>CM049849.1:5045903-5245903 GCA_027422415.1 Schizothorax lantsangensis
TTTGCCGAAAGGTGGGCGGGGAAGCGATTTGTTGGCGTCCCAGAAAGGAGAGTAGCAGTGGTCCAGTACACGATCACCACGCGTGTTGATGGTGATGTGTTGAAAGTATTTTGGAGCTATTGTTCTGAAGTTGGCTTTGTTAAAGTCCCCCGTGACAATAAACGCTGCATCTGTGTACGCGGTTTCCTGCTCGCTTATATTCCCATACAGTTCCTTGAGTGCCTGGTCTGTGTTGGCTTGAGGGGGAATGTAAACAGCCGTGATTATGATCGCTGATTGCTGATCGTAGCCAGAATGGTCGACACAGAAGCATATGAAATTCCAGATCGGGGAGCAGAAGGATTTAATAGAGTGTAGATTCCTTTCATCACACCACGAGTTGTTGATAAAGAAACAAACGCCCCCACCTCTGCTTTTCCCTGTGAGCTCTTTCGTTCTGTCTGAGCGGTGCACAGAGAACCCCGTGAGCTCGATGGTTGAGTCTGGAACCACTGCAGACATCCATGTTTCTGTGAGGCAAATAATGCAGCAGTCCCTTGTTTCTCGTTGGTACGAGATGCGCGCCCGCAGCTCGCAGAGTTTGTTGTCCAGTGACTGAACGTTAGCCAGCAAAATGGTTGGGAGTGGAGGTCGGAGGGGACAAAGTCTGAGTCTGACAAGGACTCCGGCTCTCTTTCCCCTTTTTCGGCAGCGTTTCCTTGGTCTTGACCGTGCGGCCCAGACAAAGGGCTCTGATGCGGTGTCTGTAAACAAAGCGCCGTTGTTCAAGAACTCAAAGTCCGGTTTGCGTTGCGCGACAAAGGAACCAATGTTCAAAAGCGTGTGTCTATCGTAGACAGTTATACTAACAACATCCAACACGTAAAACAACAAAATAACAAATAAAACATACGAAAAACGGCAGAGTTTTCTCGGAGCTCGCAACACGGCTGCCATGCTCGGCGCCATCTTGAACCAGGAAAAAATTACAATAAAAGGCTCCTGAAGTCCCTCTTCAGTGTCTCCGTCTGCCGCATCTTGGTGTCATTAACCCCCACGTGAATCACAACAGCTGAAATGGATTTTAAGAATAAACTTGAAGGAGCTCAAACTCAAAACATGTGGCAGCAACAAACAGGAAGTGACGTCATGCATTATCACACTGAACAGGTAGGCTCAGTCTGCTTTTACAGCCTTGTTATGCTTATTTTACTCTTACAAACTATTCTAAATCAAAGTTTCAGCGAAAATGTTTTTAGATAAAGACTGAAAGTGTTGTCGGAAGCTTAGTGGTGGTGATGTTGAAATCGTGGGACCATGGTGTAGTTTGTTTATAGCTTACCTTTAGATTTTTGCTTCTGGTGACTGCATTTAGGCTTCAAAATTCATAAAAGTTGTGTTCATCTGTGAAAATTCTTGATAGAAAAAACGTATCAAAGTATCAAAAGTTTTTTGATCAAAGATTTTGTTGAGGCAACCAGCATTGTTGTGTTGTGCGTTGTTTTTTAAAAAGCACACCTGATGCAACTAATCAAGGGCTTCATTAGTTGCACCAGGTGTGCTTGAGCTAGAACACATGATACAAAAAATTAAGATGAACAAGTCATTGTCCTTCACAAACAAGGAACAGTAGGGGAGAGTGGGGTTAGATGAGCCAGTGGGTAAGTTGACCCACCCCCTGTCTCTTGGCAACTGTACACTTTTACATGTGACCATATATTTTGGAACCACCCATCATTTCTGCAAGACTGTAAAATGTAGAAGCACAAGGGAGGAGTGGAAGGCACCCATTTACTTTAAAACTGCTTTTGGCTTGTCAAAGTTAAACTGAGCCAGCATTTAATTTACCCTACCATAAGGCACTGAAGTTAAATATCTGAAGTATAAACGGGTATTTTAATGTGATATTACACAACTTAATTAATTTTAATTCATTTTCTTAATTAATTTATCATATATATTAGGGATGGTAAGATTCACTGATTTGCATCGGCGCATCGGCTTAAAAGTTAACGATGCAATGCATCAATTTAAAAAGTGTGCACCGGATACAATTTGACATTTGTATTGTGATGCATCTTTTCTAACATATTTGCATCGGTAAGAAATGATGGTAACACTTTAGAATAGGTAACACTTGTTAACTATTAACTATGACTTTTCCCTCAATAAATTCTTCATTTGCTGCTTATTAATAGTTAGTAAGGTAGTTGTTAAGTTAGGTAATAGGTAGAATAAGGTTATGTAGAATAAGGTCATGTAGAATAAGGCATTAATATGTGCTTAATTAGCACTAATACATGGCTAATATTCTAGTAATATGCATGCTAAAAAGCAACTAATAGGTGTAACCATAAAATAAAGTGTTGCCAAAATGATTTATTTATATATAATTATTAGTAGATGCGTTATACTTTCATTATTTAGAAAGTGACCAATAATTTGTGACCAATATTTTATATGTACAGGTGCATCTCAATAAATTAGAATGTTGTGAAAAAGTAAATTTTTTCTTGTAACTTATTTCAAAAAGTGAAACTTTAATATATTTTAGATTCATTGCATGTAAATTAAAACATTTCAAAAGTTTTTTTTTTTAATTTTGATGATTAGAGCTTACAGATCATGAAAGTCAAAAATCAGTATCTCAAAATATTAGAATATTTACATTTGAGTTTCAATTAATGACTATCCCTACAGTATAAATTCTGGGTATCTCTTGTTCTTTGAAGCCACAATAATGGAGAAGACTGCTGACTTGGCAATGATCCAGAAGACAAACATTGATGCCCTCCACAAAGAGGGTAAGTCACAGAGGGTCATTACTGAAAGGGGTGGCTGTTCAAGGAGTGCTGTATCAAAGCATATTAAATGCAAAGTTGACTGGAAGGAAGAATTTGGGTAGGAAAAGGTGCACAAGCAACAGGGATGACTGCAAGCTTGAGAATACAGTCAAGCAAAGCTGATTCAAACACTTGTGAGAGCTTCACAAGGAGTGGACTGAAGCTGGAGTCAGTGCATCAAGAGTCACCACGCTCAGACGTCTTCAGGAAAAGGGCTACCAAGCCACTTCTGAACCAGAGACAACGTCAGAAGCGTCTTACCTGGGCTGTGGAGAAAAAGAACTGGACTGTTGCTCAGTGGTCCAAAGTCCTCTTTTCAGATGAAAGTTTAGGGTGCTTTCACATCTGTAGTTCGGTTCATTTGGTCCGGACCAAAGGCAAAAAATTATACATTGTAGCTTTTTTAGCCGTTTTGGTTCCTTTTCACACCACACTGTTTGCTCTGGTCCGAACCAGCTGAAACGAACCAAAATGCAGTCACGTGACAACATCCGCTTCACTTGTTGGCTAGATGTGTCTTTGAACGCATTCCCTAAACTGCTTTTCGATTGGTCAGAAAGAGCGTGCGGGAAAATTCCAACGGTGCTCCCGGAAGCAAACAAAGACAGGAGTAAAATGCAGTAGACAGCACACTGCTATTATGGAGAGACAACTTCGCGGGTTGATTCTATCCCTGGTCATCCTTTACTACATAGTTTGTACAACCCCAAATCAGAAAAAGTTGGGACAGTATGGAAAACGCAAATAAAAAAAGAAAGTAGTGATTTCTAAATTTACTTTGACTTGTATTTCATTGCAGACAATATGAACACAAAATAGTTCATGTTTTGTTTGGTCAACTTCATGTCATTTGTAAATATACATCCTTTCCTGTCATTCAGACCTGCAACACATTCCAAAAAAAGTTGGGACAGTAAAGCATTTACCACTTTGTAATGTTGCTATTCCTTTTCACAACACTTAAAAGACGTTTAGGGACTGAAGACACCAAGTGATGAAGTGTTTCAGGTGTAATTTTGTCCCATTCTTCCTGCAAACAAGTCTTAAGGTGGGCAACAGTACGGGGTCTTCATTGTCGCATTTTGCGCTTCAAAATGCGCCACACATTCTCTATTGGAGACAGGTCGGGACTGCAGGCAGGCCAGTCAAGTACCCGTACCCTCTTCCTCTGCAGCCAGGACTTTGTAATGTGTGCAGAATGTGGTTTTGCATTGTCTTGTTGAAATATGCATGGACGTCCCTGGAAAAGATGTCTTCTTGAAGGCAACATATTGTGCTCCAAAACGTTTCCACTGTGTGATGGTCCATCCCAGATGCCTCTGAGCCCAGAGAAGTCGACGGCGCTTCTGGACACTGTTATCATAGGGCTTCCTTTTGGCACAGTACAGTTTTAACTGGCATTTGTGGATGTAACTACGTATTGTGGTACTTAGTCCTGAGCCCATGTGGTGATATCGCTTATAGATGAATGACGATTCTTGATGCAGTGCCGCCTGAGGGATCGGAGATCACGGTTGTTCAGCTTAGGCTTGCGCCCTTGTCCTTTACGCACTGAAATTCCTCCAGATTCCTTGAATCTTTTAATTATGTTATGCACTGTTGAAGGTGAAATATCCAAATCTCTTCCTATCTTTCTTTGAGGAACATTGTTTTTAAACATTTCAATAATTTTCTCACGTATTTGTTGGCAAACTGGCGATCCTCGGCCCATCTTTGCTCCTAAAGGACTAGACCTTTCTTGGATGCTGCTTTTGTACCAAATCATAATTACAATCACCTGTTGACATCACCTGTTTCAAATCACATCATTATTTATCCAATTTACCTCATTACTAGCCCTAAATTGCTCCTGTCCCAACTTTTTTTGGAATGTGTTGCAGGTCTGAATGACAGGAAAGGATGTATATTTACAAATGACATGAAGTTGACCAAACAAAACATGAAATATTTTGTGTTCATATTGTCTGCAATGAAATACAAGTCAAAGTAAATTTAGAAATCACTACTTTCTTTTTTTATTTGCGTTTTCCATACTGTCCCAACTTTTTCTGATTTGGGGTTGTATATACCACTTTAGGCAATATATAACTTTTGAGAATGAAGCGCGGATGCGGCTGGAAAATAATTTATTAATGCACTGCAAACGGCGAAGCCGCATCGCAAGTCACTTCAGGAGAAGGCGTGCATTACTTTTGCTGAACTGTGACATGCTCATCTTCAGAAAATATTACCAACGACCTATCAGGTAATGTTATGCCTTCTGTCTCCTTAAAATTGTTTTCTGTGAGCTTTTGTAAAGCCCACAAGTTCTCATTATAAACATTCTCACTATACTGTGTTGGGTCCTTGATGTGGTGTGGTAACCCTAATTTACCTTTGCTTCTGCTTGCTTGTCATTAATCAGTTTGATGTTTGGCCAGATTACAGGCCTTTGTTAGAGCATTTAGTACTTTTATTCAAAGTAAAAAAAAACTTATTGCAAGTGTAACATTTTAATACAAAAATTGCATTGCCTTATTTCATCTAAGAAAATATTAATGATAGCAGTTTACTTATAATAATAATAATAATAATAATGTAAATTAAGAGATATTGTCATTATCATAATGACTAGATGGCCAGTTTCATCTTTCTGTTAAACACAGGAGCATTTGGGCATACCCACGGAATGATAGTTGGTGGCCCCACGTCAATGCAACCTGGACAGATGACGATTGGCTGAAAAACTTCAGAATGCGAAGAGGCAGTTTCAATCTACTATGTGACACTCTCCGACCCTGGCTGACCCGACAGAACACTAAATACAGACGGCCAGTGCCTGTAGAGGCTCGTGTTGCAATTTGTATTTGGAGGTTAGCCACAACCCTGGAGTACAGGTCCATCTCACACCTCTTTGGTGTTGGATTATCAACATGTTGCACTATCACAACAAGAGGTTGTGACTGCCATAAATGTGGTCATGAAGCCTCTGTACATCAAGCATCCCTCCGCAGCAGAGTTCAGACAGGTAATACAGGGTTTTCGAGACAAATGGAGATTCCCTCAGGTGGCCGGTGCGATAGATGGAACCCATATCAAGATCAGAGCTCCACTTGTTATTACAACCGGAAGGGAGACCATTCCATCATTCTGCAAAGTGTGGTGGACCACAGAATGAGATTCTGGGATATTAATGTTGGGCGACCAGGCAGAATACACGATGCCCGTGTTTTCTCCCTCTCATCATTGTATGAGCGTGGCAGTGCAGGCACCCTTTTACCTCATTGGACTGAAACGTTTGAGGGGGTCGACGTGCCTCTTTTTCTTTTGGGTGATTCGGCTTACCCTCTACTAACTTGGCTCATGAAAGCTTACCCAGAAGGAGGAGCAGTAACACCACAGCAGCTCAACTTCAACCACAGATTAAGCCAAGCCCGCATGACAGTTGAGCGTGCCTTTGGGTGCCTCAAAGGACGCTGGCGTTGCCTTCTTAAAGAAAATGACGCCCACATAACTTTTGTAAGCCGCATTGTTCGCAAGAGTTATGAATTAGATTCAGTGTATTGATTGGTCAAATGAAGAATGAACTAGTTCAATTTTACATGTCAACAGAAGTAGAAATCTGTATCAAATAAATACATAAAACTGTGTAGACATGCAAAATAATAAACAAACAATAACAGAAACAGGCTTAGGATTCAAAAGCTACAGAGACCTGGAGATCTGGCAATAGCTGCTTTTCTACTGTCAGGCCAACGCAAGCTATCAACAGGCTGGGCGGGCTAATAACAGCCTCGAACATGTAGCACTGAGCATCAAATTACAGAGCCATGGGTTAAGGTTTTTTGGCCTACTTTTATAATGTACCATGGCCACTTAAAGGGATACTCCACCCCAAAATGCTAATTTTGTCATTAATCACTTACCCCCATGTCGTTCCAAACCCGTAAATGCTTTGTTCATCCTCAGAACACAATTTAAGATATTTTGGATGAAAACCGGGAGGCTTGTGACTGTCCCATTGACTGCCAAGTAAATTACACTGTCACTGGAAAAGTATAAAAAACATCATCAAAATAGTCCATCTATTCATTAAGCAGAACATTGTTTTCAAACATACTTACCTACTGCTGCCATCTAGTGGTTATAATGGTAATTTCAGGGAATTTGCAATAGGAATATATAGGTGCATCTCAATAAATTAGAATGTGGTGGAAAAGTTAATTTCAGTAATTCAACTCAAATTGTGAAACTCGTGTATTAAATAAATTCAGTGCACACAGACAGACTGAAGTAGTTTAAGTCTTTGGTTTTTTTAATTAATCTCAACAAATTAGAATATGGTGACATGCCAATCAGCTAATCAACTCAAAACACCTGCAAAGGTTTCCTGAGCCTTCAAAATGGTCTCTCAGTTTGGTTCACTAGGCTACACAATCATGGGAAAGACTGCTGATCTGACAGTTGTCCAGAAGACAATTATTGACACCCTTCACAAGGAGGGTAAGCCACAAACATTCATTGCCAAAGAAGCTGGCTGTTCACAGAGTGCTGTATCCAAGCATGTTAACAGAAAGTTGAGTGGAAGGAAAAAGTGTGGAAGAAAAAGATGTACAACCAACCGAGAGAACTGCAGCCTTATGAGGATTGTCAAGCAAAATCGATTCAAGAATTTGGGTGACCTTCACAAGGAATGGACTGAGGCTGGGGTCAGGGCATCAAGAGCCACCACACACAGACGTGTCAAGGAATTTGGCTACAGTTGTCGTATTCCTCTTGTTAAGCCACTCCTGAACCACAGACAACGTCAGAGGCATCTTACCTGGGCTAAGGAGAAGAAGAACTGGACTGGTGCCCAGTGGTCCAAAGTCCTCTTTTCAGATGAGAGCAAGTTTTGTATTTCATTTGGAAACCAAGGTCCTAGAGTCTGGAGGAAGGGTGGAGAAACTCATAGCCCAAGTTGCTTGAAGTCCAGTGTTAAGTTTCCACAGTCTGTGATGATTTGGGGTGCAATGTCATCTGCTGGTGTTGGTCCATTGTGTTTTTTGAAAACCAACGTCACTGCACCCGTTTACCAAGAAATTTTGGAGCACTTCATGCTTCCTTCTGCTGACCAGCTTTTTAAAGATGCTGATTTCATTTTCCAGCAGGATTTGGCACCTGCCCACACTGCCAAAAGCACCAAAAGTTGGTTAAATGACCATGGTGTTGGTGTGCTTGACTGGCCAGCAAACTCACCAGACCTGAACCCCATAGAGAGAATCTATGGGGTATTGTCAAGAGGAAAATGAGAAACAAGACCAAAAAATGCAGATGAGCTGAAGGCCACTGTCAAAGAAACCTGGGCTTCCATACCACCTCAGCAGTGCCAAAAACTGATCACCTCCATGCCACGCCGAATTGAGGCAGTAATTAAAGCAAAAGGAGCCCCTACCAAGTATTGAGTACATATACAGTAAATGAACATACTTTCCAGAAGGCCAACAATTCACTAAAAATGTTTTTTTTATTGGTCTTATGAAGTATTCTTATTTGTTAGATAATTATCAATAATTTCACAGACAGGAAACAAATCACGAGATAGTGAATTGGTGGGTTTTCATTAAATGTGAGCCTAAATCATCACAATTAAAAGAACCAAAGACTTAAACTACTTCAGTCTGTGTGCATTGAATTTATTTAATACACGAGTTTCACAATTTGAGTTGAATTACTGAAATAAATGAACTTTTCCACGACATTCTAATTTATTGAGATGCACCTGTACTCATTTTAACTTTTTGTTGAATCATATGATACATGAGCTTACCTATTTTTTTTTTTTTTTAAAGTTTGTTTAAACGTTTAGTTATACTAGGTAAAGAGCATATTTTTATGCTTATAAAGTTGTTCAGAAGGAGGAGATATGATATAAATATTGTATGCATTTGTGAACCCAGGTGAAAAAAGTGCCGTAAAATACACTTACTTGCTATTTTAGGACACCACAAAAATTAACTAAAATGTGCTTTTCACATACTTTCTCTGTAGAAAAAAAAGTATTTAATTACCACTTGTAGTACAATTGAAACCATCTTTCATACACTTTTAAATGTACTCATCATACTTAGAAAATACTCTTATTATTTAAGATATAATGGCCCTGTCCCAAATGGCACACTAAACCCTCGAGGTCTTCCTCTGAGTCCGCACTTTCGTGACATAATGCCGCTTTGACTGTTGTCTGTCAAAAGTCTGCTGCGGAGCTGGGATGAATGGGACACCATAAAAAGACGAATGGGACACACTACGGTCTCGTGGACTTAACGGATATGCACAAGCGGCAGCCATTGTAAGTCCTCAAGACCGAAAGTGCACATGAAGTGTTCCATTTGGGACAGGGCCAATATTAATATATAATGTGTTCAAAAGGCTTCTTGAACTTCCTTCATGTGACCAATCAACATTTGCAACGTCACCATCATGTGCCTCACGTGGTGTCAGAAAGTCATGTAGAACACGAACTCTTTCCGCGAGTAATCCACTTCATCGCACGTTTGTCTGCAGGCTCTCAAATTTACTGATGTAATACATTAGGTAGTCAACCAGAATGCCTTTTACGGCTGTGTTAATGGCGCAGCGGCAAATACAAATCAGTCACATCTGAAACTCGTTCATGAAATCACCACCAGGTGGTGCAAAGGGATGGTTGACACTGTTTGCTCAATAAAGTGGAAATGTGGTGTTTTTACTTGTTAATTAAGATAAACAAAAAATAATGAAATAAATGACTTATAGTTTAATAAGAGATGCGTTAACGGCACCGTCCGCGCGTGATTTGCGTGAAGGCCCTTTCTCATGGGACGCGGCAAGCGGTGGAACTGCCACACAGCGGTCCCGGGGCGGACGTGACAACACACATCAGCTTTGTACACCGAGGTGAGAGCTGGAACAATTCTTTCATCCTCCAAGGCTAACATTAGTGGCGTGCCCTTATGCTAGTATTTCCTGTCACTGTTTATGTTCAGAGATGAGATAGGACTGCTATCTAGCGGTCGGGATATAAACGCAAAACGAAAGACCAAGATGGCGCTGCTATGTTCGGCTGCCGTCCGGGTCGCTCCGCTAAGACTATGCTTTTATTTACTTTTTTACTTACTTTTGATTTCTATTTTTACACACATAACGTCGGCACTGATCACCTACGACAAAAGTACACTCTTGGACATTGGAAACCGCTTCACTAACCTGGTTCAGGACACTTTATCACCGAATCCATCGTGGCCTCTTGAGATTCTTCGGAACGCGGAGAACAAAGGACACAGGAGACGGAACAAAAAACATTGTGGAAATAGCGCTGGTATTCGAAACAGATTGAGGAAAAGGGCTCACAGTCCTCCTTTACCGAGCATTTTGCTCGCTAATGTCCAATCCTTGGATAATAAGATGGACGATCTTAGAGCCAGGATAAGTTTCCAACGGGACATAAGGGACTGTAACATCATCTGTTTATCTGAAACATGGCTCACGCCCTCGGTTCCGGACACTGCTGTAACACCGTCTGACAACTTCTCTGTTTTACGGATGGACAGAACAGCTGAGGCCGGTAAATCCAAAGGTGGAGGAGTGTGTTTCATGACTAACAAGGAATGGTGTGACCCCAGGAATATCTCCTCTCTGTCGCGATCCTGCTCGCCTCATCTGGAACATCTATCCATTATTTGCCGCCCATTCTATTTGCCCCGCGACTTCTCCGCGGTCATCGCTACTGCCGTTTACATTCCACCTCAGGCAGACACCGGCTTGGCTTTGTCTAAACTTCACGACGTGATCAGCGGCTACATTAACCAACATCCTGACGCTGCCTTTATCATCGCGGGGGATTTTAACAAAGCCAACCTCAGGCAGGTCATGCCGAACTTTCACCAGCATGTATCCTGTCCAACTAGAGGACCGAATACACTGGACCACTGCTACTCTCAGTTTAAGAATGCCTACAAGGCCCGTTCACTGCCTGCTTTTGGTAAGTCGGACCACGCCGCCATTTTCCTCACACCGGAATATAAACAAAGGCTCGTACAGGAACCCCCGGTGAAGAGGGAAGTGACGCGTTGGTCCTCCCACTCTGAAGCTATGCTACAGGCGGCTCTTGATGACGTCGACTGGGACATGTTCAGGGCGAGCTCATCTGACGTCAGCGAGTTCACAGAGGTAGCAGTGAGCTTTGTAAACACACTTACCGAACAAGCTACAGAAACGATTACTGTAAGGACTTTCCCAAATCAGAAACCGTGGGTGGACAGACAATCCGTGATGCGGTTAACAAACGCACTGCCGCATACAACGAGGCTCTTTTGTCTGGGAATATGTGCGAGTATAAAGCAGCGTGTTATGCTCTCAGACGAGCAGTAAGTGCCGCCAAACATCGCTACAAAGAGAGAATTGAGTCTCATTTCCAGCTCAACGACTCTCGACGCATGTGGCAGGGACTAAGGACCATCTGTGCCTTTGGAAACAAATCCTCCGCGGAGGTGAGTGCAGATCCGTCGCTGGCCGAAGAATTAAACACCTTCTACGGCCGCTTTGATTGCAACGGCGGCAGTGTGGCTCTGCCGAGCAGCGCGTCAGGAAGCAGCAGGCAGAGAAGCGAGAATCATGTGATCACCGTGACGGAGGACGAGGTTCGGAGGGCACTAAAGGGAGTGAACATCAGGAAAGCGGCTGGTCCTGACGGGATCACAGGCCGGGTTCTGAGATCATGCGCTGATCAGCTTGCTGGGTTGTTTACTTCCATCTTCAACGAGTCCCTTGCTACCTCTGTGGTTCCCACCTCCTTTAAAAAATCCATCATCATCCCTGTGCCTAAGAACAATAAACCCTCTTGCCTGAATGACTATCGTCCAGTGGCCCTCACATCTATAGTCATGAAGGTTTTTGAGAGACTTGTTAAGAGCCACATTAGCTCCTCCATCCCTGTTACTTTGGACCCTCTCCAGTTTGCCTATTGCTCCAATAGATCAACTGATGATGCCATCTCTCACATACTCCACTCCTCCCTCACACACATTGACAGCAGCAAGGGGAACTATGCAAGACTGCTATTCATAGACTATAGCTCAGCTTTTAACACCATAGTCCCCATCAAGCTGACTTCCAAACTCACAGGCCTTGGCCTAAACACATCACTCTGCGACTGGATTCAAGATTTCCTCACCGGCAGACCTCAAGTGGTGAAGGTAGGCCAGTTCACCTCAAACTCCATCACCCTGAACGTAGGAGCCCCGCAGGGCTGCGTTCTGAGTCCCCTGCTATACTCTCTCTACACACATGACTGTGTGTCCTCTCACAGATCCACATCTATTATCAAATTTGCTGATGATACTGTGGTTCTGGGCCTCATTTCCAACAATGATGAGACCGCATACTTGGATGAGGTGGAGAGACTTACATCATGGTGCCAGGACAACTGTCTCTCTCTGAACGTGAGCAAAACCAAAGAGCTGATTGTGGACTTCAGAAAGAGACACCTGCTGCCCTACACTCCTCTTGTGATCAGCGGGACCCCTGTGGAGAGAGTTAGCAGCTTCAAGTACCTCGGTGTAAACATCTCCGAGGACCTGACTTGGACTACACACATCCAAACACAGGTTAAGAAAGCCAGGCAAAGACTGTACCATCTGCGACAGCTGAGGAAATTCAGGGTCTCACCAACAATCCTGAAAACTTTCTATGCAGGGACCATAGAAAGTGTATTGACTCAGTGCATCTCAGTGTGGTATGGAAACAGCTCCAGCCAAGATTGCAAGGCCCTGCAGAGAGTTGTGCGCTTAGCTGAGCGTATCTCAGGGTCTGCTCTCCCCTCTCTGCAGGACATCTACCTCAAACGCTGCAGAGGCAGAGCTGTCAAAATCATCAAGGACTCAAATCACCCTGGAAACTGCCTCTTCACTATGCTGCCATCTGGTAAGCGCTTCTGCTGCCTGATGGCAAAAACCGAGAGACTTAGGAGGAGTTTCTTCCCCAAGGCCATCAGGCTCCTGAACTCAAAGTCAGCCTCCTAACATCATCTGACTTACTTCAAATCACTAATCACACATTCATTACTCTCTACCTCATAACTGTCAGTGTCATTTGCTCATTTGCACACTTGCACACAACACTTTCTGTGTCTTGTAACATATCTTATCTTATTTTTATATTTATTTTATTTTTTGTGATTGGCTGCTTCATGTCAACCATGTACAACCTGTTTGCACATTCCTCTCTGTACAGTCATGCTTATCTTAATATTTAATTCTACAGCTTACTGTCATGCACATTATTTTATATTTTATATTTTACACTTTATTCTTTATATCTTATTTTTTATTCATTTTATCTTATGTTTACTTCCCTTGTGTTGTTTTTTTCAATATTTGCACTGTCCATGGAGCGGACCCGACTCTCATTTCACTGCTGGTTATACAATCTCTGTATAGTCGTGTATGTGACAAATAAAACTTGAAACTTGAAACTTGAAACAACTGCCATGAATCTTGTATGATTTTTTTTTTTTAAATATTGGTATTGCGTTTTTGAGAATCGATACAGTATCGCCAAACAAAATAGCGCGATATCGATATTTTCTTACACCCTTACGAAATATGATAACTAAAATGCACATTTGAGTAAGACCCCAGCAGGCACCAGACGTCTATGTAACGTCAGGTTGACGTTGGACATAACGTCGGACAGACGTTGCATTTTGGTTGAAAATGAAAATTGGGTTGACGTAAATTTGACGTTGACTTAACGTTGGATTTTTCGTTACACAACCTAAAAACAACAAAATCTCAACGTCAGCTGACGTCGGTATTGGACATCAATTTAACATTGACATTAGACATTGAATTTACATTGAATTTTGGTCACCCGACATCGCAACCGAAATTTAACCAAATATCAATGTCTTATGACGTTGTGTGCCTGCTAAAATTAAAAATGGCTGCCAAAATTAATACTGCTGTACAGTTAATTAATAATAATCTTATTGCTAAAATGTCAAGTTTTCATTGACTAAAACTAGACTAAAATATTCAGACTTTTAGTCGTTTAAAACTTGACAAAAACACCTCAAAGTGAGCCTATAAAAGACAGACATTGCAATTGACAGGGCTTAAAGTTATCCGGCACCGTGCCGGATCTCCGGTGTGCAACATTTGGCTGCGAAAAAAAAAAAATCCTACATTTAAAAACAACTTGTTGATATCACTTTCGAGTCCATGAGTTTGCCTACCAATGTGAGAGGAGCACAGCTTTCAATCTCAACCAAACTAACATTACTAGCCAATCAGAATTTTTTGCTCTTATAAACACGAGACGCGCATAATAGTATCCAGTAGCAGAGTTGTAGAGTTGAGTTGCAGCCCTGATGAATGGAGAAGCGCAACAAAAAGCTGCGAGGCGCAATGGTCAAAGATGTCCATCTAGTGCATATTTACATGGAAAATCTAATTAAAAAGCAGCGGAGCTTTGTAAACAGCTCAGAGTAATCATGTCATCTCCATAAGAACGACGTGATTGCCAGAACAAATTTACCAGGATTTTTGAAAAGGTCCTATTCACACATTAGAGGATCAGCAATAATGTCTGGATGCTGTGCTCCGGTGCTTTTCGTAAACATTCCGTTTCTATGGCAACAATGGAACTACGAGGGAGATGCACACGGCTTTATGACGTCATCAGACAGGCTGTTTGAAAAGAATGCGCGCTCATAGAATCTATGAAGTTCGGTGAGGATCAGAGTCACAGAGAGAAACTCTGCCGAGACAGACTGAAGAAACACTGTTTACAGATGCCAGAGTCTATATTCACACACAGTCTGACAGCATCAGCTCAAAGATGAAGAGATCTGCAGATCTGACTGAGCCTGCAGGGGGCAGCAGTGCCAAAGATCAGGCTGACATCAGTGTTTCTCCTGAAAGCTCTGAGAGAAACCCCACAGGTGAAAGTCAACAGAGCATTTCAAATACATCACACTGAGATCCAAAAACAAATGCTGTCTGCAGGTTTTCTTATAACAACATTTCTGCATGTCATTTTGATATAAAGGCCAGTGTTTACATCAGCAGAATATTAAGTGTCTTACCAGTGAGACTGATTATTCATGTTTAATCTGTGGTCAGAAATGCTTCTAATAACTTATTTGTTTTCATCTGTTAACAGAAAAACTAAATTGAGGAAGATCAACAAAATCTGTTCATTCTTCAGAAGAAAATGGAAGGCTGTGAAAAAATCCTTCCAGAGAAACAGAGTGGAGCCGATCGGGGTCTGAGCAGAACCTGATCCAGAACCATCGAGTGTCCCGGATCCAGACTGTCCTGAACCAGAACCTCAGGTGGATCTGGATGATGTGAAGCAATCGTGTGTCCCGGGTCCAAGTGATCCTGAGCCAGAAACTGATGTGGATCTGGTTGACACAGAGCAATCGTCTGACCCAGATCTAAGCTGCTGTAAAACAGAAAGTCAAGCGAAAACAGAGCTTTCAATGTTACAAATGAACATCCATCAAAGCGTGATCCAACTGCTGGATCGCCTGGACGAATGTTTCCTGCACTGGACACCAGTCTCTGAGGTCTGGCCCAATGTCTTCATAGGAAATCAGTAAGTGTACAACACATTTATGACATATTACACCAAACCATGTGATAAAGTAATCATGTTATGCAGCCGTGTAAACAGGAATCAAACACAATGCTGTTATATTTCTCTCACCATTAGAAGTGTTTTTGTAAATATACTTTATTGAATGAAGGACATAATCAGTTATGCAGTCCTGACTGTCCGCTGTAGTCTCTTGATGTCTGATTTAATAGTTGAACCAAACCAGACAGTTATGGATGAACACAGGACAGACTTGATGGCCATTCATCAAGTGTTTTACAGTGATATACTGTCTAAGAAAGAGTTTGTTTTGAGAGTTGTTCTGTTTGTGTTTCCTCAGATAAGGTGCTGGTCCACTGCCTTCAAGGTGTCAGCCGCTCCTCAACTCTTTTTCTGGCGTATCTGATGATCCACCATGACATGAGGTTGGAGGACACACGAAAGGTGGATTCAACCCAACATAGGCTTTTTGAATCAGCTGACACTTCTCAATTTAAACCTCGCGAGGTAGCGAAAACTACAGCTAAGAAGACAGCTGAACACAGAAAACATAGAGATGCTTGTTCCAGTATCAGAATCTCAGGTGAAGTTAAGAAAGCACATGCGTCATTTCATGATCCACCTGAGGCAACTCCTGCAGAAATGCACACTGGACTGGACACCAGTTTTTCTTTGTAAAAGATTTGTATGATACATTATAAAAGTCTAAATATTTAACTGTAGGGTTGTTTGTTTGGGTGTTTGTGTTTAATGTTTGTGTTAATGTTTGAGTATTTTCTTCCCAAACTATATCTAATTTTTAACTTTACCAGATGTGTCATAAAAAAGGTTCAATAGGTCACACATCCTTTGACCAGTCAGTGAACTCCTGCCTAAACCTTTGACAGAGTTCACACACGTAGGTGTGTGTCATAAAATGGTTAACATAAACGTCCTTTGATCGCTGAACATCTTAGAAAGATGATCTGTTTTGATCAATGAACTTTTTACCTAACGTTCTAACAAAGTTTACGATGCCAGATCCCCTCAAAAACTCATTATATTTCAAATTAGTCGCATCCCCAGAAACTTTAAATGTTTTTTACAACAGTCTCTTGATCAGATACAATCGCGTCAGTAATCATACGTCCAGACACTCAGCGCCTTTTCTCGTTTCGCCGCACTGCGTGAGATTAAATATTTACATATCGTAAGATGTTGTAAAAAGTTTAGGTGTCTAAGACGATTGAAAATCCGAAGACCCCAAAAACATTTGCTTTCATTCCAGTTTGTACACACATACGTGTGTATGATTTCAAACTGTTATACCACACAGCGAGATTGACAGAAATCAAAGAGTAAATAAAGGTATTAAGTGAGATAAACTAAACTAAAATAAAACAACATTTTCCTGTGGGTTAGATGTGAATGTCTAGAAGAAAAGTTGTGTAACCTAATTTTTAAAAGTGAAAAAAGTCTGGGTTATATAGCACTGCAGAAGTCTTAAGCTTGTCAAAAATCAAAGAGTAAATAAAGGTATTACTAAATTAAGTGTGAATAACTAAAAACAAAACAAACAACATTTTTCCTGTGGGTGTTTGTTTAGTAGAAAACTTGTGTAACCTAATTTTAAAGTGAAAAAATTTAGGATGGATGCTGAATGGTTTCGTTAATTAAGAAATGCTAAAGATTTATTAAAAATAACTTTCGTTCTAATGTTAAAAGATTACTTTAATTCTTTTAAAATTTAAATGTTCGCGTTGGTCTCTCCACCCGTGTTAGGGGCTGGCAGTAGGTGTGGTTTGACTGGGACCGGATCTCACCATTCTGAGATTTGACAGCGCGGAGCGTGCACGGATCTGCTGGATCAGCGCGAGATGCTCGGTCCTTTTTATTTTGTTTAACTTTTCTAACTTGTGACAAACGCTAGCTAACTTTACTAAATTGTAATGACAGACTACAACGTAGATTTTGACTACTGCTGGATGCTGTTGTTTTAACGATCGCCTCTGATATTCATTTATTTTTAGATTGCGGCTAGATGCGCGGTTCTTTTTCCCTTCTTTTCTTTTCTAACTTGTGAAAAAAGCTAGCTTTTAAATTGTAATGTTACAAGATTTTTACAAGTATCTTATACTCTTACTTAACGATCTGATTTTTTTTAAATTTCACACCATGGTAAGATAAGTCAGCTTAGTCACTAATTTTTATGACCCCTCATCAATCAAATTTTGGACACATGGTGCACTAAGGTCTCTCTCAAGTCAAATGCAAGTATAGTTCCCTGCACCACACAGAGGTTTGTTGTAAGCTATCGTATACTGTGCTTTGAATTAAGAGACTGATGGTTCTCTCAGATGGTCAACTCAGCCTCAAGACCCCTGTTTCTGTCCAGTTTCATTCATCCAGTCTCACTTATCCTTCCCTTGTACCATGTATGTGTGATGTGTGTGTGTGTGTGTGTGTTCGTGTGTGTGTGTGTGTGTGTGTGTGTGTATGTATGTGTTTGTTTAGTATAGTTATGTGTTTGTGATTTAGTTAACAAAACTTTGTGCACAATACATATGAGTATTTGTTTCTGATTCCCTGCTTGCAACAGTCTATTTAACGATTTCGATCTTGTTACATGCTCTAAATAGTACTGTACCTTAAAAAAGGGTATTTATATTACCCTAGAAATTAAGATTTCTTTGAATTCATAAATAATCAATACTGAGCGTTCACTAGACCTGATCAATTGATTGTACTGTAAACTCTGCTTTATCAAGCTAATTCTATTAACTTATCCAAGTATTATAATTAATTATAAAGAGTTATGATTAATTATTAATGTTCCCCCTTGAGTTAAGATTACTACAAGGGAAACACATATATCGAGGAGAACAGAATCGTCTGCTTCACCAGTGCAAATGCAACAAGGAAAACGGACCGGGGAACTACTAGTTCCTAGAACTATGCAGTGCGAAAGGGGCTATAGACAACCTATATAGCCTGCAAAGGAAATTTATTTGGAAATACAATGTGAATTGGCATCTTTTGTTTTTTTTAAATCATCAATCACTCATCAATTTTAACTGAATAGGAGAGTATTGGTTTATTAATTTATTTTATTGGCACAAAAAAAACAAAATTCAATTGAAAAAAGTCTTACATACTTGATAGAAGCAACAAGAATAGATAGCTTTCTGAAGGAAAGAAAAAAAAAAGTTCTTAAATCATTTGATAATAATACAGAATGATAAAGAGTAATGGTTACAGAAATACTTTTTCTTCAATAGATAGAATAATCATGATTACTTATTGACATATTCTTAAATAAGAAAAGGGAAAAAAAGCTGTTGCTCTGCATTAGTGATTAACCACCTACAAATGTAATCACAGGAGTGGGCAGTATTGTTAGTTTTGCACTTTTTGTTATTTGCTAAAGTGCCAGCAGCAGTCAGTGGAGTGACTATCCTGTAGGGATAGAAAAAAAATCAGCATACAATTTTCACTGCCAGATATTATACAATCATGTTTATTTTGAGGTGGCAGTAAATTGCTGGCTGTGCTTTATCGACCTTTCCTGTTAAACATTGCCCAAAAGGCTCTGAATAAGCTAAAGATCCTAAAAGAGTCCCTGTTTCTCACGGTCATACTGACTTTATCATTTGTGTAGGCATACTGTGCCCGGCAGTGGTCTGGCAATGGTTCACTTTCCCCCCGCCCCAAACAGGCAGCCAGATGCACAGTGGCTGTTTTCTCATTGAGCATTAATATGTATGACAGTGCAATAATGAACATGAAAAAAGGCATCTTTCCAAATGCTTCTACACAATCTTTTGGGACCAAGTATGGAATAATAACCCGGCCATCTCTGTCCATGTGTCCCTGAAGGCCTTGAAACATTTCCCACACTGGTTCTTTAGGGTACACAGGGGTCAGAAGGATCTCTGGGACACTGTAGAAAGATCTTCGCATGTGGTTCCAGTGATCAGGCAAGGGGTTCGGCTGAAACAGAACTGGCTGGTTTGGGTTAAGATTGTAAAAATCTCTGCCCTCCGTGTTATTCCATCCCTCAGCAATTGCACATGCAGCATAGGAATCAATTAGGCAGTTCCACGGAGAGTAGAGAACGGTGTCAATAATGGTAGGAGTAGGCATCAGGAGACTCGCTGGCATGAGCACTTTCGTGATTTCACCATGAGCCACAATCACAATGTCTATGTGACCTCCACGGTTCTTCTTCAGACGATCTGGAAGCTGATTCAACCTCTCAGTAAAAAAATATAGAAGGTTTACAAACTGAATCTGATGAGGTAACGTCTTCAGCCAGGAAACGACCTCATCATCAGTCCATGATTGAATGACATAATTAATGATTTTCTGTCCAATCTCAGTCATGCGAAGAGAATATTTCCGCAAGTTCTTGATTAGATTTTTCAGTTCCGACATTTTTTTTGTGATTTCGCTGTAATGAGAAATGTTTGAGAAAAACATGATTTAGAAAGGACTCAAAGTACAAATTAGGGATGCACCAATACTTGCTCCTGTACTCGTTAAAATGCAATGAATTTAATGTTAAACATTCAGTATTAACACCTGTATAGCTGATGTGCGCGAGCTGATGGGCTAAGCAAAGCACGTATAGTTTGTAGTTCAGTCGGATATGTCAACAGTAGGGAGGGAAAGAGAGAGAGAGTGCGCGCACACTTCTGTTGAGTGATCTTTATTGATGTTCACTCACTTTGCATCATTTGGATTAAAACTAAATCGTAAATATAAGACAAATTATAGGGGCATTCACTGTAAACATCATTTATTTTCAACCTTAAGCATACACGACTTCCTGGCGAAAGTGAAACTAACAGCCTGTTTGAAATATGCTAGGCTGTACTGTACTTCCCTCTCATTCTGCACCAATACAAATTTTGCTTGCTTCATGAGTGATTCTGCATTCTATGAGTGGCTTTGGAATATAAATCGCAGCACGTTTCAGATGAAAAAAACGACTTTTATTTCTGAAAATATCACATTTAGGAGATTTATAATTAGTGGTTCCGTGCATTATTACAGCAGCTCTAATGTTATTAAATTAAAAATGATGTACCATAGAGCAAGAAAAATGAACAGTGAAAGTAACTAAAACTTGTAAAATACATAATTAAGTGTGAAAATAACCAAATGATATATAGTCAAACCAAATATCATTCAGACACCAGATATAATTTTTGATATTTTTTTACTAGGGTGCAGGACACTATTATAGTTCATTTAAGTAAGTGAGGATAGCAAAATAAAGTAAACTGTGACATATTAAAAACAAAAATTCTTCATACAGTGGACTACCAGTAAAATTGATACAAATTTGGGACCAAAAATTATTCAGACCGAGTCTGGGAAAAAAAATTGAAGTTCAGGTTTGCATGAACCTGGTTGACAGCATGCTCAGGAGATTACAGGCTGTCATTAAGGCTAAGGGTGGCCCGACAAAGTATTCATAGTAAATATTTTATTACCATTTTCTAAACTATAGCGAATAAACTGTGATAATGTGAGAAATGTTGAAGGTGTCTGAATAAATTTTGGTTTGGCTGTATCTATTTTGATAAATTAAGTTAATAAACTAACATTATACATGCTCTTTTGGTTTCTGTACGCAATATTTAAAAAAAAAATGAACAAATGCAATGAAAATATCGGTACTCGTATTGGCAAGTACCAAAAATTAAAGTATCGGTATCGGGCGAGTACTAGAAAAAGTGGTATCGGTGCATCCTTAGAACATACATAAATGTTACATATAAAACAGGAAGAAATTTTTGCTTATGCTGTAAACTGTCACAGTTATGTTCGTTAGTTTTAGTTCATGGACTTTAGTTTTGTTATACAGACTTTAATTATGTTTTTTTTATCAGTTTCCGGTTTTATTCGTCTATGTTTCCCGCTCATCATTTGTAATCATTAGTGTCCAGCTTGTGTTTGATTTATCATCTCATTTGGTTTGCTATTTAAGTAGTGCCTTTACAGATAGTCTCTCCGGTTACCATTATGATAAGTTATGTGTGCTACTGCCTGTTTGCCTGCTTTTGGAGTTACTATTAAAATTTGATCGTTTGAAACTTGATCCTTAGAGCAGGGGATCAGTGTTGTCAATTTAGCAATTTTGTAGTTAGATTTAACGACTTGCCAACCCCTTTTTAGACTTTTTTCAAAAGTTTAGGGACAAATATAGCAACTTCTTGGACAAAACTTATCTAAGTTCTTATCTTGCCCACTGATCTATATTCATCTATATATAGATCAGTGAATTTGTCATTATGATATCATCTAGTGACATTTAGCTACTTTCAATTGAAAGCAGTTGGCAACATTGCAGGGGATTGTAAGGCTGATTTTTAAATGCACCTGTGAGTATTTGTGCGCACTCTGAAGTGTATTACAGGTTTTTATTTGCATGTTTTAAACATCATCCAGTCGGAGGTGTTCAAGTTAGCAAAAAACAGCTTTCACTTTCATTGACATTCTGTGTACACAGATACACCTGTGTCTGACAAACACAGAATGTTGACGAAACATTTAATCACAAACATGCATTCTCTATTATTCCTTCAAAGTTTAAGAATACAAACCAGTGGGGACACAAGCCGGGTAGTTTGGAGATGGAGAAGATGATCTGGGAATGAGTGTGACTAAAACTGTGCCTTATCACCACATTCTCATTTATTAATCAATAATTGCTGTAATCTTTTTCAGTTGTTGGAGGGGAAGGCTAAAAACTGCCTGATTATTGGACGGAGACACAGGGGAAGGCAGGTTAACGTTTTTAATTAAACATTACTTGTGCACATGAAGAAAAAAAGGTACACTTAAATGATTTAAAATAAGCGTATCAAAAAAAAGTAAATCTTGATTTCATGGTGAAAACATAACTGACCGTGTTTACATTATTACTCGCTAGTTACTAAGATGGACGTTTTGACATATTTGTGTGTTATTTGTCCTTTAGCCACATACACAAAGCCAAAGGTATAAATTTGCATGTCCAAAATAATCATAATCTTTGGGTGAACCTTTCCATTAACATGATGTTTTACTGTGGTCAGAACGGAAAGGTAACATAATAAATGATCATACTTCATTGCATCCAGTTGTTCTTCTAGGTTTCTCCTGGCTTCTCGTATTTCCCTGGCTGCATCTCGTAGAGCCTGGCTGGCCTTTGTGCCCTGATTGCTCTTTAGCATTTCTTCACAACTCGAAATCAAGCTGTACAGAGAGATGCCAAATCCAATCACGCCAAGTAACTAGAAAGATAAAAACACATGGACAAAATAAGTGTCAAATCTAACATCAATTTGAAATGTTGTGTAAAATACACATTTCTCAACAGTTCTCAAATAGATTGAATAACTAAAATACCTTAAAACCTGCTTTAGTAGCAGCTTTTGCACTAGTGGATGCGGCGCTCTTGCCCAGTCCTTTGGCACCGGCCTTCAAACCTTTATCGAAGCTTTCGATGCCCAGTTGAAAACATAATGTTACAGCAGATAAAATCAACATTTGGGGAACGGCAGCAGCAGCAGCACTCAGTCCACCTAAATTTTGGGAGAATGTGGACCTGACAAATATTCTGAGAAAGTCCAGAGGTACATCTACGTTATTTCGTCTGGCCAGTGCCACCATAATTTGAGTGGCCACCTCACAACCTATATCTGTAGATCCATGAACAACATTTTGTTGGGCTCCACATTTCTTCTTCAGATTTTCTATTGCCTCCTGAATGTTCTTTCCAATCTTCTCATCTTCTTGAATTATATTTTTAGCTTCATTCATGGTACTGCCGGAGATGATTGCCTCTATTGCTGTGGAAGCGATGTCGACTGCAGCGCCCGCTATCGTCCCCACTGTTGTGGCAACCAGAAGAGGGGTGGCCAGGCCTCCTGTCAGGAAAGTGACGACTCCTGCTGTAGACAGTGCAATCACGGATGTGGCAGATCCGACAACTTGAGAAACGGTACTTTTTTCATGTACATTCTCCAACTCCTTCGCCAAAGCCAACAGCTTCTCTGCACACTGCTTTCTCTTTTTCAGCCACAAAAACAGCAAATCGCACAACTCGTCTGCTTCTGCCATAGGAGCAAATACTGTGAAAGGAAGAAATACAAACGGAGCAAAATTAGTTAATAAACAGATTGTGCCCTATATGTCATGTAAGGAAATAGTAAGGAATGCATGCCTTGTTCCACTTCCAGGGACTTTTCAAATTCTTCAACTAGACGGAACAGAATTATATGTTTGGAGTGCATTTGTTGTTGACCAGAAGAGAACTGGCCCCCAAGGTTTTTTTCTTCATTCTGTCACCTAATGGAGTTTGGGTTTCTTGCCACTGTCGCCTCAGGCTTGCTCTGTTAGGGATGCCTTTTCAACTATACTATCATATGTGAACTGAACTGAGCTGGATGATGACATCACCATTCTCTACAGAGCTGCTGTATAGATGAAATTAACTAATGAACTGCTGAATGACTAAATTGACAAATGTAGCATTTGGACCAATCAGACACACGATTTTGCATTTGATTTAACAAATCAATTAGTTATTAGATTAACAAATAATCACAGAACCCTCACCCAATACACATACTGGGTGCCCGTATGTCTGTGGATGCCTCCAGGCCCCCGGTTCCTTGGCAACCCATCTGATAACACTTGTTTTATTGCTCAAAAGAATGCGGGCAGAGAAACTCACTTCATTTTCCCTTAGGAAAGACATTATGCCATAAAAATGGAATCTTCTCTTAATTAATTCATAGAAAAAACTTTCTTTGAATGAACACACATATCTTCAGGTCATAGTGTATATTATTACTGTTCTTGTATATGTTTTTGTGTATTGTATCCCGTTTTATCCATGCTCATGATAGAACACTAGTTAATATTACCTGACTTATACATGTTTGGTCTCTATCAATTCGTCTTCGGATGATCTAATTGAGAGTGTATGTCGATAACTATGCAACATATAAGTGTTCTAAGAATCTTTAATAGTTTGTATATCAACTTCCAATCCAGTTCATATGCAAATTACCATGCATGGAGACAAAGAGTCGTAAACTTTCCTTCCAAAAGTTAAAGTCACCATAGGCTCTTTTACACCCCAGAGGTGTGACCTCTATAGCAGATAAAGCTCTGACGTAAGTGATGCCCCGGCAGTCGGCGGATCTGTTAAGATCCTAAGAGGATGAGGAAGATGTGAACTAAAACTCTTCTGAACACCTTAAGTTTTGTGCCAGGCCTTGCTTCCTTGTCTTTCCATTCAACCAAAGCTCCTCGGACCTCAGCAGATCTCTTTCTTAGCTCTTTTTCCACTCTCTACCTGGAAGAACATTTCTACCTCAGAACATCTTTGGAATTCATCACTCATCAACCCGGAAGAACGTGATCGGGAGTCCAAAGCCTTGAAACCATTAAGACTTTCATCTGAGACTGCATTCCGGACACTCGTCACGACCAAACGCATTGCAAGTATTGTACATTTAACTAAACGAAACAGAGGTTATTAGTACAAGTTATAGACCCCGTTATAAACGGCGCTGATGGTCTTCTCAGGTGGTTAAATGACTTTTCCCATAACTGCATTCTCTGAATTTCCTGATGGTTTCATCCATCAACTCTTATTAGCCCTTTCCCCATGTATGAGTGATTGTTTGTTTGTTTGTTTGTTAGTTAGACTAGTTTGTGTCAGTGTTTAGTTAATAAAAGTTGTGTGCACAAATTACATGAGTTTCTGGTTCTGCCTTGCAAATTAAATGTCTATTAACGATTTTGATCCTTACTACATGCTCTAATGTATTAATAATTAGGAAAGTATTTTCTGTGGCCAAGAAAATATCCTTTCTTAGAGTTGATACGAACTTGCACTGAATGTTCACTGGATGGACAGATCAGCTGATGGTAATTTAATTCTGCTACAGTTATTACTGTCAGCCGATATAAATAATTGTAATTAATCATAATTAATTGTAATTATTTATATACAATTCCCTTTTAAGCTAATTTGCTACACAAACAATGCATACATTTCCTGTTACCACTGTAAAGCTGCTTTGAATGTATTTGTATTGTAAAAAGTGCTATATAAATAAATGTAAAGTGATGTAATTCAGGTAATTCATCTTTATCTAAGGATGTATTCTCACCTGTCTTGTTTGGTTCGATTGATTTGAACTAAGTTCGTTTCCCCTCTTGGTGTGGATCTTTTGGCCAGGTGTGAATACAGCAATCGCACTCAGGTGCGGACGAAACAGCCGTAACGAGACCCAGCTGAAGAGGTGGTCTCAGTCCGGTTCCAAAGGAATTCTGATATGGTTCGTTTAAGGTGTGAATATGATCCAATCCAATTGCAGAAAGCAATGATTAACATGAATGACAGACAGGAGGAATTTAGGTAGCTTCCCTTAAGACCGAAGGTCCAGATCCAAAACACTGTTGTACACGTTTTCTTTATCAGCCGTTTACTTTCACTTAAAACCTAAATGACTGTTTATGAAGATACTTGCAAAGATGGGCATTTTGACGCATAGAAGTGTGTGTATTCGTTCAAGGCAAATAAAGCAGCAAAAATACTCACACGTTCAATGAGCACGCTCTTCATGTGTACGTCCTACGCGCACCTCTCATGTTACGCTCAGAAACAGACAGCTCGTACATACAGTGCTGTTGTTTGCATTTCAGTTGCTTAAATCACTTGTTTTTGTTGACAATTTCTGTCCAATGAATGGATGACCTTAGCACAAGTGAACTAGTGGACTTTCCTGGTGTGAATACACCCTTAATGAATCTGGAGAGGTGCTTAAATTTATAAATTAAAATTAAGCACCAAACATAGCTGGACTGGTAAAATTGTGTCATTTTTACAATTTGCAACTAGACAGATGTACTGTTACTTACTCTACAGTCAAAAATCGGGGTATTATATTAGACAGCAACTTGTCTTTTGAAAATCATATTTCCCCCCATGTTACAAAAACAGCATTCTTCCATCTTAGAAACATTGCCAAGCTACGGGACATGTTATCTGTTTCTGATGCAGAAAAGCTAGTTCATGCATTCATGACCTCTAGACTGGACTATTGTAATGCACTGCTAGGTGGTTGTCCTGAATCTTCAATAAACAAGCTACAGAAAATATGATCATATTACCCCAATTTTACAGTCTCTGCACTGGCTACCTATTTTCCGTATCAGTTACAAAATATTATTACTTACCTATAAGGCCCTTAATGGTTTAGCTCCTGCATACCTAACTAGTCTTCTATCACGCTACAATCCATCACGCTCCTAAGGTCACAAAACTCTGGACTTTTGGTAGTTCCTAGGATAGCAAAGTCCACTAAAGGAGGTAGAGCTTTTTCGCACTTGGCTCCCAAACTCTGGAATAGCCTTGCCTGATAACGTTCGAGGTTCAGACACACTCTTTGTGTTTGAATCTAGATTAAAGACACATCTTTTTAGCCAAGCATTCGCATAATGCATCTTATAATCTTGTACTTCTGTTATATCTGATCAAATGCACATTATCATTCTTTTGCTTGGGTTGAACAAATCATTTTTGCTTGGTTGGAACAGCAGCTATGCTAATTATATCTCTATTTGTTTCTCTGTTTCTGCCACGGGATGTAACTAGGAATTACACAAGCTTCAGTCTGGATCCAAGCCTTAAATGATCTGAGATGACCGAACACCTGAGAAAAGATGATGCCAACCCCTCAGAGGACCTCAGATTATGCCAACCCTGAAACAACACATAGAACTACCAAATTTTCCTATAAGGGTCATTCTTCAATTGTGGTGGCAAGTGGTGTCCCCATTACCGTGGGAAGTAGGGGTGCTGAGTGTGCTGCAGCACCCCCTGGCGTGTAGCCCAAGAAAAAATGGGGGTGCTGGGGGTGCGGTGTTAAAAAATAAATAAATACATTTTGTAACAGAAAATAAATAAAACTCATTTTATTAATTTGTATATTCATTAAAATTAATAGAATAAAGAAACCTAAGCCTACAACGACAATAAGCAGCAGTAAAACATGAATTAAGTTGAATCAAATTGATTGTGAAAGTCGTTTCAACTTAAACTAACTTAGGAAGTCGTTTGTTGCCATGACTTTTTGATCATATTATTACCTGCACCATACCCAAATCAAGAATTAACAACCATTTCTACAGCCATCGCATAGATACAGCAGAGAAACATCGAGAGCGTGTATTCACCTCAGCAGCAAACAATCTCGCATCTGCAGCGCTTATTTTCATCTTTAACGTTAAATCTTTCCTAATCTTGGAACAAAATTAATGCTTAAGGTTGATTCAGTATTAGCCTACTCTTAATGAAAAAAAAATCCCACACAAAACATCAGCAATACAATGACAAAGTAGCTTATATTAAACATAAAACTTTTATTAACTGAATGAATAAGACATAACCGCGTTGTAACAAATAAATAAAAGGTTTTTGGATTTTCCCCTTACTTCAAATGAATGCTTATTTTGGCTCATTATTATTATTAATAATTAATAATGAATAATAATAATAATAATAATAAAGGCTATAGCCTACAATAAAACAGTACAATGACAAATTCACTTAGGCCTATATTAAACTTTGAACTTTTATTAACAATATGAATAAGGGAAATACCCGCATTGTAACACAAATAAATAAATGGTCTTTAGATTTCCCCTTTCTTTAAAACGATCGTAGTTTGAGGTTCATTATTAGCCTATTAATTAAAACACATCAGCCATAAAAATAGTACAATGGCAAATTCGCATAGGCCTATATTAAACATCTAACTTTTATTAACAAAATGAATAAGATAGATATTTTAAAACAAATGCATTGTGGTTCATTGTTTTATTTATTAAATTTACAAAAGTTGCGCTTTTGGATCATAGTGTCTCGCATCACTCTTGTCACGTGACCAGCCCCCCCCCCCGTTTTATTTCTCAGCCCCCCCTGCTCAAAATACGTTCCCGCGGCTATGGGTGTCCCTCTACTTTACAACAGTTGAAATAAACTTTAAATACCAATAAATTATAAAATGTTTGCATGCTTGTATTCTGTAGGGTAAACACAATTTGTGCACTATTAAGTTACATTTTTGTTTAAAGAAAAATACATATTTAATTGAGTTTGAGAGATTGCATTTGTAACAAAAATATGGATGTTCCCCTCATACCTTAGAGAGGTATCATGGAATGTAATTGCAACAATATAACATTTTAACACAAATAAAGTGGCTATATTGTGAATATAGTTTTTATTTAACATGTACAATTTCATTAAATTGTTTCAAAAAATACATATTTTGTTATATTTAAGAAAAAAGTTGTGTCCCCCAAATTCATGTCTGTGGTGTTACAACAATGGATGTCACCCCTTTAAGAAAAGGGAGAATTCTATTTGGACTACTTCCTGTGTGTAAATGTCACTGCAGGTTCTGATTGATCTGAGGAACATTAGCCACATTTAAATCCAGACTCAAAACTCATCTGTTTGGCTGTGCATTTGTTGAATGAACACTGTGCTACGTCCAAACTGACTGCACTGTATTTTATGTATAATCATTTTCTATTTAACTGTTTTAAATTTCATTTTAAATCAATTTCTATATAATTTTAAAATTCCTTGTTTTTATTATTGTGAATGACTATTTCACTTTCTTTTATGTAAAGCACTTTGAATTACCACTGTGTATGAAATGTGCTATATAAATAAACTTGCCTTGCCTTGAGGGGTGTGCATGGGGAGTACATTCTTTCTTATTAATTTTCTTAAATTTAGCTAAACTTCTGACAATTTCTTGTGTCGCACTATATTAGTGTCTGTGGTTTTATGTTGATAACTTGTAGATTTTACATATTTTAATACAAATTTTGATAAATACATACTTATTAATATTTCCAAAATGTGCCCTGATCTTGAAATCATCATGATGGCAGCCTCCATTTTAGAAAAGTCTGGATTTAGGCTGATTTGTCTGTGGTGTTACGGTCTTTTCTGGTAACACCACAGAGCCTATAGTAACTTGCAATATAAGTCTGTGGTGAAAAAAATGACTTAGACATAAGTGGCTGTGTCACCAGTGTTTGAAATTATTTAAAAATCAAAATGTTCTTAAGCTTTCATTTTAATGGATATAACATATTAAACTAATTGTAAATGCATAGCAATATATTTTATTAGAAAAAAAACATTCAAGCACTTTTACAAATTCTGCCTCTCATTTTCCACCCCAATTGAAGAATGAGCCACAAGTTTGTTAATAGTGTTCATCATCTGTTTGATTACGTCATTGACTGATTTTTACCGTACATTTCTGCCATATGTACATTACCTTGACATTGTCACCACTGATAAGCTACTACTAAATATATTGTAGAATTTTAATTTCCTGTAAAGCTGCTTTGCAACGATTTGTATCGTGAAAAGCGCTATACAGATAAACTTGAATTGAATTTTTATGAAGTAATGTTCACTTCAGTGAGGAACTGCAACAGGCGTGACAGTGATAATTCTGAGATGTCTATATGATTGTAACAAGTCCACTGAAGGCGAGTTGTAATGAACCAAAGCACATATAGACATAACCAAATACAAAAGCATGAACATAGAAACAACTCACCGCTTCTGCCGAACACAAAGGAAGATATTTGAACAAATGTCAGTAACCAAACAGATATTGCCCCCACTGACTACTATACTATTTATTTTTTTCTACTATGGCAGTTGTGATGACCCATGTCATATGTGGGGTTTTGCCTTCCCAACTGATTGCTCTCGGATGTTTCTTTTCGTACAGCCAACATTTCTACAGCACGTTGCACATTCATGCATTCGCTTAACTTTACGCCACTGATTCTTAACTATTCCATGAAACTTTTTTTTTTTTTTTCTGTATAGTTCTTAATACATTTTGCATTCCATTTTGGCTTTCTTGTGTGTCCATATTTTTGTTACGTCCTGTTCGAGCCATGGGGTGTAATAAATGCAGGTCATCCTGGTCATAAAATTAGTTTGACAGTGTGAGGATGATTGAAATATTTTGTCATTTATTGTTTTGGATTTAATTAGTTTGTACACTGCTTGAAAAGATTGTTTGTTTGTGACATTTTAAGGGAAATCCCGTTTGAATAATTTGATGTCACGTCACTGTTTAATCATGTAATAGGGAATACCTGAAATGGGCGGTTTCGAAACACTGCTTCATGAAGCTTTGAAACCTTTACGAATCTTTTGTTCCAAATCAGTAAGTTTTGTTCCGGTTAGTACGTTTTTTTGGGGGGGGAATGTAGCTGAAATAAGGCCATAAACCTGAATAGTTCTGAATAAGACTTTTGAGTAATCAGTCTTGTAGGTTACAACATTCATGTCAAAATGATGTGAAAATTGTCTTGCTTACTCCTTCACAGAAAACAATATTGAAATATAGCTGCAAGCAGCGATTACCGGGGTTCAAGCATTTTAAGGCCTATGGTGGTATGCTTTTAGGGTCTAGGCCACTGGTCTCAAACTCAATTCCTTGAGGGCCACAGCTCTGCACAGTTTAGCTCCAACCCTAATCAAACACACCTGATCCAGCTAATCAAGCTCTTCAGGATCACAAGAAACTTCCAAGCAGGTGTGATTTGGAGCTAAACTGTGCAGAGCTGCGCGGTCCTCCAGGAATTGAGTTTGAGACAAATGGTCTAGGCCAACCTGGATGTTTCGCTGACAGTAAAACACATCGAAAATGGACAATAGGCTCACAGAAACACACACACACACACAAATAGAAATAAAATGGTTAAACTATCATATTATCAATCATTAAGCTTGCTTACACACACAGACACACTCATACACGGACATACATGCACACATATTTTGTTGCAGATATAGATATTTGAAATAAATGACAGGTGACAATATTTTTTGCAAGTCTTCTCTTTTTAAGAGTTTATATCATCATTTTCAGGTTTCTCTGTGATCATAATATGGCAAAATTGTAAAAACTGATATATCTGTATGAACAAAATGGTAAACTTGAATTAAATGTGATTTTAAATGGTATAACAGTGATTTTATAATATCTCTATAAGAAACCCTATGAACACTACTGTTTTAGAGTTTAATAAGCCCATTAGTGGTCTTCTGCTGCCATCCAGTGGTTATAAATAGCAATTTCTCATACAACACTGTTTATAACCTTTATAACTATTATGGTGTTCTTTTTTTTGCCCAATCTCTTAAATTTTGCATACTTGTTTAGAATGAAATTATGCATCATTTTACAGTTTGTGGGCTTTGTTTTAGTATTAATAGGCCTTTGGGTACACTATGTAAATAACATATTATAAAATGACCAGTTTATAGTTGTCCAAATGCAAATGTTCAACATTGTTTTGATAATTATTGACCTAGGGAGTCTAGAGAACAGTACTGCACTGATTTGATTGATTTTGAGTTAAAAACCGAAGGCTGGTTGACAAAAGCATGTTTTTTAAATAATCTCAAATACTTAAAGAACAGTTTGATTGACAGCAGTGATCCTAGAGGCAAAGTTGATCAGAATGAGAAGATTCTATAATGTCTATAGTACCATATTAACTGTAAAATTGCATAATTTACAATTCAGATACAAGTTTTCACAAAAACAAGTTTCAGACTTAAACCATTTTTAAGAAAATGGATAAGCCAAAAGTATTAATAATATTGATTTTAACAATTATTATCAATAAATTATTATATAAATTAAATAACATGAATTAGGGGTGTGCAAAATTGGCAAAAAAATGATATCTTGATATTTTCTGAGATTTTATCGATAACGATAATTAGACGATATTTTGCGTGTGTTATCGTGCTGATATCTAAAAGATTACCGTTGACAGCTGACTCCTGAATTTTTTTGATATTCTTCATATTCTGTGTGGTCAGTTCACAGCAGCGATAGAAATTAGTCTTTTCCAACAAGTTTTATTGGCATTTTTACTTTAAAGCAATTTTTTCTAAAAGTGTGCATCATCTTTTGAGTCAAATTCTTGCATTTGGGCTGTTACCAAGCAGATGAAATCAGTATCAACAAAATGTATCTTTGCAATGCATATGAAGTGGCATTTAGATGTATTTACACACTGTTTAATGCAGCTCGGAAGGACACAGAATGCTAACCTGCAGTTACAAATGCATAAATAATGTTTTGATATTTGAAACATAAAACGTTGAAAACTGATGTTTGAAATTATTTTTAAAAAATGAAGATACTTTAAATGTGAAATTAAAACGGCCAATAGGTGGCAGTAAGTCAGTGTTAATAAGTGAGTCATTGCGATTGAACCGAATCATTTAAACGGTTGATTCATTCAGGAACGAATCACTGTCATGTTGCTCAGAGACACAAAACAGCGCTGTGGCTGTGTTTGGAATTATTTTTGTTGGAGAAATCGAGCAAAAGCAGGAAATATGGTGTCTAAAACATAAGTCTCTTAATATTAACTTCTTGTTTATTGAACTGTTGCATAAAATCAATATCACATTTGTAATCATGCTGATTTTTGGAAAAAAAAATGGAACTCTTTGTGTGATATTAACTATATGAAATGGTATAAAAATAGTCTATACATTCTCTGCCCCCATATCTTAAATTACGTGATCATTCTAAATGTATTTTAATAGACTGAATCGTGCAGTGAAACTCTCACGCGCACTAGTTTAACCTGTTAACTGATTCATTCTCTGCCAGCAGGTGTCACCTTTGGCTGAAATATAACGGTTTTCCCGGTAAAGACAGAACATGAAATTAAATCATAGCCTTTTTAAGTTTAATCGTCATATTCAGCCATATTGCAATTCTGGTCTTTCCGTCTCCAAATTTAAGACCTCTTGAAATCATAATTAAGACTTTCTTGTACAATTTAAGACTATTTAAGGCCTTAAATTTGATAACTAAATTTAAGACTTTTTAAGACCCCGCGGAAACCCTGGTTAAACGCATTCAAAATGGAGAATAGGCTCACAGACACACAACATACATACATACATACACACACACACACACACACATACACAGACATACATGCACACACATTTTGTTGCAGAGATATATATTTGAAATAAATGATAATTGACAATACTTACTGCAAGTCTTCTCTTTTTAAGAGTTTGTCATTTTCAGGTTTTACTGTAATCATAATCTGGCATAATTGTAAAAACTGGTATGTCTGTGTGAACAAAATGGTGAACTTTGACTAAATGTGATTTCAAATGTTATAACAGTGATTGTATAATATCTAAGCATGAATCCATCAAACCTATGAACAGTACTGTTTAAGTTACTCTCCATGAAGTACCCCCAGCACTGCACATTTTGTATGTTTCCCTATATCTGATAAACCCACTTCAGGTCTTGCAGTCTCCACTAATGAGCTGCTGAGTTGAACAAGTTGTGAAAGATTAGGGAGACATACAAAATGTGCAGGGCTGGGGGTACTCCAGGACAGGTTTGAGAACCACTGAGATAGTTTAATAAGCCCATTAGTGGTCTTCCGCTGCCATCTAATGGTTATAAATTGCAATTTCTCATACAACACTGTGTTTTGACCTTTTATAACTATTATAGTGTTATTTTTTGCCCAATCTCTCTTAAAATTTTGCATGCTTGTTTGCTTGTTTAGAATGAAATTATGCATAATTTTACACAGTTTTGAGAATATGAGGGATTTCTTTTAGGATTCATAGGCCTTTGGGTACACTATGTAAAGAAGATATTATAAAATGACCGATTTATAAAATGACCGATTTATTGTCCAAATGCATATGTTCAACATTTTTTGATAATTATTGACCTAGAGAGTCCAGATAATAGTACTGCACTGATTTTATTGATTTTGATTTTAAAAACTGTCTAGTTCACTAGTTCAAGTAGTTTAAAAAAATAAAAAAACTCAAATATTTAAATGAACAGTTTGATTGACAGCAATGGTCCCAAAGGTAAAGTTGTTCAGAATGAGAAGATCTATCATATGATATGAAGATATAGTGTATAAGTGAATATTATGAACATTTTATTGCAATTTGAGGTCATTTATTATAGAAATACTGTGTTTTAGAGGCCTTTTTGACTGCTTTAGCATCACCTATGGTCCAATCTCCATGAAACTTTGCATGCTTGTTAAGAGTCATCTGACACATATTTTCAACAAGTTTGTAAAGTTTCGAGTTTTTGTTTAGGTTTTATATGCTTCTGGGTATATTTGGCCACACCCCTTTTTTAATGAGCACGTTACAGCTAACCAAAGGACAAAATTCAATATTTTTTTTTTATAATTATTGATCTAGAGAGTCCAGAGAGTATTACTGCAGCAGTTTGATCGAGATTGAGCAAAAAACCTAGGACTAGTTTGCAAAAGTAGGTTTTTAACATAATTGAGAATATTTGATGAACGATTTGACTGACAGCATTAGTCCCAGAGGCAAAGTTGCTGAGAATGAGATCTATCATATGATATGAAGGCCTAGTGTTTGTGTGAATATATGAACATTTTATACAATTTGAGGTCATTTTCTATAGAAATGTTGTGTTTTTGAGGCCTTTTTAGTTGTTATAGCGCCATCTATGGCCCGATCTCCATGAAACTTTGCATGGCTGTTAAGAGTCATACGACATGTTTTCACCAACTTTCGTAAAGTTTCAAGATTTTGTTTAGGTTTTATAGGCTTATAGTTGTATGTGACCACGCCCCCTTTTTAAATGAGCTAATTATAGCTAACCAAAGGACAAAATTCAATTTTTTTTCGATAATTATTGCTCTAGAGAGTTCAGAGATTACTACTGCAGTGGTTTGATCGAGATTGAGCAAAAAAACAGACTAGTTCGCAAAAGTAGGTTTTAAACATATTTCTGAATAATTAATGAACGATTTGATTGACAGTAATGGTTCTTGAGGCAAAGTTGCTCATTATGAGGATATCTATCAAATGATATGCATATTGTGTGGATATGTAAAACCACGTGATTACAGAGCCAAAAAAACTTGTTAGCGCCAACTAGAGGCCGATTTCTTTCAAAATTCTTACAGACCTTTAGGGCCATGGGTTGAACATGCTCACTGAGTTTCGTTCCGATCGACCTCCATTAACCTTGTCTAATAGGTGCTCAAAATTAATTGGCCGATGGCAGCCATGTTTTTTGAGATACGCCAATGTCCTCATAGGTTCTTATGGCACATTGGACCAAGACACTGCATACCAATTTTCAGGTAATTTTAACTAACTCTTGCGTAGTTCTAGCTGTTTTTATGTTTTTTCCATCTTATAGCGCCACCAAGTGGCAGAGCTGCGATTTTTTTTTATTTGACCAAAGATTGAGCTCTTACATATGTGTACCGAGTTTGGTGAAGATCTCATTTCGTTCACGAGTTATAGCCTTTTTCGTAAAATTGGCCCTCCACTTTCGAACGTTTTTGCACCCCATTGTGACAGTGAGTCTAAATTTCAACTTTTTTTGATAATTATTGATATTCACTGTCCAGAGAATGTTTCTACACTGGTTTGGTTCAGATTGGGCAAAAAACCTAGGACTAGTTCGCAAAAGTAGGTTTTGGACATAGCTCGATTTTACGGAAAAACTGGACCTCGCAGTGCAAATCTGATTTTTAAACTTTTGACCTCCATGACCCAAGGATTTTTTTGAGTCTATGACAAGCGGTTTAGGAGCTATTAGCGATTTCGCATTTTTGTTCGCTGTAGCGCCCCCATAGGCCGATTGGGGCAAGTCTTTGCGCCTGAGTAGCGAGCCAATCTACTACCTTCTGACAACGTTTCAGCTCTCTAGGCCTTCCAGTTTGTTCTGCACGATCAGTTTTAGGGAAGAATAATAATAATAAAAATCCTTACAATTACAATAGGGTTTCAGCACTTCGTGCTTGAACCCCTAATTAAACTTTTAAAGACATGTTTTGTGATCGAAAGCCTATATGCGGGGGAGTGACAATGGCCTTGAAAGTGATTTTCACCTGAGAGACAAAGGGCCCTCCCAAAATGGCCCATCAGTGTGACTGTGACTTTGAGGCAGGTAAGAGAGAATATGAGGAGACTGAAAAAATGGGGTTTTAAATTATTTGTATTTTATTTACAACACAGTATAATCAAAACATATATAATGAAGTTCAAAGACACATTATTGTGCAGACTGATCTAACCACAGAGATGTGAACAGACTTTGAGTCATTCCTGAAAACAGATTCTGTTCAACAAGTAAATCATACCTGATATTTACGTGTGTTATTTAAGTGTTTCTGCTTCTTTCCATGGATTCAAGAAAAAAAAAAAAAAATCAGTGGTCAAGGATCTTGTTTTAGCATAGAATATCAGTGTATTTGAACATCTGATGTTGGTACAGTGCTCTCAGAGGAAAACAGTTTGAAGAGACTGAAAGAGCAGGAATCATCTGTGGTGCAGGGATCTGATCTGAAATACAAACAACCAAAAAAAAAAACATTTGTGGGCATGTTAATATCAGGAGCATCGGTATATATTTGTTTTGTAGCCATAGACTCACACATGCTTTCTACTATCGTAAAAGAAAAAGATGACGTTTTATTTCTGAGAAACTAATTATTGTTTGGCACGTTATTAAAATCTATTTTTGAACAGAGTAGGCTATTAATAATAAACATGTTCTAAACATACTTGGACTCGTAGCATTGATCATGTTACAGTATACACTCATATTACTTTTATTGTTTTATATAGAGCATGAAAACAATGCGCCGTAAGAAATCTAAATACAATGAATTGCTTAACATATTCAAATTGTTTTACTCTATTTCAAACAGGACTCGATTTAGTCAGGAATTATTGGTTGGGGAAAAACCCAACTATAATTTTGTAGTCAAATAGCCTAGCCTCTGTATGATTTTATAGTAACCTATGATATGATTCTGTAGCCATAGACTCATGCCTGCCTTGTGCTATCGTAAAAAAGGATATTTTATAACTGAGAAACGTATTATTATTGTTTAGCACGCTATTAAAATCTATTTGTGAACACATTATTAATAATAAACATGGTCTAAACATTCTTAGATGCGTAGCATTCATCATGTTGTAGTTTGGGAAAAACCCAAATAAATGTGTTCAAGTTTGTCACAATAACACGTTAACTAATGCAAAAAAAAGAAACATTACTTACTCGTCAGATTGATCTCCTCTACTGGATTAATATTGTTCTTCTTTTGAGGGAAATCCTGCCTTTACTCAGTGAGTCTTCTTCCAGAAACAAACAGTAGCCGCGATGACCGATCTCTCCACGCTTTGTTTATGTTGGGCGTTTACATGAGCATGCGTATCACGTGCATATTTACATATGAACGGCGTGAGCCGCGAGGGTGCTGGATTGCATTACGGTCATTCTTCAATTGCAGTGGCAAGTGGTGTCCCTCTATTTTACAACAGTTGATATAAACTTTAAATACCAATGAACTATAAAATGTTTTCATGTTTGTATTCTGTAGGGTAAACATAATTTGTGCACTATTAATAGTTACATTTTTGTTTAAAATACATATTTAATTGAATTTGAGAGATTGCATTTGTAACAAAATATGCATGTTCCTGCCATACCTTAGAGAGGTATCATGGAATGTAATCGCAACAATATAACATTTTAACACAAATAAAGTGGTTATATTGTGAATATAGATTTTATTTAACATGTACAATTTTATTAAATTGTTTTAAAAAATACATATTTTGTTATATTTAAGTAAAAAGTTGTGTCCCCCAAATTCATGTCTGTGGTGTTACCACAATGGATTTTGCCCCTTTAAGAAAAGGGGGAAATATATTTGGACTACTTCCTGTGTGTAAAGGTCACTGCAGGTGCTGGTTGATCTGAGGGGTGCATGGGGAGTACATTCTTTCTTATTAATTTTCTTTTAAATTAGTTTAGCTAAATTTCTGACAATTTCATGTGCCGCACTTTTAGTGTCTGTGGTGTTATGCGGATAACTTGCAGATTTTACATTTTAATAAAAAATTTGATAAATACCTACTTGTGATGGCAGCCTCCATTTTAGAAAAGTCTGGATTTAGGCTAATTTGTCTGTGGCAATCAGCCTGTGGCACTGCTCAGGTGTAATGGAAGCCCAGGTTGATTTGATAGCGGCCTTCAGGTCATCTGCATTGTTGGGTCTGGTGTCCCTCATCTTCCTCTTGACAATACCCATAGATTCTCTATGATTCTCTGTGGGGTTCAGGTCAGGCGAGTTTGCTGGCCAATCAAGCACAGTAACACCATGGTCATTGAACCGGCTTTTGGTACCTTTGGCAGTGTGGGCAGGTGCCAAGTTCTGCTGGAAAATGAAATTAGCATCGCCATAAAGCTTGTCAGCAGAAGAAAGTATGAAGTGCTCTAAAATGTCCTGGTAGATGACTGCGTTGACTGTGGACTTCAGAAAACACAGTGGACCAACACCAGCAGATGACATGGCAGCCCAAATCATCACTGACTGTGGAAACTTCACACTGGACTTCAAGCAACATGGATTCTGTGCCTCTCCACTCTTCCTCCAGACTCTGGGACCTTGATTTCCAAATGAAATGCAAAATGTACTTTCATCTGAAAAGAGGACTTTGGACCACTGAGCAACAGTCCAGTTCTTTTTCTCCGTAGCCCAGGTAAGATGCTTCTGACGTTGTCTCTGGTTCAGAAGTGGCTTGGTAGCCCTTTTCCTGAAGACGTCTGAGCGTGGTGACTCTTGATGCACTGACTCCAGCTTCAGTCCACTCCTTGTGAAGCTCTCCCAAAGTGTTTGAATCAGCTTTGCTTGACAGTATTCTCAAGCTTGCGGTCATCCCTGTTGCTTGTGCACCTTTTCCTACCCAAATTCTTCCTTCCAGTCAACTTTTCATTTAATATGTACGAAAACCAGTCAGTATCTGGTGTGACCACCATTTGCCATCTCCTTCGCATAGAGTTGATCAAGTTGTTTATTGTGGCCTGTGGAATGTTATTACACTCCTCTTCAATGGCTGTGCGAAGTTGCTGGATATTGGCAGGAACTGGAACACGCTGTCGTATACGCCGATCCAGAGCATCCCAAACATGCTCAATGGGTGACATGTCCGGTGAGTATGCTGGCCATGCAAGAACTGGGATGTTTTCAGCTTCCAGGAATTGTGTACAGATTCTTGCAACATGGGGTCGTGCATTATCATGCTGCAACATGAGGTGATGGTCGTGGATGAATGGCACAACAATGGGCCTCAGGATCTCGTCACGGTATCTCTGTGCATTCAAAATGCCATCAATAAAATGCACCAGTGTTCGTTGTCCATAACATACACCTGCCCATACCATAACCCCACCGCCACCATGGGTCACTCGATCCACAACGTTGATGTAGCATTTGAACCAATCAGACACACAATTTTGCATTTGATTTAACAAATCAGTTGGTTATTAGATTTAACAAATGGTCTGTCAGTGACTCCAGGCCCCTGGTTCCATGGCAACCAATCTGATAACACCAGATTTATTGCTCAAAAGAATGCGGGTAGAGCAACACTTCCTCTTAGGAAAGACACATCACGCCATAAAAATTTAATCTTCTCTAATTAATTCATAGAAAAACCTTTCTTTGAATGAACACACATATCTTCAGGTCATTGTGTATATTATTACTGTTCTTGTATATGTTTTTGTGTATTGTACACTGTTTTATGCATGCTTATGATAGATCACTAGTTAATATCACTTTAGATGTATCATGTTTAGTCTCTATCAATTTGTCTTCGGATGATCTAATTGAGAGTGAATATTACATGTAGATACCTATGCAACATATTAGTGTCCTAAGAATCTTAAGAAGTTTGTGCATTAACCCAGGTGAATTACCTACGCAAATTACCATGTTCAGAGACAAAGAGTTGTAAAACTTTCCCTCCAAAAAATCAGGACTCCATTGGGTATTTGACACCCCAGAGGTGTGACCTCTATAGCAGATAAAGCTCTCACTTCAGTGATGCCCCAACCAGTCTGCAAATCTTTTAGATTCTGAGAAGATGAGGATGTGAGCTAGGACTCTTCTGGACCCTTAAGTTTTGTGCCAGGCCTTGCAGCCTTAACTTTCCAATCAAGGATCCTCGGATCTCAGTAAATCTTTCTTAGCTCTTTTTCCCTTTCTACCTGGGAAGAAACTCCCAATTACCACCGAGCCAGAATAACATCTTTTGGAGTTCATCACCCTTCAAACCCGGAAGAACTTGAAGAACTCCAACACCACCAAACCTACAAACCATCAAAACTTTCATCCGAGACTGCATACGGACACACAAGGCAATGCAAGTATTGTACATTTAACTAAACGAAACAGAGGTTTAGTATAAGTTATAGACCCCATTATAAATAGCGCTGATGGTTTTATTCAGGTGGTTAAATGACTCTTTTCATAGCTTCGTTCTCTGGCTTTCCTGATGGTTCCATCCATCAACTCTCATTTGCCCTTTCCCATGTATGAGTGATTGTACGTGTGTTGTTTGTTTATTTGTTTGTTTGTTAGACTAGTTTTTGTTAGTGTTTAGTTAATAAAAGTTGTGTGCACAAATTACACAAGTTTCTGATTCTGCCTTGCATATTAATGTCCCTTTACGATTTTTGATCCGTACTACATGCTCTAAAGCATTAATACTTAGAAAGGTATTTTCTGTGGCCAGGAAAATATCCTTTCTTAGAGTTGATATGAACTTACACTGAATGTTCGCTGGACGAACAGATTAGTTGATAGCAATTTAATTCTGCAACAGTTATTACTGTCAGCTGATATAAATAATTGTAATTAATCATAATTAATTGTAAATATTTATATACAATTCCCTTTTGAGCTAATTTGCTACATTGACATCAGCAAACCACTCACCCACATGACACCATACACGCTGTCTGCCATCTGCCCTGTACAGTGAAAACCGGGATTCATCCGTGAAGAGAACACCTCTCCAAAGTGCCAGACGCCATTGAATGTGAGCATTTGCCCACTCAAGTCTGTTACGATGGCAAACTGCAATCAGGTCGAGACCCCGATGAGGACAACAAGCATGCAGATGAGCTTCCCTGAGATGGTTTCTGACAGTTTGTGCATAAATTCTTTGGTTATGCAAACCAATTGTTGCAGCAGTTGTCTGGGTGGCTGGACTCAGGCGATCTTGGAGGTAAGGATGCTGGATGTGGAGGTCTTGGGTTGGTGTGGTTACACGTGGTCTGCGGTTGGATGTACTGCCAAATTCTCTGAAATGCCTTTGGAGATGGCTTATGGTAGAGAAATTAACATTCTATTCACGGGAAACAGCTCTGGTGGACATTCCTGCAGTCAGCATGCCAATTGCACGCTCCCTCAAAACTTGCAACATCTGTGGCAATGTGCTGTGTGATAAAACTGCACATTTTAGAGTGGCCTTTTATTGTGGCCAGTCTAAGGCACACCTGTGCAATAATCATGCTGTCTAATTAGCATCTTGATATGCCACACCTGTGAGGTGGATGGATTATCTCGGCAAAGGAGAAGTGCGCACTAAAGCCGGGCATACACTGTGCGATTTTCATCCGATTTTGAGCCGAATTCTGACTCAAGCGACTCTTTTTTGAGTCGGGCCGAATTTCAGCTTTGTCGTGTGTCGTTTGCCATGCAGTGTCCGTGCAGTGTACAGGGGGGAACGAGAAGCGATTTGCCTCTCCCGACAGGCAATCGGACGGTCGGATGAATTTCTGACATGTCAGAAATTTTGGTCGCCCCTCGTGGGGGTATCGCACAATTGAAGCAAAGCTACGAACCGACTGCCCTAAACGCAGTGCTTTTTCCCTCACTGCGCCTGCGCGAAAACAGATCTTTAACTAGGCTATTTAAACTTTATTGCAGCAAGAAAGAAAACAAAAAGAGGGAGATCTTTAGATTAAAATAATGTTATTATCACGGGAAATGTGAATCATTGTCCATCATTTTGCAATCAGTGATAAAGACAAACACGTCGCAAAATTATAAATATTTCAGTTTTAAACCATGAAGGCGAGCCAGTGCATACCACACAAACAATTAGCAAACTGCATGAGTGTAATGCCCGTGAAGAAGTTTTCAAATCCAGTCAATTCAAGCTACAGAAAGTGAAAGTAAAAACTGACCGAGCTTTCGAAATCTGTCGCTGCATTAACGGCACATATTCTCTCAGAGGAGACGAAAGACATAGGCTATTGGGTAGTATTGGATAGGCTATTGTCTTAATTTATTTTCTAAAAAAAAAAAAAAAATCTCTTATGGCTGATATACCTAGTGAAAAACAACAACAACAGAATTGAAGTATTTCATGTTAAACAAGTTGTTTTTGGAATTTCCTTGTCTGTAATAGAGGTTTTATTTTCATTGACTGATTATTCATTAAGCTGATCATTCAGTGTTCGGAGTCCGGACAGGCTAGCTAGACGGTTGAGAATTTGAATTATAGGCCTATAAATATATCTAAATGTTTTAAATAATTTTCAGTGAGGAGTAATCTAAATTAATCTTTTATTATCCGCGTCTCAGTTGTGCGGTAAATGTGCAATTATTTCGGGGCAAATGAATTGTAGACATAACAATAATTTAATACATTAATTGGAAATGCCAAATCCTCACGATATCACCGATTTTATTTATTTTTTAAGTTATCTCTGGCTATCGTCCATATACGGTCTCATCGTCTGCGCAAGCGCAACCCGAGTATTTCACACGTATAGTGTGAGCACATAAATCACACATGACAATCGGACCTTATAGTGTGAGCACATAAATCGTGAGCTTTGGCTTTACATCGCATGCGATCTTCTCGTACATTGTGAGTTGATGCCTTGCTGAAATCGCACAGTGTATGCCCGGCCTAACACACAGATTTAGACAGATTTGTGAACAATATTTGAGAGAAATAGGCCTTTTGTGTACATAGAAAAAGTATTAGATCTTTGAGTTCAGCTCATGAAAAATGGGGGCACAAATAAAAGTGTTGCAGTTACATTTTTGTTCAGTGTATTTTATTAGAAAAAAACAAAAGCATTTTTACAAATTCTGCCTCTCATTTGCCACCTCAATTGAAGAATGACTCATTAGAGATAATGAGTTAGACGGGAAAGACTGAACTTCGTGTTGGTTTCACACGGATTACTTCATCACAGAATGTTTTTGATTAGACTTACTTCTTTTAAAAGTAGACACTTTAAGCTTTCTATAGATATAACTCCCATGTCTGTATGTTGAGAATTTGCAGAGTTACAGTTAATTTTAGTGACGCGTTTCTAAAAGCAGTTCGTGGAGACGGAGAAGACAGAAAGTGTACCCTGTTTGTTTTCTTTTTTTCCAAAAGCACAAAAGTTTTGTTGTTCTTGTGAGTGTACACAAATAAAAGTAGACACTTAACCGTTTCGATTGATGTATTGCTCTTATCTGTACGATCAAAACTGAAAGTGTAATGTAAGTTCTTTTCGCCGTTATCAGGAGAAGATGCCACAAAACACATATCCGCCAGTGGGGATTTCTTTAAGACTTCCCCTATAATGTAAAAAAAATTATGGTCAAATATGTACTATTGTGTTAACATTTTATTGACTAAAAATGCGTTAGAACACGTTCATCTCGAAGACGAGTTCGTTCAGAATCAGCTACATATAGCAGGTCGGCTGACTCGATTTCCTTCTCATACATTCCCGTAGCGTCACAGTGTATTTCCCTGTTGAAGCCTAGCGTCCATTGACTTCAATGGGGCTGCTTTGAACAGTTTTTTTCAGTGCTTCGAAACTAGACGGTCATTGGATAAATGCTGCGATTATGTCCCGCCCACGGACGCTCAGCGTCTCTGGGGGTGAATGGAGGAGTGGGCTGGCCTGGACTCCGGGCTTCTGCGTGATGATTGGAGAGTCTGTCGAAAGACTGCATCTCCTTTTGATTGACAGCGATTTTGTACTATAAAAAGTCGCTGACGCTGAAGTCAAGTCAAGTCAGTCATTCATTCAGTGCTTATCATGGCGGAGATAGTTGATGAGAACAAAGAACAAAGCCATACGCGTGATAAGTAATGCTCAGGTGAAATGCTATATTAATACTATAAATCTGTGGATCTGATATCACGCATAAGGCGCCATGATTTCCGCAATGAATGAATGAATGAATGGCGGATGGCGAGACGCACTGTTTTTTTACAACACACATACTAAAGCGCAGACGACGCTCGCGGTATTTTCATCTTCTGCCGTCTCTCTATATGATGATATTAACACACGAATATCATCTCCAGCTGCTCTGAGAGTCATTTTATTAGCATTTTACCGTTTAATTTGAGAAAACTACCGTCATATCACATACACAGCAGCTGCAAGTTCCTCACGGCAACCCGTCAAAATAAAAGTTTAGATAATATATTACTATTTAGCAGTCTTAAGACTCAATGCTACTACTAATAATAAATATTAATAAATCTTTATTTTTAAAGGAATAACCCCATTTGTTTTCTTTTTAATTTTAACAGTAAAACCTCTGTTGTGCAGCACTTTGTTTGCCAAAAAATAAAAGGGTTTAATTTTCATTTGATTAGGATAAATTAAATTAATGTTTTATGCCTTCATCTGATTACCAGAAAAAATAAGAAGAACATTTTATAGGGCCCTATTATTGTTTAAGAAAGGACCCTATACAAAAAAAGAATAGGTTTAAAATACAGGCCTGTGGTTCTTAATTTCTTTTTATTAATTCACCATTTGTAAACTGATGTTTACTGTTAATTGTTTTTTAGAAATATCAATAACTTTTGTATTAAAACTATGTTCACTGAATGTAATCAAAAAATCGAGAATCGAATTGAGAGCTTGCGAATCGAAATCGAATCAAATCGGGACATCTGAATCGATACCCAGCCCTACACACAATTATACACTGCATTCCTTGTTTCAGTTTAACCTAATTCCCACATTTCCTCCATCGAGTTTAATATCTTTTGTTTTAGATCGTTTGTTCATTCATTCATTCATACAGTAGGCTAGGCTAGCGTCGTAGGGGTAGGAACGTAGGGCAGAATTTACGTATAAATAAATTGACAATTTTTATGATGTAGGCCGAAAATGAGCTTCCCCTCTTTGAAAGACCAGCAGCCGCCACTGGTATCCGCGTTTGTTGACCCCAAAGGGTTACGTTTCTGGGACTTCTCCAGGTTCTCTTCAGTCTGCTGCATCCATTTATGACTCTGACACCATCCCAGTCACCCCCGAGTCTACTGAGATTGTTCGTTTCCCTTGAACCAGTCAAGTCAACTGATGTCATCTCCCATTCATACAAGTCAGTCCCAGTTATTTCTGAGTCTGTTGAATCTACCTCAGCTTTCCCAGAGATAGTCAAGAGCACTGCTGACATCTCTATTCTGGTCAAGCCCGTTCCAGTCACTTAAGAGCCAGTCAAGCCCGCTCCAGTCACTCCAGATCCAGTCAAGCCTGCTCCAGTAACTCTGGAGCCTGTCAAACCCACTCCAGATCCAGTCAAGCCCGTTCCAGACACTCCAGAGCCAGTCAAGCCCACTTCAGTCATTCTTGATCCAGTTAAGCCCGCTCCAGTCACTCCGGAGCCAGTCAAGCCTGCTCCAGTAACTCTGGAGCCTGTCAAACCCACTCCAGATCCAGTCAAGCCCGTTCCAGACACTCCGGAGCCAGTCAAGCCCACCTCTGTCATTTTCAAGATGGCCAAGTTGGCAGCTCTCCAGACAGTTCCAGTCAATTCTAGGCCAGAGTCAACTTCTGTCATCCCTGAATCAGTCACCTTCGCTACCGTTATCTAGCAGCAAGTTGTGCCAACCACAGTCATCACTCAGTCTATGAAGTTTGCACCAGGCATTTCTGAATCAGTCAAGTCAACCCCTGACTTCCCAGTGCACTCCTGTTATTCAAGAATCAGTCAAGTCAAATGCTGTCTCTTAATCTATAAGGACTGTTTCCGACTTGTCTCAATCTGCCGGGTCAATTCCTGTCTCTCTGCCTGTGTTGGCCGAATTAGCTACAGATACAACAGAGGCGTACAACATATAAATTTGCTTAAAAAAAAACAAATCGGCTACAATTATCAAAATCGGCCAGTTTGCTGGTAAAAAATGGAATTGACCATGAAAAATTAAAATGGGTGCATCCCTAATAAAAAATTGTAAATAGAACATTATTTAGAAAAGTTAAAATTAAGTATTATATAAAATTATTTTACATGGAAAAACAATTGCAGTTTTCAATGAGCAATGTGTTTTTCTAGTTTTCTTGCTAATTAATTTGTAGTTTGTAAGGTTAATATTAATTGTCAGCACACCAAGGTTTAAAAAATGCAATTTGGCCTGCACATGGTTAAATTTTTTTCCCATCCGGCCCTCAACCTAAAATGAGTTTGACACCCCTGATTTATAACAAACGATTTTAAGTGATATTTCCAGGTTCTCAGTTCGACTGCCAACTGTTATACATCTACAGCAAAAATGTATGCGTCTCTGAACACACTGATCATGTTTACTGAAAGAATCAGACGTTTTGAACGAATCAGTTGAGTGATTCAGTGACGCATTCTTGATTGTTCATGAATGAATCAACTGACTTGAATGATCCAGTTAAATGGTGATCTGCCACCACCTGCTGGCGTTTTTAATTTCATAATTAAAAGTAGCATCTTTATGTCATATACTGTATCTATATTAAAAATATATATTTAAACTACCATTATTTTAAAAGTATAATTGAGAAAGTTCATTTCTGAGGAAAAATAAATAAGGTTGTGGCAAAAGTAAAATATACAGGATGTACTAATATATCCTGTTTGGTACTGTGACTGAAAACTCACCACTGACAGAAACAGTTGGCTCTTGTGTATTTAAATTACAAGAAATCCTGTGGGTCTTAAAAGCTTTGTTTTTCTGCCTCCACAAGTGCATCTATTATCGCCTTGTTTATGTAAAAGTGCTCTTTTCCTTTAAACCTAGCCAAAAAGTCATATGTGTTGACTGTGAAAAACAGACTTTAAAGGGGGTGGTTGACTGTTTTTTTTTCTAGGCTTGATTGTATTTATGGGATACAGTCTAACATGTGTTAATGCTTCGTTTAAAAAAACAAAAAACACTATTTTTCACATAATTTACCTTTATTCCACACCGCTCTGTCACTTCTCTCATAAAGACGCTGATCATTTCCTGTTTTTATGAAGCCCCTCCCTCAGAAATACACGATGGGCTCTGATTGGTTAGCTGGCCTAGTGTTTTGTGATGGCTAAACCGCCTCAAGTGCGCATCTAAATGTCCCATCCCTCAACTCAGCGGCATGTGCTCCGGTTGTATTGTAAACAATGGCATCGTTTATATTGCTTATCAAAATGAGCCCAATTGAGACGCAGAGGATATTAGTGAAGAGGATCGCGCAGAACCTGTGCAAGCACGGCTTTTAATAATAGGCCAAAGTTTTTTGTTTGTTGTTGTCTCATACTTTAGATATGCTGTTTTTTGTAAATGCTACTGCTTCTGTTAGCTTTTAATATACGGTTTTATCCTGTTAAAGCTTTAATGCAGTATGGCAACCGCGTGCGCATCCATGTTTAACGCTTCTTATAGCTATGTGAAAAATATCTATAAACAAAGTGTATAATTGGAACAGTTTATTTTTGGAGCTGAGCTGATGATCAGGAAACATCAGAGAGAGAGAGCGTGTGCCGAGCAGGGCGTACCGAGGAACAGGATTGAGAACTACTGCTTTAGAACATTGATTTTGAAACTTGTGAATCTATTAGAATCGTTAGAAGACAGAATCATGATTCATATATGAATAGATTTTAACGTGCACCCATAGTTTTCTCTTCCTCTTCTCTAAAGCAGTGCAGCATGGCCCCGCCCCCTTTGCTGCGTGTTCCCGGAGGCAGGGTTTGTCTGGGTTTGTGATGTAATGAACCTGGAAAGTAGCTCGTTGTAGTCCTTACAAGCCATTTTTATTAGGCATTAAACTGCCATAATTTTAAAAGACTTGAACTTTGAACTTTCAGTGCCGGAACTTTGGAGATACTGTTTATCCTCAAAAAACAACATTACTAACTAACGTTAAAAAAGTGAAATTGCAATCAACCACCCCTTTAATAATATATATTTATTGCGAATAACTACATTTCCATGTCCGTCCATGTTAGTTTTTACTGCAAACAATGCGGTCACTTTAAGCGGGTGTAGCACAGCAAAAACAGACTCTGACCAGAAATGATCGCTGCACTGCTGCAGACACCACAATCGAGTGCAGTGTCAATACTGTAACCTGTTAACATGGGTACAGGAAAAACAATATGCACTGCAAACAGAGTATGTAACACAATAAATCTATTTCAACACCCGAGGCAGCGCCACAAAGAGCTGTATGACCAATGCATGGCAAAAAAAAAAAATCCCTGGATATGTTTTTTTTTTTTTTTACCAGATGCCTGTCCTAGAGACATTTAGTTTACTTTCAGTTCTAGAAACATGTTACCACTTTTTTTATAAAGCTCTAATTGGTTTCCTTTGGAAATATGTTTCAAATTCACAGACTGCATCTGTAAAGCATGTCTATGTGTGTGTCAAAATCTTGATTAAAATCAAAATCGCAAAATTGATTAAATAATTAGTCAATTTTGATAGGGCTGTGCGATATCTGTCATGCAAACTGTTATGCAATCGCTCTCTATGTCTATACCTAACCCTTGAGTACTAAAATAAAACAACTGTTCTTGCTTACCTGTTTTTATTTTCAAGGCCTGAAGATCGTCTGAGGGGATCCTGATGTCTCCTGGGGGAATGACACAGATCTCAATACTTCTGCTGGTGTTGATTCCTTCAGCTGCAGCTGCTTTACTGAACAGAAAGCAACTGCTGCAGAGCTTTTATTTTGTGACATTTTCATTTTCACTTTCGAGGTGACTTACAAGGTCCCTAGGGGTAAAGAAGAGCAAACAACATTTACAAGCACATACTGCGCTTCTTGGAAATAGAAAGTGAAAGTAATTACAAGTGTTAAATCTGTGACATTGAATCAACATCACTTTTGCTCATGCAATTAACATTAAAAAAATATGGAAATGGAAATTTTTATTTATTTTTTATTATTATTATGCAAACAAACATACTATGTACAGGTGACAAATCAAATACAAAATAACCAAGGTCAACAAAACATACATGACAGCCAACATGATTTGTGTGAGTGAGTATGAGTGTGTGTGTGTGTGTGTGTCAGCTCGCCCAACTCAGACTGACATTTTACTCTTGTGAGCAGAGGCGTCATGCCCATTGAAACTAAGGGGGCACGTGCCCCCTCAGATTTTTGAGCCAAGTGGATTTTAAATGCAGCTTCCAAAAGACAAAAAATTGCCAAATCATATTTTTATATTTGATACAATCACACTGGTGTGATTAGATCGTTCAGTGTGTCAAATCACCAGCTACTAAATTCTAGCACTGAGCCAGAGACAGACGCGTTTTTACAGCGCTGCATTATAACCAATCACACACGAGTCTGTTGACCTTATGAATGCAATGGCCAATCAGATGCGTTCAGATGAGTCACAGCTGAAACGCGGTGTTTTGTTCAGGGTGCGTGCTCGCTGACTGAATTATCTGGAGAATTCTCTTATCAGAAACAAAAGCGCAGAAGTGCATACAATGTAAGTCAGAGATTAATTCCACAGTGCAAACAGCTTCAGTGATTATAATGGGAGTTTTTGAGACTGAAGTCTTGATAATGAAATGATAATGTTCTTTGATAATGTAAGTTTCCTTTGCTGTGTTCTGAACAATGAAAGTGATATAATTAGTAACTTACAACGTTTTATTAAATTCATGTTAAATACAAAGTCAGTCATAAAATATTTTAAGGCATGACACCCATATGGTACTTAAGTAAAAAGTCGGATTTTATGCATATTAATGGGTCGTTCTACAGAAATGTCCTCTTTTGGTATGGCAAGATATGAACATACATAAATGACAGCTTTTTTATTAATATTATTATATTTTTTATCTTTTGTGCATTTATCTACCCATAAGGAAGGTGACACCAGTGACAGTAAGTGTTGACAGTGACAGTAACACACAATTTTCATGAAAAATGCGTTTTACAAAATGGCTTTTGCAAGATATCAAACCACATGTTGTCAATCATGGTATACTCACTAAATTAAGTACACTGATAAAAATGATTTTTTTGGTGAAGTAAATACTACATAAAAACAAATGTCATTTCTACATTAAAAAATTTAGTTCAGGCAAGAATTAAAAAATTTAAGTAAATTCTGTATTAGTACTCCATTAAGCTAGTAGAAATTAAAGTTTGAACTTATAAGTATATTTTGCTTGGAATTGTTTGTTATGTTTACATTGATTCTTTAAATAAATATCAAAGTCATGATCCCATTGTTCCCATCATGCACTTGGGCATGAATAATTAATAAGGTTAATTATTATTTTTTTTGCTGTTTTCGAGATGTATTTACACTGTTTTATGGTTGCTTTTGTTGTTAGGTTTAGTAACTTACTGTTTTGTGACATCTGGAGTTGATTTTCTACTCAAAATGACCCATTCATACTCAAACACTATCCACTGATTGTCACCGTCATTGTGTATGGTGTACCAAGTATTGAGGTCTCTGTGTTCATGTGGGTAATAATTCTATTGAATGGACATATTATCTTAAAAGGATGACAAGCTGTCTACTTGCTTACTTACATGTTTGTGAATGAATCACATGCTTTAATAGCATGGTTGTTTCCCAGTGCTATATCCATTGAGTACATTTTAGAAGCTGTGACTGAGTGAAATGTTAAGTTTTTCAGATTTAAATTAAAATAATTAAGTAAAAATTACTCATCAAACTCTAACTGGCCATGTTAAATTTACTTATTTCCTTTGCTAATTTTACCTAACTTAAGTAGATTTTACTTAATTCAATACTTATTTTTACTTAAAATTGATGTGCAAAAACTTGCAAAATAAAAATTAAGTAAATCTTACTTATTGTATTTTTCAGTGTAGTTTAATCCATTTGTATTCTAGTTTTTTATTATTATTTTTTTTTTAAATTTACAATTCCCTAACAATAAAGCAACTTTCAACTAAAAGCAAAGTTCAACTAAAAGCTTCATATGAAATCATGAGATAAATTTCTGATAACTGAAAAGAGACAGTGGACTTATCATGGGCCTCTCTTCATAGATCTTCAGGAAATAGGAAGAAGGAAGTCAAGTGATGTCATCAGTGTGATTTTTATATCAAAATAAACTATTTTTGTTTAAATGTAAAACCAGTGACACAACTCCAGGGGACCACTACTTTCATTATTTTATTATATTTATTCACCATTTAGTTTTTTTTGTCATTTACATCATATATTTGATAGTTATGAATACATTATTGTATTTTAAATGGTAGAAAAACCTGTTTTGGACCTCAAAATAAAGCACTTTTTCTCTGTACATGGCTGTGGGGACGAGCAATTTTGTGGTGCTTGGAATTCTATATAATTAATAAAAAAAAAAAAAAACATTGCCACATCGATGGCTCAAGAAGGTGTAATTGTTCAAATAACAGATTGTTTCATTTTAAAATTGTAACCCTAAAGTGTTTTTCAAGTGTAATATTTCTGTAAAGGCTAGGGACAGAAAAAAATCAACATTTCCATAGAATGACCCTAATAGAACGTTAGGCTAATTTGCCCATCGCCCGTTATAGATGAACTAACATTATATATAAAGGTGCAAAATGCATTTACTTACAGTTTAATTACTGGGAATATTTTGAATAGCCTAAAAAATTTAAAAATAAGTAAAACATAAGCCTACTGCTGTGTGAACCCCCATCTCCCCACCCACCCACCCACCTGTGCCCCCTCAAAAATAATAAGTGCATGACGCCCCTGCTTGTGAGTTAGAAAGAGCTCAAAGCAGGACTTAATTTCCCAACTTAGGTACATTTTGTAAACATTTCATTCGAGGTATGAACATCATTGCCCCCAGAATAATGTATGTTATATATAATCGCAGTTTTTAACCACCTTCTTTAAAAGAAGAGAATTATGTGTTTTATAAGTTCAATAAACTTAAATGTTGAATACTTGTTTAAAATGAATGATAAATGATTTGCCTTAGTGACATGTTTGTTACTATGACATATATAATTATATATTTTGTTTATTACCATATTCTTTAAATGAAGAGAGTGATGTTAAATAAATGTTGAATACTTTTTAAAATGTACGATAAAAGATTTGCTTTGCTTTAGTAAGATGTTTGTTACTACGTGTTTTATAAGATCAATAAACTTAAATGTTGAATACTTGTTTAAAATGAATGATGAATGATTTGCTTTAGTAACATGGTAGTAACATGCTGTCATATAGAATTATATACAGTGGGTACGGAAAGTATTCAGACCCCCTTAAATTTTTCACTCTTTGTTATATTGCAGCCATTTGCTAAAATCATTTAAGTTCATTTTTTTTCCTCATTAATGTACACACAGCACCCCATATTGACAGAAAAACACAGAATTGTTGACATTTTTGCAGATTTATTAAAAAAGAAAAACTGAAATATCACATGGTCCTAAGTATTCAGACCCTTTGCTGTGACACTCATATATTTAACTCAGGTGCTGTCCATTTCTTCTGATCATCCTTGAGATGGTTCTACACCTTCATTTGAGTCCAGCTGTGTTTGATTATACTGATTGGACTTGATTAGGAAAGCCACACACCTGTCTATATAAGACCTTACAGCTCACAGTGCATGTCAGAGCAAATGAGAATCATGAGGTCAAAGGAACTGCCTGAAGAGCTCAGAGACAGAATTGTGGCAAGGCACAGATCTGGCCAAGGTTACAAAAAAATTTCTGCTGCACTTAAGGTTCCTAAGAGCACAGTGGCCTCCATAATCCTTAAATGGAAGACGTTTGGGACGACCAGAACCCTTCCTAGAGCTGGCCGTCCGGCCAAACTGAGCTATCGGGGGAGAAGAGCCTTGGTGAGAGAGGTAAAGAAGAACCCAAAGATCACTGTGGCTGAGCTCCAGAGATGCAGTCGGGAGATGGGAGAAAGTTGTAGAAAGTCAACCATCACTGCAGCCCTCCACCAGTCGGGGCTTTATGGCAGAGTGGCCCGACGGATGAAAGCCCGCATGGAGTTTGCTAAAAAAACACCTGAAGGACTCCAAGATGGTGAGAAATAAGATTATCTGGTCTGATGAGACCAAGATAGAACTTTTTGGCCTTAATTCTAAGCGGTATGTGTGGAGAAAACCAGGCACTGCTCATCACCTGTCCAATACAGTCCCAACAGTGAAGCATGGTGGTGGCAGCATCATGCTGTGGGGGTGTTTTTCAGCTGCAGGGACAGGACGACTGGTTGCAATCGAGGGAAAGATGAATGCGGCCAAGTACAGGGATATTCTGGATGAAAACCTTCTCCAGAGTGCTCAGGACCTCAGACTGGGCCGAAGGTTTACCTTCCAACAAGACAATGACCCTAAGCACACAGCTAAAATAACGAAGGAGTGGCTTCACAACAACTCCATGACTGTCCTTGAATGGCCCAGCCAGAGCCCTGACTTAAACCCAATTGAGCATCTCTGGAGAGACCTAAAAATGGCTGTCCACCAACGTTTACCATCCAACCTGACAGAACTGGAGAGGATCTGCAAGGAGGAATGGCAGAGGATCCCCAAATCCAGGTGTGAAAAACTTGTTGCATCTTTCCCAAAAAGACTCATGGCTGTATTAAATCAAAAGGGTGCTTCTACTAAATACTGAGCAAAGGGTCTGAATACTTTCAGTTTTTCTTTTTTAATAAATCTGCAAAAATGTCAACAATTCTGTGTTTTTCTGTCAATATGGGGTGCTGTGTGTACATTGAGGGAAAAAAATGAACTTAAATGATTTTAGCAAATGGCTGCAATATAACAAAGAGTGAAAAATTTAAGGGGGTCTGAATACTTTCCGTACCCACTGTATATATGTATAAATGAATGTGTGTGTGTGTGTGTGTGTGTGTGTGTATATATATGTATGTTAGCGCTGTCAAAATTAGCGCGTTAACGCAGGAGATTAATTTTTTCAGATTAACACGTAAAAAATATTTAACGCAATTAATGCAGGGGCGGGGCTAGGGTTGGCCACCCCATTCACAACTGCTGCCTCGGTCTCTTTTTTTCTTGAAAAGGATTGCGTTTATTTAGATGCAGAACGTCTTTATGACCACATCAAAAGGGAGACGTTTCAGACACACGCTCTAACTTCACCTCCGTGCCAGACACGAGTCAAACAAGCGCAGAAAATATACTGTGCTCATAGCGCGCGCTCTTCAAATACACGCACAAAGGTGCCGGCGTGCGCTGTAGCCTGTATCATTTCATATCAAACAGCGAAAGAAACTATGTGCATGCAATGTACTAGTTATTGCCGTCAGTTAAGGCATGAAGTTACCAAAAAGGCGATTAAGGGTGAATCCCATTTCTCTGTCTTACCCCTTCCCCTTAGTTTTGCGCGTTCACGTGAGAGTAAGGGCTATCCCAATTCTCGGTTTGATCGAGGGGTAGGGCTAAGGGGAAGTGGTAGATACCCCTTAAAACCAAGCATTTTCGCGAGCTTACTTGAAACCAAGGGGTACCCAGAACACACTGCACAACCGGCAACAATGTCGGCCAGATCATCCAGAGAGTCCCATTTTTGGCTTAAATAATTGATTTAAAAGTTACGACAGTCTTGTTTTGTGCTCTACACAGTCCTGTACATATATATTTGCAACCATGTTCTTAATTGAAACGTTTTAAAAAATCGCTAGTTTGCTACGCTAACGTTACATCGCTGATTTACACAACAATCGCAAAAACATCACTAATAAAACCCACGCAATCGACATACACACACTTGCAGACGGCATCTTGGAAGTTTGTGATCAACACTTGTCGTCTCTGGTGACGTAGCAGCCAGCTAGAGACGATGTACGATGATGTAACCGTAACCAAGTGGTGTCTCATTTCATAGGGGTATGTTTTCACCCCTAGCGCTTACCACTCGGTTTCGAGGGACAAGGGCTAGGGGTAAGACGAAGGGGTAGGGGAAGGGGAAGGTGTAAGACAGAGAAATGGGATTCACCCTAAAGCTGCCTTAAAACTGTGTGCATGCATGCAATATGTTATATATGCGTCACATTTAAAAACATTTCTCTGAAATGGTTTTAAAAACTGCCCTGACGCACCCTAGCAGAGGTTAAATATTAGGGGGGAAAACTATTTTAGAGAGACATCAGTAGTATTGATATCAGTGATGCTGGCCTTAAATCATAAAAAAGATGCCATTAAAGAAATATAAAAAATATACTGTCTTTATGTTGTTTGTACATTGTACATTTGAAGATTAAATGTGAAATTATTGCAATATAGAAGTATATTTAAAACTTTAATGTTAGGTGGGATTAATCGCGATTAATTTTAGAAAAATGTGCGATTAATTCGTTAAATTATTTTAATCGATTGACAGCGCTAATATATATATATAATGTGTGTGTGTGTGTGTGTGTGTACTCATGCACCGGTGTATATGTCTGGTTGTTTGTGTGCATGTGTTTCTGTTTATATACATGTGAGCATGTAAAAAATAGTAGAATACAGAAAATATGTAAATGTTTTGTAAATTATTTATTTCTTTGTATCACAGACAATCATCTGACATTGAATCAGATGAAGACTGTGAGCCAGTCAGCAAAAAGCCCCATACTGAGGGACGTGATGACAGCACCTCATCAGGAGAGGAGCCCCGCCCCACACCTTCCCAGAGGGGTTCTGACAGCAGAAGACCAAGGGTCAGAGGACGGGGGAGGGGGAGAGGGGAAACTGGCAGCAGTCACGCTGAGATGTTAACCAGCACATCTGAAGAGAGATGGAATGGTGTTGATGTTCCAGACGTGACACCACCACAGCCCACCTTCAGACCCACCAATTCACCAGGACCTAAGCTCAAACGTACAGCCACCTACACAGTTTTACAGCTTTACCAACTTTTTTTTACAAACTCCTTGTTACAGACAATAATTCAAAACACCAATGACTATGGATCAACTCACCACTCGAAGCCCTCAACCCGTGGATTGACGTGACATTACAGGATATGTTTGCATTCATGGCCATGGTAATTTATATGGGTCTAGTAAAACTCCCTGCAATAACCGATTACTGGCAAGGAGGTAATCTGTACAACTTGCCGTTCCCTAAAAAGCTTATCACCAGAAAGAAGTTTCTTAGGATCTGCCAGTCTCTTCACCTCAGTAGCTTGGTGGACGATGCTGCTAATGAGCAGAGAAGAGGTACAGCAGGATTTGATCGTCTCTGCAAAATAAAGCCACTGTACACTGAGATGAGGGATGCCTGCAAAACAAACTATCACCCTGGTCAGGAAATTTCAATAGATGACTGGATGGTTGCCTCAGAAGCACGTATCGGGCTAAAACAGTACATGAAAAATAAGCCTGTTCACTGGGGATATAAACTTTTTGTTCTGGCAGACTCAAGCAATGGGTATTCATGGGACTTTTTTGTATATGAAGGAAAGCTGCAGGGAAACAGTGGCAAGGGACTCGGTTATGAGTCAGTGATGGAGCTTATTGACACACGGTTGCTTGGCACAGGCTACAAGTTGTTTGTAGACAATTTCTACACAAGTCCCTCCCTTTTCTGCGACCTCCTTCAGAAGAGGATCTGGGCATGCGGAACCATATGCACAAACAGAATTGGTTTTCCAAAAACCAAAAGAAATAGTCTGGACACTAAATCTCCCCGTGGCAGCATACGATGGATCAGAAAGAACTCCCTCCTCTTTGTCCAGTGGCGAGACACAAAGGATGTGGTCATGTGTTCAACCCTCCACACAGCCCATGCAGGGGATACTGTTCAGAGGAGAGTCAGAGATGCAGATGGGCACTGGGTATTGAAGGACATCTCTGTTCCACCAGCAGTGAAGGAGTACAACCGGTATGTTATATAATCAACAATTTTTTCTGCTATTTGAAATTAAATTAAATGTGCCTCAATGTTGGTTTTTTTCTGTCCATACAGGTGCATGAGTAGAGTGGACCTCTCTGATGCCCTGATCAGTTACTATGAAGTCATCCACAAGACCCAGAAGTGGTATAAGACATTTTTTTATCACTTCATGGACATTGCCGTTGTGAAATGCCTTCCTGCTTTACAAGGATATCACAAAAGGTAAAGGAGAGGTACCCATGCACCAGAGGGCATTCAGGGAGACACTTGTTGATGAGCTGGCAGCGGCAGCGGGAGCTGACAGGCCTGCTAAATCGCCCACTCCACACAGAGCACATCACAAGCCTGTGTATATCAGTGGAGACAGCACCACAGGTCGTCTGAGGTGCAGACACTGCCATATAAAGACACCAGTGAAGTGCTCTTCCTGTGATGTGGCTTTGTGCTTTTTGCCAAGTCGGGATTGTTATAATGAGTGGCATGTTGCCAATAACCTCTAAAAAAAAATATTTGTCAAATTTTTTAATGGTTATACAGGTGCATCTCAATAAATTAGAATGTCGTGGAAAAGTTCATTTATTTCAGTAATTCAACTCAAATTGTGAAACTCGTGTATTAAATAAATTCAATGCACACAGACTGAAGTAATTTAAGTCTTTGGTTCTTTTAATTGTGATGATTTAGGCTCACATTTAACAAAAACCCACCAATTCACATCTCAACAAATTAGAATACTTCATAAGACCAATAAAAAAAACATTTTTAGTGAATTGTTGGCCTTCTGGAAAGTATGTTAATTTACTGTATATGTACTCAATACCTGGTAGGGGCTCCTTTTGCTTTAATTACTGCCTCAATTCGGCGTGGCATGGAGGTGATCAGTTTGTGGCACTGCTGAGGTGGTAGGTTTCTTTGACAGTGGCCTTCAGGTCATCTGCATTGTTGGGTCTGGTGTCTCTCATCTTCCTCTTGACAATACCCCATAGATTCTCTATGGGGTTCAGGTCAGGCGAGTTTGCTGGCCAATCAAGCACAGTAACACCACGGTCATCAAACCAGCTTTTGTACCTTTGGCAGTGTGGGCAGGTGCCAAGTCCTGTTGGAAAATGAAATCAGCATCTCCATAAAGCTTGTCAGCAGAAGGAAGCATGAAGTGCTCTAAAATTTCCTGGTAGATGGCTGCGTTGACTGTGGACTTCAGAAAACACAGTGGACCAACACCAGCAGATGACATGGCAGCCCAAATCATCACTGACTGTGGAAACTTCACACTGGACTTCAAGCAACATGGAATCTGTGCCTCTCCACTCTTCCTCCAGACTCTGGGACCTTGTTTCCAAATTAAATGCAAAATTTACTTTCCTCTGAAAAGAGGACTTTGGACCACGGAGTTATTTTTCCCCACAGCCCAGGTAAGACGCTTCTGACGTTGTCTCTGGTTCAGAAGTGGCTTGGTAGCCCTTTTCTTGAAGACGTCTGAGCGTGGTGACTCTTGATGCACTGACTCCAGCTTCAGTCCACTCCTTGTGAAGCTCTCAGAAGTGTTTGAATCAGCTTTGCTTGACAGTATTCTCAAGCTTGCAGTCATCCCTGTTGCTTGTGCACCTTTTCCTACCCAAATTCTTCCTTCCAGTCAACTTTGCATTTAATATGCTTTGATACAGCACTCTGTAAACAGCCACACCTTTCAGTAATGACCTTCTGTGACTTGCCCTCTTTGTGGAGGGCGTCAATGTTCGTCTTCCGGATCATTGCCAAGTCAGCTGTCTTCCCCATTATTGTGGTTTCAAAGAACAAGAGATACCCGGAATTTATACTGTATGGATGGTCATTAATTGAAACTCAAATGTAAATATTCTAATATTTTGAGATACTATTTTTTGACTTTCATGAGCTGTAAGCTCCAATCATCAAAATTTAAACAAAAAAACTTTTGAAATGTTTTACTTTACATGCAATGAATCTAAAATATATGAAAGTTTCACTTTTTGAAATAACCTACAAGAAAAAATGAACTTTTTCACGACATTCTAATTTATTGAGATGTACCTGTATAGTGTGAGATATAGTGTTTTAATAAAAAAAAAGAATAACCTAGCATTTGTTTTGTCTCTTTATTTGCACAAAGTTTAGTTTCAAGAATTGAAAAACACTATAATGCGTTTGTTTCAGTTATATGTCAACAATTATTGACAGTGAATCTGGATAAGGAATAGAATAGCTCTAAGTGTAACCATTCATTAGAGACCAAAATTATGACTGTACATTAAAGCATTCAAGAATAACAGCATTTTATGTGTCGATGGTTACAAAGGGCCATTTGGAGTCTCCAAGTGGCCTTTTTTGGGAAGCGCCTAGACATAAACTTAGATAAACATGTGTAAAACACTCAATTTCTAAGGTATTATCAAATTTGAAATTTGGCTTGGTAAGGCTTCATGCTGTGATCCCATTGTGTTTTCCAGCTAATAGCTCCCAACTATAGTCATCTGCAGGCATCTGTTTACAAAAAAAAAATGTAGGCGGAATGTTTTTTTCCCCTTTTTTCAGTGTGTTCCAAATTCTGTTACTCAATATCAGTAAGACTTACAATGATTCTGACTATTCAGGAACAAACCTTAGAGTGTCACCTTTCAAAATATACCAAAACCATATACTCCAAATGGTTAAAGAACAGTGTGCAATTTACTTTGGGTATGCCTTTTTTTTTGGCAAATTTTACAGGAATGTTAAGGAGTCAAAGAGAGAGGCAAATAGACACAAGTGCTTGTAATACCAAGTTTCAGGCATTGTTTAAATAAGTACAAGTTAGACTGGGGATTAAGTAAAGAGTAGCCAAGTGTTTTTTTTTTTTTTTGTTTTTTTTTTTATAGATGAAGTCAGATGGTGTCGAAAGATGAGTTTTCAGTTGTCGCTTTAAAATTGTCAGGGATTCAGCATTCTGGATTTACTGGCATTTTTGAAAAGGTAGTGTTCACACATGATATCTTACCGGTAATTTACCAGTAAAGACTGTATGTGTGAAAGGGGCTAAACTCTTCCTCTGCATATGCTGTGCTTAACGTTCATCTTGGAAAAAAATGTGTGCATTATCTCACTAGATTTGTAACGTAAATCATTTATAAACCTTTGCCAAATGCCAATAGAATACATCAACCTATTTCTAAATATGCCATTTATTGTACATCGCGATTTCATAATAAAAGTTTCTGAGTTTGCTTGTGGCCAAATATTAAAATATGGTGAATTTAAACATCTTTTAATCACGCTGTAAAGTGAAACGTCACCAGCATAGATGTCACCAGGCAGTTGGCGCCCTGTGCAGGTATTTGTTATAATCACTAGGGCTGTGACAGTATGGGATTTTTTCTTACCGAGGTGAAGCATCAACAAATATCGCGGTTTGGCGGTTAATCGCACAAACCCCCAAATCACCTCCCTCCCCCCTCCTGCCAGAAATCTCTAATGACTTTTGATCAAGAACGCATGCAGCTTGTAAATGAATGTGGAAATTAATAATAATAAAGTAGTCTTCTTTATTATTAAAACAGCAAATTATATAAACAATAATAACAAAATAATATTTTTTTTTAATATTATAAAAAAAAAAATAATATTATAAAAAATATAATATTTTTTTAATATTATAAAAAAATCGATATCCTTTGAGTTTAATAGGAATTATGGAACAGTCTTTATCATCGTTTGTAACCCATTCTTTGTACAATAAATTATTAAAAGAATAACAACCTGAGCAAGCTGCAGAAACAACAAGCTGAGCTCAACATGCCCCATGCTTAGTTCTGGTGAGTTGTGCTAAACTTCGATTCCTATTTTTTAGACATTGCTTTTCGGGTAACAGTCCATGGATATAAAGGCACTCGTCCAAACGCAACTTGTTGAAAAATTTGTTTATTGAAACGCATCGTTTGTAACGGCAAATTAGGATGTCATTAATATTATTTAACTATTAATTAGGCTACATTTATAATAACAACCTTTCTAAAGTGCAACATGAAAGAGGCTTTTTTTCTGATTTGGGTTTTTCAAAGTGCAACATAAAAAGGGAACATCAGACTAGCCTGTCTGTACAAGTGTTCGGCTGTTGTACAACTACTGGGCCGCTTAAGTGAAACTGTTTTTTTAGTCCCGCTCCCGCAAGCTTATTTCGCACCCACCCGCTCCTGCTATATATTCACTCTTTGTTCACCCGCTGTCCGCTTAGAATAATTTTCTTCCTAACCCGACCGTTCCCACTAAATATATATCTCATTTCCAGAATCTCACATTTAAATTTCCACTAACTTACTGAAAGAGAGAGAGAGAACAAATACAAATGTCTGCACTAAAATTATTTTATTGTAGGCTATTTATTTTATTCATCCAGAATCAAATTAGTTTTACATCTTGCTGTCAACACAATAGGAAAAAGTGTGGCAGAGAAAATAAATAAATAAATAATGTAGACCTACAGGTTGTACAAAAATTGTAGCCTATTTGTTATTTTTATTCCTCTTGTCAAAATACAAAATTCGTTTAACATTTTGTTGTCAACACAGTAGGAAAAGTGTCGCAGAGAAAAAAAAACAACATCTGTCATTTAAATTTATAAGCAAAATATGAACAAAACCGTTGGCTTGTAGACATTGCTAAATGAAATAACTGAACAATTTAACATCACTGAGAAGAATGTCCCGAGTCTGACTTGCCTGACGTGGGTTTCTTAGCAGTAAACTGACCATTTTCCAGTCCAAGATGAACGTCCTTCAAGGACAGCGCATCCACACTTTGCTTTGCATCCTTATTCTGCTCTGTCACTCATCACAACCTGTCTGTTCTGTCTGAGGGCCGTTATGCACATGCTGCACGCACAGACCCCGCAATAAAATACATTTAACATTCTCAAACGCTGCAGAAGCAGAGCTGTCAAAATCATCAAGGACTCAAATCACCCTGGAAACTGTCTCTTCACTATGCTGCCATCTGGTAAGCGCTTCCGCAGCCTGATGGCAAAAACTGAGAGACTTAGGAGGAGTTTCTTCCCCAAGGCCATCAGGCTCCTGAACTCAAACTCAGCCTCTTAACATCATCTGACTTACTTCATAATCACTAATCACACACTCATTATTCTCTACCTCATACTGACAGTGTCATTTGCACACAACACTTTGTGTCTTGATATCTTATCTTATTTTTTTTTTTTTTATATATATTTTTTTTGTGATTGGCAGATTTAATTCTACAGCATACTGTCATGCACATTCTTTTATACCTTATATTTTATTCTTTATATCTTATTTTTTATTCATTTTATTTTATGTATACTTCCCTTGTGTTGTATTTTTCAATATTTGCACTGTCCATGGAGCGGACCTGACTCACATTTCACTGCTGGTTATACAATCTCTGTATAGTCGTGTATGTGACAAATAAAACTTGAAACTTGAATGACACAGAAAGCCGTGTGTCCGTCCGTGTGTGCAGCGCGTGAGCGATAAGAGTGAGTAAAGCGCAGATATGCTGTTCTGAAAGGACAAATCTGTCTAAACGCCTGCCATATATATATATATATATATATATATATATATATATATATATATATATATATATATTTAGTGCTGTCAAAGTTAACGCGTTAATAACGCGTTAACGCAAACTCATTTTAACGGCACTAATTTTTTTAACGCGCGATTAACGCAGCGCATATTTTCTGTTTGACCCGTGGCCCAACCCCTTGTTGGAGAAATGGAGATGGACAGTGTTGCCAACTTAGGAACATTGCAGACCCCTTTAGCGATCTTTTTCCCTTCAAAAAAGCGCCCAAACCTAGTTTCTGAGAATCACCGATACTGCCGCACCAGCGCGAGGTCTTGCTCTCCCAGCGCGCGCACACACCTCTCTCTCTCTCTCTCTCTCTCTCTCTCTCTCTCTCTCTCTCTCTCTGCGTCTGCTCTGTTCAGCGCGCACACACACCTCTCTCTCTCTCTCTCTCTCTCTCTCTCTGCGTCTGCTCAGCACGCGCACACTTCTCTCTCTCTCTCTCTCTGCGTCTGCTCTGTTCAGCGCGCGCACACACCTCTCTCTCTCTCTCTCTCTCTCTCTGCGTCTGCTCTGTTCAGCGCGCGCACACACCTCTCTCTCTCTCTCTCTCTCTGCGTCTGCTCTGTTCAGCGAGCACACACACCTCTCTCTCTCTCTCTCTCTCTCTGCGTCTGCTCAGCGCGTGCACACTTCTCTCTCTCTCTCTCTCTGCGTCTGCTCAGCGCGCGGCAGAGAGAGGAGCAGCGCTTTAATTCAGTTGAACACAGATATTATGTTGCTTCTCTAATTTTACATGCAAGTATAGCCGAAATCACAGCACAGCTATTGTCTTTATCTTATGTGTATTTGATTTCATCAGAGGACGGTGCGATTATCATGATTTTTTTGTGCAGATTAACATCTTGGAATGGAGCTGGTTATGTAGTTTTAATGGGTCGCGTTTCAGTCATTATTTCATATTCATTCCGTTGTCTGACAACATAAACAGTAAAATATACCAATGAAAACAGTTTTATTGAGAATATAGCTTCATCAAAATACAGTATGTGGGCAAAGATAGGGAAACAAATGTAATAATAAATAATAAATGTACATTTTGCCTTTTCAGAAGAAGAGCTGCCCTATGTGCAAAAAATGTAAACAGGTTTGTGTCAGTAAATTGCTCAGTGCAAAGAAAGAAGTAATGGGAACCAGGAATTTCTTTTTTCATGTGTCTAATAGACATGAACAAGTTCTTTGAAAAACATCTATGACCTTTGAAACATGTCTACTCTTCATGCTTTATGTTGACTATGGTTTCAATAATAATATTGAGTCGCCCCCTTCTAATGAACAGGTTTAACTACTTTAGTAATTTCTATGAGAACAAATCTTAATGTTAAAGCATATAATGATATTCTGGGGAATTGTGTGCTTCTAATATTATAGCAACAGTTTGGACTCTTTTCTATTCTAACATGACAATGTCTCTGTGTATAAGACAAGGTTCAAAAAGAAAATGATTGATTCAGTCAGTGTGGAAGAACTTGACTAGTCTGCATAAAACCAAGTCCTAATCCCAGTTTAACACCTCTGGTGTGACTGTAAATGCAGACCTTGAGCCAAAAACTCATCACCAAACACCAATGACTTGTACATACACTATATATACAAAAGTATTGGGACACCCCCTTCTTTAGAACAGAAAAATGCACTTCCAAATCTGTGGCAACAACGATGGGAACATAATTCATGTATTTAAAAATTGTATTTCCATCTCTGTTGCAACAGTTTTGTAAGTGTTTAAAATGACTGAACCCATATGTACAAGTCATTGGTGTTGTAGACGTAAATCACAGATTTGGGCCATTGTTACTTTGTTCTACTGTTGCTTTTTAATGGGGGTTAACTTGAATTTCTCTTTTTGCCGTAGACCTGATGGCACTGAAAGAAGAGAGTGAAGAATTGAATGAAGTGCAAGATAAAGATCAGTGTAAGAAATCCAAGGACTCCATAACTGGACAAACATCATTTAGTTGCTCACAAACTGAAAAGTCTTGCTCATCTAAAAGAGCTCAAAAGACTGGAACTAGAAGTCATTTCACCTGCCAACAGTGTGGAAAGAGTTTCAATCTACAAGGAAACCTTAAAGCCCACATGAGGATTCACACCGGAGAGAAGCCGTTCACCTGCCAGCAGTGTGGAAGTAGTTTCAGGCAAAAAGGAAACCTTAAAAGACACATGAGAATTCACACTGGAGAGAAACCTTATACATGCCCTCAATGTGGAAGGAGTTTTCCACATAAACATAATTTTAATGCCCACATGAGAATTCACACTGGAGAAAAGCCATTCACCTGCCAACAGTGTGGAAAGAGTTTCAATCAAAAAGGACACTTTAAATCCCACATGAGAATTCATACCAGAGAGAAGCAATTAAACCTGCATCTGGAAAAGATAAATGTGGAAAGAGCTTCACAACAAAACCAAACCTTAGGTATCACATGAACAGAAGCTATTTACATGTAATCAGTATGAAAAGAGCTTCAGACATAAAGTAACAGGCTTCACAATGGAGAGAGACCTTTCATGTGCAAAATGTTTCACATATCAAACAGACATAATTTGCAAACTCATTCTGGAAAAACATTGCCGTTCTTCTCAGTGTTACACGAGGTTTACAAAAAGGAGCTATTGCAGAAATGACCGTGCTAGATCTGCACAATCGGATGGCAAAAGCAGGTAATTTGTAAATTTAATAAGCAGTTTTTGTGCAATGATGGGCATTAAACGTTTAATGCAATTCTTCAAAATTATTACAGTTTCTCTGCAAAATCAAAAAACAAATAAATAAATAAATTATAGACTATTTAAGATCAGTGGCGAGCGGTGACTTTTTTTACCGGGTATGCTGATTGATAAAATTATGACCACAGATGACAAATAGGAAACACCAGGTGTCGATTTAAAAGTATGCACATTTCCTACCTTATTTGTAAATGAAATTCATCTCCAATCCTTCTTCTATCGTTTCAGGTTTATCCATTGTTATTCGAATGCTAGAAAAATATAGCTGGTTTTCTAAGTAAAAACCGCAAAATAACGTTTACTAGTAGTTACGTTATGATATGTAATATTCTGATTCCCCCAGTCTATATGTCTCTCTGCATCAGCTAAATGATTATTTTATATATTTTTTAAATTCCCTGTAAATAGGAGTTAAAACTCCCACCTGGGTGACACTACTCCAATAACAGACCATGCAAAATACCCAAAATAATAATATCTTTAAAATATTGACAAGTAATGTTGCAACCTTGCAAACAACAATACAATCAGAGAAAGACTTTAACTGTAAGTGACACGAGCATATGCAAAACAAAGGGAGCAATAACATCTTAATGTTCAAAAAGTTCAGAGAAATTAAGTTTTTCTTTTCCTGATGTTTATTAAAATTTTATACAGCCCACGTTTTTTTATAAACTTTTTTTATTTACCACATTGACAATAACATAGGCTATAGGCTACTATGTTCAACATACGTTGTCTATGACCAAAAATGTAAGATATGTTTTGAGTGGACTTTCAAAATTTGCTTTACTTGAGAAAACATAAATACAGTTACAGTGTGTTTTTTCTTTTGATTTAAGGAGGCACATATGCAATAAGGGAGCGCACATCAACTGACAGAGTTCACTGTGATTCATGTAATTCATCGTACACATGATTCACCTGATTGTGGATGTAAATACCCTCAAATTAAAGCTGACAGTCTGCAGTTAAAGCACATCTTGTAACTTTGTTTCATAAAAAATTGAAATCCATTGTGGTTAGGTGTATAGAGCCCAAAATGTTAGAATTGTGTCGATGTCCCAATATTGTATGGACCTGACTGTATATATATATATTTTTTGGCTCTATTTTTTTTTTTTTTTTTTTCTCTTAAATGGCCTGGGTATGCAGAGCATTCGCAGCTTATATGGACGGAACGCGGCTGTTTAATATAAATGTAATAGAGCCTAAGGTGTCCCCAGAATGTGTCTGTGAAATTTTAGCTCAAAATACCTCACTAGTAATTATTATTATTTCATGCTGTAAATCCCTTTCTTGGGTGGAAGCAAAAACATAATTTTCTCATGCGTCTCATTAAATGCCAATGAGCTGCTGTTCCCTGCCCCCTTTCCAGAAGAGGGCCATGCCTTTACAACAACAAACAAAACATCTGCATGTGTTTTTAAGCCTTGAAAGTGTATGTGAGAACTAAGTTCAGATACAAACAAAGTTATGTTAAAAACAAAAAAAGTTCAAATAATTAGGGATTCCATGGGGCCTTAAAAAGTTGTATAAAATTGTATGGCCCTAAAAAATCTTAAATGGTACAAGAAGGTCTTCATGATGATTTCCAGAGGTCTTAAATTTGTGGACGGAAACACAAGAATTGCAATATGGCTTAATGCGATTACTTTTCAAAAGGCTTTTGCTGCGTTCCAATTTGCCTACTTATACTATGCCCTAAAAGTATGTACTCTTTTTGTGAAGAAAAAGTACATACTTTTGAGTATGTAGCAGAATAGTAGGCAAGCTTTGGGACATACTACTTCGTCATAGCTGCTTCTTTGACAGACGCTCTGTTGCTTAGTTACGTGCATCCTGTAACTGTTTAAATTGCCCTGTCAATCATCTTGTCACAGTTAACATCATCCACATTTTTTATTTGATTTCCTATCATATTGGAGAGAAATGAAGAGGCACATCGCGGGGCTTTCATGCCGAGAACTTTGCTCATGTGTTTGCATAATGATGCATTTAAAGGTTAATGACCAAACGCATCATTATAAAAGTTCACAGTGTTGCTGCAGATGAGATATAACATGGATAACAAAATATTTTTTCATCAGGTTAGACATTGATTATTTATCACTTAAATCCCTTTCTCTACCTGTCTGTCGGTTGCGCATATTCGCCATGTTTGTAGTTTTTTAAAACACTTATAAAACACTTTTTATGCGTATTTGTAGTTCTAATCGAATCCTCGTCCACAGCGCAATGTGTTGTGGGCAATATTAGCCGTTAGAGTGTGCATCGATCTGCACTTCGAATTATTACCGGAAGTAGTAGAGTAGACCATCCGTTAATCTTTGGCATACTTTTTAAAACATACTATGATTTGGGACATACTAATTCTATTTTCGAATACTATTTAGGACGGATAGTATGCAAATTGGGACGCAGCATATGTTTTTATTGAATAAACATGAGCGCTGCACGTTTCAAAGTCAGGTGCTGCACAGGCTTTGTGTACTGCTGTTACCGGGGAAACCTCTATATTTCTGCTGTTCTGAAAGCGCCACCTGCTGCCAGAGAATGAATTTGTATTTTCAATAAGACCATCTGCTGTTGCTTTTTTCCCCAGATCAATGGGAAAGTTGACCCATATTTTTTTACGCAGCAAACACAGTTTTAAATGTGAACTGGTGGATCGACAAGAAGCTAATGTTAAAGCATTGTAAAAAATCTAAACAATTAAAACAAAGATATATGCTATTAAATTAATATAATAATTAGGGCTGCCACTAACGACTTTTTATTTTGATTAATCTATCGACTAATTTATCGATTAATCTAAACCATTAATTTCCCACAAAAATCAACAATTTTACTTCAGAATATTGTATTAAACCAAATTAAATCCAAATTTTTATGAAATCCTTTTTTAAAGCAAAAGTAAAGTGCAACAGAGTACAAGAAGCAAGTGTCCATCTCACAGTCCAAATCACTGAAATCAGTTCAGTATTATAGTGTAAGAATGACAACATATCCACGTGTTCTAGTCTAATAATAAAATTATAATCAGTATTTTAAATAAAGGAGTATTTACCAGAAATATTATTTACTAGAATTTATTTAGGAGAAAAATGCAAATGTGCAGTATTTCTGGAAAAAAAAAAAATAATAATTGGAGATGCTTTTGATTATTAAAATTTAATGGAACCATTAAAATGGAATCCAGAAAATAATGGAAAACAGAATTTGGTAAAGATAAAACTGTAAAACTCAATTAATTAGACAGGCTTTTTGATTAATACAATTTATTTTAACCATTAAAACAGAGTATAGAAAAATTAAAATGGTAAAAACTGAATTTGGAAATAAAACGGATTTCATACGGCCCTATAAATATATATATTTTTTTGTGGTAATAAAAATAGATGTAAGTGAACAATAGCTTTTAAAATGAATTAAAATACATATATAATAGCAATGATGCAATAATAATTAGTTCAAATAAAGTATAAAAAGCAAGAAATCATATGGTTTTATTGAACAAAACTGTTAGAGCTAATGTAGATAACGCATAACAACAAAGTCCTGCAGGGGGCGCCTGATGATTATTTTTAAACATTACTGCGCGATCTAATCCTTGTTTAATATTGACCAAGCACCATTTAATTCAAATGTCCACTTAATCTTTAATATTTGGCCATTTCTTTAGGACAGAAATGCTATAGTCACTGTAATTAAATGAATATGTGGACATCAAAACGTGTAAACTCAGAGTGAGGGTTTGAGCTTTTATTTTGAAATCGCGATGTATTCTCCTGTGTTTGTGTAGATTTATAAATGATTTACCTTACAAATCTGATGAAATGGCGCACGTTGCGTTCCCAGATGAACGTTATAATAAACCCAAACTCACAACAACATGCAGAGATGGAGTTTGAGACGCTCCACACATGTAAATGATAAGTTTCTGTGGAGCTACTGTGAACGGAGCCGCTGTGAGACGCACGTGCTTAACCTACACGCATGTAAATAATTAAAGCTCATATACTGTGTTAGAACTGCATCACATAATTATTTAATTAAATCATAGCTTTGGGAATTCACAATTATGCTTAATTATGATTTTTTAATGGGTTTAATATCATGCAGCCTTGGAAAATAGTCTAATAATGTGTTTTATGGATTCTCGTCCGTGAAATGCGGCACTTCCGGTATTTTGCCGGTTAGTCGACGCGAGCAAAATGAAGTCGATGATTTTTCAAAATCGACTAGTCGACTAAAATCAACGAATCGCAACAGCTCTAATAATAATAGTCTGGTAATAATTGTTTAAATCGTGTAATAATTTTGATAAAAATAATCATTTTATAAAACGTTTTGCTGAACTGTAGGCTAAATCATGATTTTTAGTCATTTTACATACTAATGCAGGGTTCCTCAAATCTTGCCCTGGAGGGCCAATCTGCTGCAGAGTTTAGCTCCAACCCTGATCAAACTCACCTATCTGTGATTTTCTAATGATCTTGAAGACTCTGATTAGCATGCTCAGGTGTGTTTGATTAGGGTTAGAGCTAAACTCTGCAGGAGTGGGCCAGATTTGAGGATGCCTGTTCTAATGTGTTACCGTAGACCAGGGTTCCTCAAATCTTTCCCTGGAGGGCCAATCTGCTGCAGAGTTTAGCTCCAACCCTGATCAAACTCACCTACCTGTGATTTTCTAATGATCTTGAAGACTCTGATTAGCATGCTCAGGTGTGTTTGATTAGGGTTAGAGCTAAACTCTGCAGGAGTGGGCCAGATTTGAGGATGCCTGCCGTAGACATTTCCCTACCCTGCTTTTATTTACACCTTAATCCCTAGAAGATGTAGTAAATTGTTGATTGATATCTTTTTTTAAAGGATTAGTTCACTTCCAGAATAAAAAAAATCCTGATAATTTACTAACCCCCATGTCATCCAAGATATTCATGTCTTTCTTTCTTCAGTCGCAAAGAAATTAAGGTTTTTAAAGGAAAACATTCCAAGATTTTTCTCCATCTAGTGGACTTCAATTTGACTCAAAGGGTTGAAGGCCCAAATTGCAGTTTCAATGCAGCTTCAAAGGGCTCTACACGATCCCAGCCAAGGAATAAGGGTCTTATCTAGCGAAAGATCGGTTATTTTCTAAAATAAATAAATAAAAATTTGTATACTTCTTAACCACAAACGCTCGTCTTGCACTAGCTCAACCTCATACATTACGTAATCACGAATGCGTGACATAGGCGGAAGTACCGACCCAATGTTTACAAAGCAAATGTGCAAAGAAAGTCAAATGTCCTATACAAAACAGTTAAAACAACGATGACGGGCGATTCTGAAGTTGGAGGAGAAAATGAGATGGGGTTTTTCACCCTGCCCTCTCTTTTTGAACCGAAACACACAGATGAAAAACTAAAGGCGCGTGACTTTTCCTATATTATTATGTAATGCATAAAGACGCACATGCGCAATGCAGAGCTAGTGCAGGACGAGCATCTGAAACTGAAATTTGAAAAACTGAAGCCTTCAACCCATTGGCTGTCATTGAGGTCCATTATATGGAGAAAATTCTTGGAATGTTCTCCTCAAAAACCTTAATTTCTTTGCGACTGAAGAAAGAAAGACATGAACATCTTGGATGGCATGGCGGTGAGTAAATTATCAGGAAATTTTTATTCTAGAAGTGAACGAATTCTTTAAACAGAAGGTTTAATTGCCAGCTTGGTAGTTTTTGAGACATGTCTTAAAGAAAGTGAGAGAGCGTTAGCAACATTGAGAAGTGATTCACAGATTACATGTAATGCCTCTTTTTAGTTGCTTAGTGGGTATAGGATCTATTTTTATGTTGGTTTTGACACTTTACATGTCTGAATATTTTGACATCTGTTGCTTTGTGCCATTAAATTGGGGTTAATTTTTATTTGATGTTTTTTTTCGCCTTAGACCTGATGGTGCTGAAAGAGGAGAGTCAAGAACTCCATGAAATGGAAGAAGATCAATATAAGAATCAACGTGATTTTATAACTGGAGAAAAATCTTTTAGTTGTTCACAGACTGAAAATACTTCAAGTATAAAGGCTCAAAAGACAGGAAGTGGTAGTTATTTCACCTGCCAACAGTGTGGAAAGTGTTTTAGACAAAAACAAGGTATAAAAAGACACATGAGAATTCACACAGGAGAAAAGCCTTTTGTCTGCCAACACTGTGGAAAGCATTTCAATCGAGAAATAACTCTTAAAAGACATGTTAGAATTCACAATGGAGAGAAGCCATACACATGCCAACAGTGTGGAAGGAGTTTCTCTCAGCTTGGAAACCTTGGAGTCCACATGAGTGTTCACACTGGAGAGAAGCCTTACCAATGCCAACAGTGTGGAAAAAGTTTCAACCGGAAAGGAACTCTTTATTCCCACATGACAGTTCACACTGGAGAGAGCCTTTTCACCTGCCAACAGTGTGGATCAAGTTTCACTCAAAAAGAAAGCTTTAACAGACACATGAGAGTTCACACTGGAGAGCAGCCTTACATGTGTGATCAGTGTGGTAAGAGTTTTGATCAACATGAAAACCTTAAAGTCCATTTGAGAATTCATGGAGGAAAACCCTACACATGTTCTGAGTGTGGAAAGAGTTTCCGTCAAAAACGACACTTTGAAGGCCACATGAGAATTCACTCTGGAGAGCAACCCTACACATGTCCTCAGTGCGGAAAGAGGTTTAATTATAAACGACACTTTGAAGCCCACATAAGAACTCACACTGGAGAGAAGCCTTTCACCTGCCAACAATGTGGAAAATGTTTCAACCGAAAAGATACCCTTAACAGGCACATGACAGTCCACACTGGAGAGAAGCCGTTTATATGTGGTCACTGCGGAAAGAGTTTCAGACATAAAGCAGCTCTTAAGTCCCACATGACTTTTCACATATGAGAGAGCTGATTTTATGTCATCAGTGTGGAATTGTGGAAAGTTTCACAAACAGGAAACGTCTTGGGAATCATGTAATAACACCAAACAGAAGCCTTTTAGTTCAGAGTATGAAAAGACAATGCAGAAAAGCTGAACGGATGTGGCGGAAGACGAAACTCGAAATTCGAAATTCACTAAAGCATCTATAAAGACAGCCTTCATGCTTTCAATGTTGAACTAGCCACAGCTAGACAGACCTTCTTCTCAAACCTTAGAAACAGTAACTTAAACAACACTCGCACTCTTTTTGCCGCTGTTGAGAGATTGACAACCCCCCCCCCCCCCCCCAAGTCAGATTCCCAGTGAAATGCTCTCCAACAGCAAAGGCAATGAGTTTGCTTCCTTCTTTTCTGAGAAGGAAGCATTAATAATATCAGAAAGGAGATTGGCACATCCTCGAGTTATGCCGAGGTCACACAGATTCGACCGCAATTTCAAAAAGAAGTGACTGTTTTTGAAGCAATTGATAGCAAAATTTTGGAAGAAATAGTACAGCACCTTAAATAGTCAACCTGCTATCTTGACACACTTCCCACATCTTTTTCAAAAGTGTGCTTAACTGTTTAGAAGCAGATCTCTTAGAAGTGGGACTTCTTTCTGGGACTTTTCCAAACTCCCTGAAACTGCAGTTGTTAAGCCCCTTCTGAAAAAGCTTGATAACACCATGCTGAGCAACTATAGACCAATATAAAATCTTCATTTCATAGGTAAGATTATTGAAAAGGTAGTTGTTAATCAGCTGAACAACTACTTAAACTCAAATGGATACCTGGACAATTTTCAATCTGGTTTCCGAGCGCATCACAGCACAGAGACAGTACTCATTAAGATGATAAATGATATTCGCTTTAATTCTGATTCTGGCAAAATATCAATGCTGGTACTACTAGATCTTAGTGCTGCATTTGACACTGTCGATCATAGCATACTTCTAGAGAGACTGGAAAACTGGGTCAGGCTTTCTGGGATGGTACTCAAATGGTTCAGGTCATACTTAGAAGGGAGAGGTTATTATGTGAGTATAGGAGAGCATAAGTCTAAGTGGACGTCCATGACATGCGGAGTCCCACAAGGCTCAATTCTTGCACCGCCCTTGTTTAGCCTGTATATGCTCCCACTAAGTCAGATAATGAGAAAGAACCAAATTGCCTATCACAGCTATGTCGATGATACCCAGATTTACCTAGCCTTATCTCCAGCCCCATTGACTCCCTCTGCCAATGCATTGATGGAATTAACAGTTGGATGTGCCAGAACTTTCTTCAGTTAAATAAGGAGAAAACTGAAGTCATTGCATTTGGAAACAAAGATGAAGTTCTCAAGGTGAATGCATACCTTGACTCTAGGGGTCAAACAACTAAAAATCAAGTCAAAAATCTTGGGGTGATTCTGGAGACAGACCTTAGTTTTAGTAGTCATGTCAAAGCAGTAACTAAGTCAGCATACTATCATCTCAAAAACATTGCAAGAATTAGATGTTTTGTTTCCAGTCAAGACTAGGAGAAACTTATTCATGCCTTTATCACCAGCAGGGTGGATTATTGTAATGGTCTCCTCACCGGCCTTCCCAAGAAGACCATTAGACATCTGCAGCTCATCCAGAATGCTGCTGCCAGGAATCTGACTAGAACCAGAAAATCTGAGCATATCACACCAGTCCTCAGGTCCTTACACTGGTTTCCAGTTACATTTAGGATTGATTTTAAAGTACTTTTACTCGTTTATAAATCACTGTAAATCACAATGGCCTAGGACCTAAATACATTGCAGATATGCTCACTGAATATAAACCTAACAGACCACTCAGATCATTAGGATCGAGTCAGTTAGAAATACCAAGGGTTCGCACAAAACAAGGGGAGTCCGCTTTTAGCTATTATGCTGCCTGCAGTTGGAACCAGCTTCCAGAAGAGATCAGATGTGCTAAAACATTAAATCCAGACTCAAAACTCATCTGTTTAGCTGTGCATTTGTTGAATGAGCACTGTGCTACATCCGAACTAATTGCACTGTATTTTATGTATAATCATTTTCTACTCTTAACTGTTTTAAATTTATTTTAAATACATTTTTATATAATTTCCTTGTTTTTATTGTGATCATTATCATTATTATTTTTTAATTCCTTGTTTTTATTGTTGTTATTATTTTTTTATTAATGACTATTTCACTTCCTATTATGTAAAGCACTTTGAATTACCACTGTGTATGAAATGTGCTATATAAATAAACTTGCCTTGCATGTGCCATCACTGTGGAAAGACTTGCAGAAACAAGGCAATCTTGAGGTTCACAGAAGCACCCACAATATAGTGGTGGATTTGGGCCTTGTTTACACCTGAGTTTAAAATGTGTTTTGGTTGATCGGATCTCAAATATTGTCTATTTTTGTGTGGGGAGTCAATGGGTGGGTAAATGCATGGATTTTTCAGATATTTTGAACAAATGGATAAAATACATTCACAAAATGTACATATAAACGTGAAATGAAACAATAGAAAAAGATAAGGAGAGCAGAAGCTTTTGTTTCTGCTCTGATAGCTGCAAAATCACACCAAATGCTGTGGATGCATGTTAGAAGTGAGGATTGGAAGAGAACATTGTGCTTGTACCAAATTTACAACATACTGTAAGCTGCCAGAGATTATATCCCACCTGGAAAGATGCTTTAGATCAGTAGGTGGAGAGAAGGCGGTCTTTTGTGGCTATTTCAATCAATTTTACAACATGCATGTTTACACTATGAAAGAAATCCAATCAAATGTGTTTTTGACTACCCCAGGAAGTGGTTGAATTTAGAGGTGTACTTACGATTGGAACAACGAAAACATCTTAATGCCACATGTAAACTTGATTAATATGTAAATATGTGCTGCACATATTCCTTTCGTTAACAAAATAAATGTGTTGACAAAACAGCATTTATGAAAGCATCATAGCGACGTGGATATTGTTTTTTTTTCATGAGGTATTTTTACTACTCTCCTCTAGGGGGCGTTTGTGTGTCTTATTCCCAGTTATAATGTCAGCTAGATTCATACAAGAAATGAGTCAATGTAAATTTATTATGAAAAACCTTTGGAAGACATAAAAAAAAATCATATGGTATGGCATGGAGAGAAGGATTATTAAAAAAAAGCTGCTAGAATGAGAGAAACTGGTAAAATGTATAATTGGTTGTTACAATTTTTTATTTCAAAGGACGTTTATAGTGCAGGTAGGATCAAGTCAGTCATCTGCATTTAATGCAGAAAACGGTATACCACAGGTAAGTGTAATTAGTCCTTTAATTTTATGATCAATGATGTATTTGACAATGTAGGCCCTGGTATAGGATGTGCATTATATGTAGATGATGGCGCCATATGGAAGAGGGTTCAAAACTTTTTGCAAGTAATTTCTTGCATGCAGGCAACCATTAAAAAGTAGGGATGTAACGATTCACTCAACTCACGATTCAATTCGATTCACGATTTTGTTTTCACGATTCGATTCACAATTTTTTTTTAACAAAATGAAATTAAGGACAAATTATAAATTAAATGTGTCCTTTTATTATAGCTTGGACAAAATGCAGCACGTTTCTTTGTGAAATTGAAATATAATGCTATAATAATATATTAATATAGCACTTGCATATTATTGCTCTTTTGTTGGTTTTGATTGCTTCTATTGTCCTCATTTGTAAGTACCTTTGGATAAAAGCATCTGCTAAATAACAAAATGTAAATATAATGTAAATGTAAATAACAAAACTAAATTGAAATTTTAAAACAAACCCCAAATAAATAAGGGTTAATAAATAACAAATAAAATAAATCTCTTCATATGAACAAAATTAGGCTTTGTCTGTGTTCTTTCCATTTAAAATTAGAGGCAACCACTGCATTTTAATCATGATCTAATCAAAGATGCTGCATACATGCAACATGAGCAGTTTTTAATCTAAATTAGATTGTATAATTTCGAAATTTGAAGCAAAAACAGAATGGTCTGACCTCAGTTTTGTGAAACTATACATAAAAAATATCTGCATAAGAAATAGCAGACGAGCTGAATGAGACGCAGATTCACTCTCTGCCAGCAGGTGGCGCTTAAAGCTTTTCCTTGGTTTCCGCTGTAAACAAAGCAGCGCTGCACTTTTATGATGATGCTTTTATACAGAGGCAAGATGAAAAGAAAAAATACCATCTAAACTTTTCTAAGGACAGTAAGTTCCCCTCAGACATACATTCATATAAACTCCTACAACTAACAAATCGCGATTTGTTTAGCATCTCAACCGATTTAAATCGTCACACATTTTAATCGATTTTCAACCAGCTCACGGTTAATCGTTAATCGGTTAATCCCTATTAAAAAGGTGGAACAGTGGACTATGGACTGGAGATTTAAAATGTCAACAAGTAAATCATGTTGTATACACCTATAATACGGGGTTTCCGTGGGGCATTGAAAAGCATCAAGTGCTATTAAATGGTTTTAGCGAAAATTAAGGCCTTAAGTGGCATTAAAAGTCATAATATTACTTGTTAATTTTGAATATAGACTTTATATAATTAATATAGACTTTAGCTCGAACATGATGGCGCCGCACATGGCTGCTTCGGTTTGTTGCTCGTTGGTACTTTTTCTGTTTTTGTTTGTTTGTCCTGTCTTAAGCAACGATTTTCCGATCAGCTTCACTAGGAACGAACTCTTGGACATAAGAAATAGCACACCAGATAACCTTTTGCCGACGTTTGAACATTCAGACGTTTTACTGGACATTTTAGTCGGAGGAGCTGCGTTCCTATACAAGAGCTCCAGGCGGCGACGCAAGCGCGCTGGTGCGCTCGTGAAAACCAGACAGCGCGGCTTAAGGACTCCGCTGCCGAGTATTCACCTGGCGAATCTCCGCTCCCTTGCAAATAAATCAGACGAACTACAACTCCTCACCCGCACAAACAAGGACTTTTTAAACTCTGCTGTGCTTTGTTTCACAGAAACCTGGCTGAACGGAGCTATCCCGGACAGCGAGCTTCATCTATCCGGATTCCAGCTGTTCAGAGCAGACAGAGTCACCGAATCATCGAGGAAAACGAGAGGTGGTGGATTATGTTTTTATATCAATGAAGGCTGGTGTACAGACGTGACAGTTTTAAAGAAGATGTGCTGCCCAAACTTGGAAGCTCTCTTTATCAACTGTAAGACTTTTTATTCACCGCGGGAGTTTTCCTCGTTTATTCTGGTGAGTGTTTACATTCGTCCTGACGCGCTTGTGAGCGCGGCGCTAGAACTGTTGGCCGACCAAATCACACACACAGAGCAGCGTTACCCGGACTCTTTCTTTGTAATTCTCGGTGATTTTAACAAAGCTAATCTCACACGCGAACTGCCTAAATACAGACAGCACATCACATGCCCCACCAGAGACAGCAATATACTGGACCATTGTTACACTGTTTTAAAGGATGCATACCACTCTGTCCCCCGTGCAGCGCTGGGACTCTCTGATCACTGTTTGGTTCACCTTCTACCAGCCTATAGGCAGAAACTTAAATCATCTAAGCCTATCTTAAGAACTGTAAAGAGATGGACTGTTGAAGCAGAGCAGGATCTACAAGCCTGCTTCGAACTTACTGATTGGAGTGTTGTTGAGGCTGCAGCTACTGATTTGGATGAACTCACTGACACCGTGACATCCTACATTAGTTTCTGTGAGGACATGTGTGTACCTACCAGGACTTATTTAACATTTAACAACGACAAACCTTGGTTCAGTACAATACTCAAACAGCTTCGCCTGGCCAAAGAGGACGCCTACAGGAGTGGGGAAAAAGCCTTGTACAAACAGGCCAAATACACACTGAATAGGGAGATAAGAGTGGCAAAGAAGAACTACGCTGGAAAGCTAAAAAAACAGCTTTCAAGCAACGACCCTACATCAGTGTGGAAAGGCCTGAAAGCCATCACCAGCTACAAGACCCCTCCCCCCAGCACTGAGGCCAATCAACAACTGACTGAAGACCTGAACAGTTTTTACTGTAGGTTTCAAAAACAAAAGCCTGGTCTGACACCCCACACCCACACTGACCATCCCACAACACAGCCATCAACACCCTCACCCTCCCCCTCCCTCCCCCCTACTGTTGCTCAGCCTGTAATCAAGATCTGTGAAGAAGATGTAAGCAAAGTCTTCAGGAGACAGAAGATAAGGAAAGCCAAAGGACCAGACGGTGTCTCTCCAGCCTGCCTCAAAACCTGTGCTGTTCAGCTATCATCCATCTTCACATTGATCTTCAATAGATCACTGGAGCGGTGTGAAGTCCCCTCCTGCTTCAAACGCTCCACCATCATCCCTGTACCCAAGAAACCAAAAATCACAGGACTTAATGACTACAGACCTGTTGCTTTAACGTCTGTGGTGATGAAGTCATTTGAGAGGCTCGTGTTGGCTCACCTGAAGGACATTACTGGACCCTTGCTGGACCCCCTGCAGTTTGCTTACCGAGCAAACAGGTCTGTGGATGATGCAGTCAACATGGGATTGCACTACATCCTCCAACATCTAGACAAACCAGGGACTTATGCAAGGATCCTGTTTGTGGACTTTAGCTCCGCTTTCAACACCATCATCCAGGACACCCTTCAGTATAAACTGACACAGCTCTCCATCCCCACCTCCATCTGTCAGTGGATCACCAGCTTCCTGACAGACAGGCAGCAGCTAGTGAGGCTGGGAAAATTCTCATCCAACACCTGCACCATCAGCACTGGAGCTCCTCAGGGTTGTGTTCTCTCCCCACTGCTCTTCTCCCTCTACACCAATGACTGCACCTCTAAAGACCCCTCTGTCAAACTCCTGAAGTTTGCAGACGATACCACACTCATCGGCCTCATCCAGGACGGTGACGAGTCTGCTTACAGACAGGAGGTTAAGGAGCTGGCTGTCTGGTGCAGTCTAAACAACCTGGAGCTCAACACGCTTAAAACTGTGGAGATGATCGTGGACTTCAGTAGAAACCCCCCAGCTCTCCCCCCACTCACTATCATGAACAACTCTGTGAATGCAGTGGAGTCATTCAGGTTCCTGGGAACCACCATCTCTCAGGACCTGAAGTGGGACACTCACATCGACTCCATCGTGAAAAAGGCCCAGCAGAGAATGTACTTTCTTCGTCAACTGAAAAAGTTCAACCTGCCACAGGCACACATGACACAGTTTTACTCTGCTGTTATTGAGTCGGTTCTGTGCTCTTCTATAACTGTATGGTTTGGGTCAGCCAGCAAATCAGATATAAGAAGACTGCAGCGGACTGTTAGGACAGCAGAAAGGATCATTGGTGTGCACCTGCCCAGCCTTCAGGATTTGTACTACTCCAGAGTGAAGAAACGGGCAGGTAACATCATCACAGACCCCTCTCACCCTGGACACGACCTGTTTGCGCTTCTCCCTTCAGGCAGACGCTACAGATCTCTGTGCACTAGAACATCTAGGCATAAAAACAGTTTTTTCCCCTATGCCATCTCCAGCCTACACAACTAACACAGGAATTATTACCTGTGTTCTGTAATTCTCTAACCCTAATTCTTGCCTGTAATTCATCCCCCATCTCTAATTATTTACTCTCTCTAGTACTATGTAAATATGTATGCATAATTTTCTATACAGCTGTATATATAGAGTAAATAAGGCACAAATCTGTACATAAATCTTCTGTTCCAGATTCAGACACATTATTATTGTTATTATTATTATTATTATTATTATTGTTAAGGCGTATTTAAATGTTCTGTTCTCATGTCAGATATGTATGTTTATATGTATGTATGTATGCATGTATGTACCAAGAGCTTCTTAAAAACCACAACAAATTCCTCGTGTGTTTGCACACACTTGGCGAATAAAGCTGATATTAATTTGCTGTCACAAATATGTACATTTATGTGATATACACTTAAATCCACGCCAGCACTCATAATTTTAAAAACTGTCTTTGATGTGTAAAAGTGCTTAGGGTACTGCAGGTTTTTGGAAATCTAAGCTGTTCTTGCAGCTTGCTGTTCTAAATAAAAGGATTTGGATGATGACTGGTGATCTTTTACAACCCCAAATCAGAAAAAGTTGGGACAGTATGGAAAACGCAAATAAAAAAAGAAAGTAGTGATTTCTAAATTTACTTTGACTTATATTTCATTGCAGACAATATGAACACAAAATATTTCATGTTTTGTCTGGTCAACTTCATGTCATTTGTAAATATACATCCTTATACAAAATATACATCCTGTAAAATATACATCCAGGGCAGCCGTGGCCTAATGGTTAGAGAGTTGGACTTGTAACCCAAAGGTTGCAGGTTCGATTCCCAGGTCCGGCAGGGATTGTCGGTGGGGGGAGTGAATAACAAGTGCTCTCTCCACCTTCAATACCACGACTGAGGTGAGACCCTTGAGCAAGGCACCGATCCCCCAACTGCTCCCCGGGCACCGCAATATGGCTGCCCACTGCTCCGGGTGTGTGTTCACTGCTGTGAGTGTGCACTTGGATGGGTTAAATGCAGAGGACAAATTCCGAGTATGGGTCACCATACTTGGCCACACACCACTTCCCTTTCCTTTCCCTTCCTTTCTTGTCATTCAGACCTGCAACACATTCCAAAAAAAGTTGGGACAGTAAAGCATTTACTACTTTGTAATGTTGCCTTTCCTTTTCACAACACTTAAAAGACGTTTAGGGACTGAAGACACCAAGTGATGAAGTGTTTCAGGTGTAATTTTGTCCCATTCTTCCTGCAAACAAGTCTTAAGGTGGGCAACAGTACGGGGTCTTCGTTGTCGCATTTTGCGCTTCAAAATGCACCACACATTCTCTATTGGAGACAGGTCGGGACTGCAGGCATGCCAGTCAAGTACCCGTACCCTCTTCCTCCGCAGCCAGGACTTTGTAATGTGTGCAGAATGTGGTTTTGCATTGTCTTGTTGAAATATGCATGGACGTCCCTGGAAAAGATGTCTTCTTGAAGGCAGCATATTGTGCTCCAAAATCTCTATGTACTTTTCAGCATTAATGGTGCCATCACAGAAGTGCAAGTTACCTTTGCCAAGGGCACTGACACAACCCCATACCATGACAGACCCTGGCTTTTGGACTTGTTGCTGGTAACAGTCTGGATGATCCTTTTCTTCTTTGGTCCGGAGCACACGGCGTCCATTCCTCCCAAAAAATACCTGAAATACTGATTCATCTGACCACAGTACACGTTTCCACTGTGTGATGGTCCATCCCAGATGCCTCTGAGCCCAGAGAAGTCGACGGCGCTTCTGGACACTGTTAACATAGGGCTTCCTTTTGGCACAGTACAGTTTTAACTGGCATTTGTGGATGTAACTACGTATTGTGGTACTTGACAAAGGTTTGCCAAAGTAGTCCTGAGCCCATGTGGTGATATCGCTTATAGATGAATGACGATTCTTGATGCAGTGCCGCCTGAGGGATCGGAGATCACGGTTGTTCAGCTTAGGCTTGCGCCCTTGTCCTTTACGCACTGAAATTCCTCCAGATTCCTTGAATCTTTTAATTATGTTATGCACTGTTGAAGGTGAAATATCCAAATCTCTTCCTATCTTTCTTTGAGGAACATTGTTTTTAAACATTTCAATAATTTTCTCACGTATTTGTTGGCAAACTGGCGATCCTCGGCCCATCTTTGCTCCTAAAGGACTAGACCGTTCTTGGATGCTGCTTTTGTACCAAATCATAATTACAATCACCTGTTGACATCACCTGTTTCAAATCACATCATTATTTAACCAATTTACCTCATTACTAGCCCTAAATTGCTCCTGTCCCAACTTTTTTTGGAATGTGTTGCAGGTCTGAATGACAGGAAAGGATGTATATTTACAAATGACATGAAGTTGACCAGACAAAACATGAAATATTCTGTGTTCATATTGTCTGCAATGAAATACAATTCAAAGTAAATTTAGAAATCACTACTTTCTTTTTTTATTTGCGTTTTCCATACTGTCCCAACTTTTTCTGATTTGGGGTTGTACTAAATTATTACTATATTACTATACTATATAATAGTAAAACGCATGTGAACTGTAGCCTACTTTTTGATCAATTCATCAGTAATATTCAGGAAATAATAGATATTGAATGGATGTTTGAACTTATTTGCATGTTTTTTTTTTGTCTTTTTATCCTCATTCCAAATGATAAGGAAAAGAGGAAATCCACAGTAAAACAGGAGAAAGTAGTAAATTATTACTATATTACTGTGCCATAGTAAAATACATGTGCCTATTTTTTTATCAGTTTACCAGCTATCTGCCCAATCAGGTATCTAGGTGACAGTTTATAGTTCTTGAGAGTATGGTACCTCTCATTGCATGGCACAGCGCACAGACCTACCCCACACTGACTGCACCTGTACTGTCTGCCGGCGGCCCTTAGAGCGTGCGCGATCAGAACAAACAACACAATCTGACCGATTATCAGAGAGCAACAGCTCTCCTATGGACACTATGACCACGTCCACCCTTGCCACCCCCATCCCTGTCGGGCAAAGGGTCCAAATGATCACTTGTTTGTGCTTTGTGAACACTCTCGCCTTGCGCGCGCGGCACCATTGCGCATGCAAAGATGTACCGGGAGAAGCGCAATCATTAGATGACCGATCGTCATTTCCAAAAGGCAAATATTCCCCTTCAGAGTCAGAATCGGTGAATAACACTTGCAACACATCCTCACGGTACAACTTTTTATTAGCCATTTGCCGATTTTCTCTCACAAATCTCACAATTTACTCACACGCCATGAACTGAACTGCTTCCGCATCAATGACACGATAGCTCACTTGCTCTGCTATTTCCTCGAACACTTTTGGTCTAGAATCGAAGTACTACATGTCTGCCATCTAGTGGTAGGGAATACAAATGAGATATTACATCAGATTAGGAACTACAGTCTATTTTATGAAGTATGACGTCTTGTCGCAATTTTGCGACTTTGGCGCTTAGAGGGTTAAATATGCTACCTGACCTGAGGAAATCTTTGGAGCACAAACAAGCTCCACAATCTCTCTCAGCTGTAAGATAAGCTGCCATACCTCATTATCTCCAGGGCTTTTTATTTTATCACCAATCAATAATGGCAACATTCACAGGAAGCACCAATTCTGAACAGCATGTCTAGAGAGTTTTCCAGCCCCTGGGTTCACCTCACAAGGTTTATTGTTGGCAGCATTACCCAGATATTTAAATTGGCTGATACGCCGATTCAATTCTGTGTAAGTGAAGTGAGTTTCTCTTTTGAAATGAGGTGTTTGAGGTATAATGCCAAATCGGTAGAGACAATACCCTCGAAAAGGTCATGCCCAAGACAAGGGGGTAATCCAGGCTCGCATACATGAAAATATGTGAGCTCATTGAAGATGGAATCAAATTTTATGCCACCACAGATACTTAATTCCATATTGAGACTCCGAGCTTCAGCTTGTCTCTGATATGACTGTGGGGTGCGGTCAGGTCCCTTGACCAAAGGATCGGACAGAAATGTTTCTCGATCAATATCACAGTATCTGCAAAAAATATGCACTCTTGCGAAGATTTTCTGTGAAGCTCCCAATGTTGTGAACCCATATTGTCACCTGCTATGGCATACAAGGTTCCCTTGCAGAGCTGGCCATCTGGAAAAGTTACTCCATTCAGCTCACGATCTTTAAATCTTTCATAAGAGAGCCAAACACTAGATCCTGTCCAAAAGCCTATAGTCTTTTTTTTTTGACAAAGCAGCACAAGCTTCATCTGATCAATACTCAGTCTGTTGTGTGGCAAAATATTTGCAAGAGTCAGATACATGGCCAACATTTTGTGCTTTTTTCTCCCTGACCCTAGAGGGTTTGCCACTTCAAACGAATCCTGATACAGGATTATGCCGATTGAAGAGGTTGTGTCCTTAAGCAGCAAGTTGTTTTTAATTTTTGTGCCATCCCACAAATCTTGAAAAACATAATTCGACTGGACTCTACTTCTGATTTGGTGCAATTTCTCCCTTACTGACTCTGAGGACAAGAGAGACACAATTGTGTTTTTCACCGGGACATATTGTGCAAAACATTCTTTGCCTGACTCATTCTTACCGAGACAAATGGACACTGGCTCCACATAACTGAAGTTACTTTTAATTTTTTTTTTATTTTATGGTCAGTTTTGAGTGTGTGGGTATTGCAAGCCCTGTGGAGATCCTCACTTTTCATTGTATCAATCACAGTGCTTATGTCAGCTTCAGGAAGTCCAAGCAATTTCAACTTTTCTAGTAGTTTAGAAAGTAGGTGTGACTGATTTATGTCATGTAGTTCCTGACAGTGTTCAATGATTGTTTAAATTGTAGACGATGACAAGAGCAATTTAGCTTGTAGTTTCAGATAAAACGATGCAAATTTTCTAAGAAATTGCCCTTCATCTGCATTTTCTGGGTAGACCTCCATTTCTTCATAACTGGTCTGACTGGCATTGTCAAGCTGCATATCACCCTCATCATTACAATCACTAGTGCTGATTGAATTTGAAATCGAGTCAACTAGACTTTCTTTAGAGTAATCTTTATGCTTTCTTGACATGTGTAATGTAAATGTAGACTTTTCTGTAATTTTTTTATCACAGTGTTTAAAAGGGCATGTAACTGTCTTTCCTTTAGTAATATGACTTTTCAGATGTGAGACAAGACCCTGAATATCCTCACACTTATAGCTACAGAAATCAATATGACATGTTACATCACCTATACCAGTGGTTCTCAAACCTGTCCTGGGGACCCCCAGCCACCACATATTTTGTATGTCTCTCTCATAGGCCACACCCAATTCAAGTCTTGCAGATTCTACTAATGAGCTGATGAGTTGAATCAGGTGTGTTAAATGAGGGAGACATACAAAATATGTTGTGGTTGGGGGTCCCCAGGACAGGTTTGAGAACCACTGACCTATACGATCTAGTTTAGTCTTTTTCATTCCATATTTATGGCCATAAGTGTGACGCTTGAAGGCTGCAAACTTAGAAAAAGTTATTGTGCATTCAGGGAAACCACACTTAAAAGATGCATTAGGCAGAAAGCTATGACTTCGCATGTGCCTGACGCAGTGTTGGGTAAGTTACTTTCAAAAAGTAATTAATTACAGTTACTAATTACTTCATAAATATTGTATTTAAATTACTTTACTAATTACTCTGTCTGAAAAGTAACTTAGTTACTCAATAAGTAACTTAATTATTCAAATTGCTAATTAGGCTACATCTTAAAATCCCTATAAACCTTAATAGAAATTAAACTCTGTATTCGTTCAATTTGAGTCAAACATAGAATAGTTTAGCCTTTTAGCTTTAAAACAACTGTAATACTTAAACATTTTTTATATATTTTTTTTTTACCTTCTTTGGTTAGCAAACAGAACAAAAAAGCTTAAAAGTTAAACAATACATTTCAGTTTGGCAAGATGTTCAGTAAAAGCCCAACTAGTAAAATCCGTCCAGATTTATGTAAGAATAACATGTTAACTAGGTAAGAATAAATTACAGAAATGATTTGGGTGCATGTCTATGGGGAAGGGGCGGAGTAAACAAAGGCTGCACCTGACTTTGAAACTTGCAGCGCTCACACACACACACACACACACACACAAACGAAATCGTATGCCTGATGAAAAAAATATATTTAAAACACGTTCGTATTTTAGAAAATGTAGTTAATATTTGCATCATTAATGATTTATCTTATCATCCAGCGACCCACCTGCAAATAATCAGAATGCATTTTTTTATTACCCGACCCGCGGATTATCCACAGCGCCCGCGGATATAACCACCATCCGCGCATCACTACTGCGCACAGTGCGCAGATATCAACAGCATCACTGGGTTGTAAAGTGAGGGAATTTTTATGTGTCGATTGTGTGAGAAGGATGCTTTTCATACAAGATCTGCAACCGGACAACCTTGGAATATATTGACTTGATTATTCATATAATGAGGTTTGGGCCATACAAATTACGGGAGTTTTACCAGAGGTGAATGTAGCAAACATATAAAATACGCCCAGTGGGATTTTTTTTTTATAGCAAGATTAAAAATACGGGAAAATATTTAACCGGGATGACAGTGGGATAGAATGGTAAAATACGGGAGAATCCCGGGAAAAACGAGAGGGTTGACAGGTATACGGGAAAGACAGTAGGCTACCTCAGTTTTATACAGATTACATAATCAGATAATATTCGTTTTCGATTTTAATTCGTTAATTTAAACGTAGACACTTCAGGCTTTCAGATACAGGAAAGATTGTACCTGGCTTTAGTTTCATACGGATTACTTAATCAGGTAATATTCGTTTTCGATTTTAATTCGTTAATTTAAACGTAGACACTTCAGGCTTTCAGATACAGGAAAGACTGTACCTCAGTTTTATATGGATTACATAATCAGATAATATTCGTTTTCGATTTGAATTCGTTCATTTAAAAGTAGAAACGTCTAGCTTTCAGATATGGGAAAGACTGGTCTGCTTTACTTTCATAGGGATTACATAATCAGAAATATTAGTTTTTGATTTGAATTTGTTCATTTAAAAGTAAAATTCAAGCTTTTTAGATTCTATTGATTTTAGTCTTATATGTATCTGAGTATTTAAGGTTTCTCTGTGAATCAGGAAGATCTGAAAGTGAACGAGCTGGCGCGTGGAGGGTTGAAGCGCTGCATTCAATTTGATCTTTAGACGGTAAATTTACATTTCAAATTCAATATTGATTTTAGAACTGTTGAAATTATTTACTGTTTGTAACGCAAGTACTTTATAAGTAACTGTAATTAAATTACCTAAAAATGAACAGTAATCCCTTACTTTACTTTTTCAGTGGATAAGTAATTTAATTACAGTAACGCGTTACTTAGTAACGCGTTACACCCAACACTGGCCTGACGTATACAAATGTGTTGCTGCAGGTCTTAGCACATAAGTTGCAAGTTGTCATTTATTTAAACTACAGTCCACAGACCTCAACAGCAAAATATCAGTCGCAGACTGTGCGAAAACAGTATTCTTTAAGGCTGCTCCGTATTCTTACTTCCCACGTAATAAAATAATGAAGATCTGTAATGTTAAACCTCTTTGTATGCCTGCCGATGGGAGTAGATGCATTGTGGTTTTCCTCAGATGAGTATGAGTGCGTTGAATGGTGTTGCACATGTGGATTAAAAAATTACTGTATTATCCTGTGAAACTAAACAGTAGTTTGCTGTTATTTATCACGTCAAATGCATCGGAATTTACAGTATTCAACTCTATTAATGAAGAACGGTAAATTGCTGTGCAAAATTCGCCGTATTTTTACAGCAATTTTTTACATTGTTTACTGATATCGTCCGTGTCCTTGTAGCGAACAAATGCAACCAATTGTGATTCACCACTAATGTCAGTTGACTCGTCTAATCAGTCAATTCGACGGCATACAATGTCATTGGATAAAGGTACCGTTTTAATTGCCTTCGCTGCTTTCTTGTCTAGTATTGTTTCTGCGACGATAGCTGCTGCTGGTATGATTAATTCCTCAGCAATTGAATGTTTTTTTTAATTTAGCCACTTAAATACCTCATATGATGCAAGGAGGGAAGAGCTGGACATCTGTGTAGCAGCTTTTAATTTGTCTTGACTCTTTTGAAATATTTTCTGTGGAAGAATTCTGCCGACCTACCGGTAGCCCTTCAGTTATTCCAAGGAGTTTTGAAAACTTCACTAGCATGTAGTGTGTCTTTGGCTTGCAGAGCTTTGACTTGATCCCTAGGGCCACGGATGTGTTCATGGTCCTGAGATGTGTTAAAATGGCAGGAAGGTTGGACTGCATTGACAGACTTCTAATGGGATGGGATGCCTTGCTTTCCTAAAATGGTGGTTACTGCCACAATGCGGTGAATGTATTGGCGCCTCTCTGATATCTCTGCTGCACTAGCCATTTTCAGCTCAATTACATCCCCTTGAGCTTTCGTGCTTTTAAAATTCTGCCAACATGTCATGGTGAACAAATGGAGGGCACACTTCTCATGCTCCCAAAAGGATTCCAAAGCCTTTTTCCAATTTGAAAACCCAGAACCACTGAGGGCAGTGAAGCAAAAATACAGATGACAAGAGAAGCAAAATGCAGTTTCGCACTACAGAGTACTCCAACCATTTAAACTGCTCAAACCAATTCTGGTTAACCTCTTAACTGTCAGTCACAGTTTTGAACATAGACATTATAGAGCACTGTCCAAACTTAAATTTTTATAATTCATGAATGAAAACATTTTGTAACATGATTTTGATGTACCATTTACATGGTAATGCAATGTCTGATTTTAAAATGGGTTTCAAAGGATGAATTTTGAGATTTTAAGTTTTCAATTGATATATAATTTCTTATGATTTCTAAAGCTTGATAGGGAAAAAGGCAACTAAGAAGACTGTCTGTAGATTTTTCAGATGCACTTTTGTCATAAATTAATCTATTACTTTTCCTACATAAGATAAAATATCTATTTAGGAGTCTTAGACCTTTCCAACGATATATAATTTGTCATGATTAGATTAGGATTTAATTGTAAAATAGTGAAGTAAATTTAGGCGTCCCACAGAGAGGACGGGTGACAGTTAAGAGGTTAAAGGTGCCATATAATGGAAAACTGTATTTACCTTGGCATAGTTGAATAATAAGAATTTTGTACATGGAAATGACATACCGTGAGCCTCAAACACCATTGTTTCCTCCTTCTTATGTAAATCTTGTGTGTGTAAAAGACCACAGGAATACAATGTAGTAATTCTTTTCACTGCTCGCTTACGTGTGTGAGTTCATCTTCACAGACTGGAATGTCAAGTGAATTACAGAATGCTTCAATACCAATCCATAAGTCTTCCCACTTTTCAGTGGTCCTCATACTCTCAAGGCCTTTTATTGTAGATTCCATGACACTTATAGCCTTAGATAGTGTTTGTAGTATAAACAGTTTAATGGTGTTTCATGTAATGTGCCTCTTATCCCTTAGGTGGCGATAGAGGGTTTAAAAAGGAAAGTTTTGTTATAGTCCTGGTACTAGTTGGGAGGCCAGTTGTTTTGTGCTGTCTGAGTTGTCACAGGTGTTCCTGTATGCTGAAAACGATTTGATGTTAATAAAGCGGAGACATTTACGAAAATAAGTTGCTTCATTGAAACATCACATGGTGTCAGAAGTGGAGCGCTGTTAACGCCATGGCAAAGTTTCAGCCCCCGGACAATTTTGACTTTAGCCACCCCGAAAGATGGCCAGAGTGGCGTCAAAGATTTCACCGCTACAGGATTGCCACTAAACTGGACAAGGAGGAGGCTGAAGTACAGGTCTGTACGGTGCTTTATTCAATGGGAAAAGAAGCTGAACAAGTGTATCAGACATTTACGTTCGGAGAGGGAGACCGAGAGGATTATGATGCTGTAATCACAAAGCTCGACGACTACTTCATACCCAGAGTTAACGTTATTCACGAGCGTGCACGATTCCACATGAGGGTTCAAAAGCCAGGTGAAATGGCAGAGGAATATATTCGCAGCCTGCATGAGCTAGCGAACACATGTGACTTCAGAGCCGCGAAAGATGAAAATATTTGCGACAGGTTGGTGATCGGGATTCTGGACCGTAAGTTATCAGAAAAGCTTCAATTAATGCCCGATTTGACACTGAGAAATGCCATGAGCTCGTGAGACAGTCTGAACAAGTTCGTGGACATGTTAACGAACAAGCTGCCTGCGTTAGTGCTCAAATCAGTGAGGTGGCCGGCGCCAGGGGAAAATTCCATCACAGTGAAAGAGGCAGACAGCACCGAGGCTCAAAACGAAACCAGACAGAGCATGCAACTGAGTGGAGATGTAAAAGATGTGGCAGAAATCACGGAAAAAGGGAAATCTGTCCAGCAAAAAGTGCAGAGTGCCGCAAATGCAGGAAAAAGGGTCACTTTGCTGCAGTTTGTAAAACCCGAACAGTCCACGAAGTCAACAAACCACAAGAGGGCAGCGGCATAACACACTTTCTGGGTGAGTTAACTCACATTGATAAAAGTGGAGCATGGAAAGTCACTCTCCCAATACAAGGCACTGAGATAGACTTTAAGATCGATACGGGCGCAGACATAAGTGTAATTTCTGAGAAAACCTTCTCCCTTTTGAAGTACAAGCCACAACTCAAAAGGTTAAATGTGAAACTTGAGAGCCCAGGGGGTGCATTGCACTGCAGGGGACAGTTCAATGCCATGACTGTCTTTAAAGATAAGCAGTACAGTTTTGAAACATTCGTTGTGACTGGTCACCATGTAAATAATCTTCTTGGTCGTGATGCTGCAAGTGAAATGGGCTTAGTGAAGAGGCTAGAAGAGCTCCAACCCATTTCTTCTTCTTTTGAACTTGGGTTGGTAAAGATTAAACCCATAAAAATCTGCCTGAAAGAGGATGCTGTACCGTACAGTGTGCACATTGCAAGACGGGTATCTGTGCCCTTGCTCCCAAAAGTCCAGGCAGAGATAGAGAGAATGGTACAATGCGGTGTCATCGAGGAGATCACCAAGCCTACTGAGTGGTGTGCTCCTATGGTGGCTGTCCCAAAGAAGACAGGACAGATTAGAATTTGTGTCGATCTAAAACAACTAAATAAGGCTGTAAAAAGAGAGAAATGTATGCGGCCAACAATTGATGACATTCTTCCTAAGCTAGCACATGCTCAAGTTTTCTCACTTCTTGATGCAGCTAGTGGCTTCTGGCAGCTGCCACTGGATATAGACTGTGCCAAGTTAACAACCTTTATCACTCCTTTTGGGAGATATTTATTCTGAAGACTACCCTTTGGGATCACCAGCACACCCGAAATCTTCCAACGGGAGATGTCAGCCATCCTTAAAGACCTAGAAGGGGTTGCAGTGTTCATGGACGATATTTTAGTGTACGGCAACACCCCTGAAGAACATGAGCACCCACTGCATAGGGCGCTGGAAGCCATTGACCGAGCTGGTCTCAAGTTGAACACTGAAAAATGTCTGCTGCGACAGAGTCAACTCAGGTACTTAGGACACCTCATAGACAAGGAGGGCATATGCCCAGATACAACCAAAATCGAAGCTATTCACGCACCTGGAAAAGCCACAGAACATCTCAGAGCTAAGGAGAATGCTTCACTACTTGGGCAGGTATGTTCCTCATCTCTCCGATGTCATTCGACCTCTCAATGAGCTGTTGAAACGAGATGCAGTATGGTACTGGGGACCTGTACAAGAGGAGGCGTTTAATAATGTAAAACGTCTAATCACAGAAGCTCCTGTTCTAACATTTTATGATGTCACAAAGCCCACAGTCGTCAGCGCAGATGCGAGCAGTTACGGTCTGGGGGGCGTTTTGCTGCAGGACTATGACCGAGAACTGAAACCGGTGGCCTACTGCTCCAGGGTGCTGACCGATGCTGAAAAAAGGTATGCCCAGATCGAAAAAGAGTGCCTGGCGGCTGTGTGGTCCTGTGAAAAGTTTTCACGGTTTCTGTATGGATTGGAGAGTTTCATCCTGCAAACCGACCATAAACCACTCATCCTGTTGATAAATGCCAAAGATCTCGATTCGGTTCCCCTGAGATGTCAAAGACTGTTACTACAAATGATGCATTACAATCCTGTTGCACAATGCGTACCCGGCAAACAACTGGTGGTCACGACACCCTCAGCCCACCATTTCAACAGAGGTTTCCGAACTAGTGCAAGAAGTAGAGACTTATGAGAATGCAGTCAGCGATGCGTGGCCAATCTCCCAAACAAAGATGGAGTCTGTGAAAATAGAAACAGAGTTGGATTTTGAGCTACAAATGGTGAGGAAATATGTGACTGATGGCTGGCCCAGGTATGCAGCTAATGTCCCTCACGCCTTGAAATCATACTACAGTGCACGTCATCACATGTCAGTTTTCCAGGACCTAGTGCTGTATGATGACAGGGTCATAATTCCCCGAAAGATGAGGTCCGATATACTCCAAAGGCTGCACAGTGGTCACCAAGGCATTGTGAAATGTAGGGAGAGAGCCAAATGTAGTGTGTGGTGGCCAGGCTTAAGTAAAGAAATCCAGCAACTCGTAAACAACTGCAAGAACTGTCTGGAATCAAGACCTACCCAAAGGAAGGAACCGCTTCTAACCACTCCCCTGCCAGGCCGTCCATGGGAGAGAATTGGTGCTGATATCTGTGAAGTGAATAAGCAGCACCACTTGATAGTCGTGGACTATTTTTCAAGATATATTGACATAGCTCACCTTCAGGACTTGTCAGGGGAAACAACACGTGCTTGCTTAAAGAACATGTTTGCACGATGGGGCTGTCCTAACTTTCTCTTTACCGACAATGGACCGCAGTTTAGCGGAAGGGCTTTTAAGGACTTTGCAAGAGACTATGATTTCCAGCACTTAACTTTGAGCCCTTATTATGCCCAGTCAAACGGAGAAGCTGAGAGGGCAGTGCAAACAGCTAAAAAGTCTGACCCATTCGCAGCTTTGATGAGCTACCGAGCTACACCCATTCAAGCTACAGGTGTAAGTCCCGCACAGCTTATGATGGGTAGACAAATAAGAACCACAGTTCCCACGTTGGAGTCACACCTGCAGCCGGAGTGGCCCGATCTTCAGCAAGTGAGAAAGGCAGATCAAAAGGCCAAACGGAGCTATAGAAAGTATTACAACATGAGGAACAGTGCCCGATCATTGCCTGAGATTCCACCCGGTACCTCGGTGGCAGTGAAACTGGATGATGAAAGAGAGTGGGTAAAATCGGGCACTATACTGAGAAAGTGTGAGACACCACGGTCTTACCTTGTTCAGTCGGAGACTGGAGTACTCCGACGAAATCGACGACATCTAATGCCCACAGTCAGTGGAAAAGAACAGCCACTGGTACAAAAGGAAACTAATGGTCAAGTTCAACATGTGACCACTACACCTGATCATGCCCCAGACATTCAAGTGCAAGATGAGCAATCAGAAGCTTGCTTACCTGAGTCTGATTCCAGCCATACTACAATAACATCACCGAAGAGGGTGAAAACTAGGTCTGGACGTGCCATCACGGTTCCACAGATACAGAGATTTTGTGTGAAATTTGAATGAGATGAGAAAGAAAAGAAATTAGAAAAAAATGTGAAATTGAATATTGTTATAACCAACAGTTCTCCTAGTTCAATGTAATAAATGTTAAGTAACTCATAAGGAGGGGTGATGTAGTATAAACAGTTGGGTTTAAAAAGGGAAGTTTTGTTATAGTCCTGGTACTAGTTGGGAGGCCAGTTGTTTTGTGCTGTCTGAGTTGTTTTGTGCTGTCTGAGTTGTCACAGGTGTTCCTGTATGCTGAAAACGACTTGATGTTAATAAAGCGGAGACGTTTACGAAAATAAGTTGCTTCATTGAAACATCACAGTGTTGTGTCTTTCTTTTGTAGTGCCTTGTGCGCAACATGGATCATTCTGAAAACATGGTAAAACACCACAAGACACACACAGAACATGGCCTTCTTGACATGGCTTAATAGACTGGATGCCTCAACAAACCTACGATAAGGCAGCACAAAGAGCTCGGAACGAGTGGAGAGCAGGGCACTTATTGAACTCTTTACAGCTGCTATGTTTTTCCAACGACATGCCCATCTTGTGTCGCTAATTGCTGTCATTTCCGCTTTAACTCCAAGCTCCTTTTGGTACTGCTGGTATGCATGGTGAGTGCCTGGTTGTGAGAAAAATGCATACAGACCTTAAGGATTTGAAAAAAACAGTTACTGTGCGATTTACCTTGCAGGCATCCACCAAAACCAAATTCAACTTGTGGGCCATACAGTGCATGTACACCGCAGATGGATCGTCCTGATGCAGTTTCTGCTGAACTCCGTTTACGTGACCGGACATGACAGTCGCTCCGTCACAACTTTGTGCAACGATGGGTAAAGTGTATATTCCACACGCATCCAGAAACTGCTTTACGTGTCCATAAATTCCAGTAGCATCCACTCTTTCAGAACAGTCGACGAATCCAAGAAATCTTTCCTTTATCTCCAACCTCTCTGTGTACCTCACACACACGGCCATTTGTTCCTCTTTAAAACTGCGTGCTTCGTCCACCAGAACAGTAAAAAACAATTTTTTTTATCCGATTCCGTATATTATCTTGTCTTTAGTCTCGCGTAGCCAGACCTTAAGACTGATGGCTGAAGGTCTGGAGTAGATGGCAGCTTTCATTGGCCAAGGCTCGCCCATGATGCCGTTTGACCGACATGTCAAACAACCAATCACAGTTTGTTTTGTTCAGCGTCACGTTTGGGGCGTGGAAATGTCGCCACAATAACAGACTGGTGTGTAAAACTCTTGGACGTATTTTAAAGATTCTATGCCGCAAACTTTAAATATTTCACATACTTTTGAAAATCCAGCGTTAAGTTGATCCTGATAAGCGCTTGTCATCACAGTTGTAAACACAATGGCATTCTTCTTTTGCGAGGGGGTTTGGCGCCACAGCATTTTTGTTTCCAGGCGGAACGTTAAAGAACGTGACACACACGTCTCCAGGAAATCCTGTATAATTCAACCAATCCGATGAAGACTTCGAAACTCCTGAAGTGTTTCCAGATAAGTGTGCCGTATGCATCAGATGTTTAGCCAACGGTCCGTGGGTGTGACGTCTGATGCTATCTTGTCTTTGACTAAACATGCAGCTATTTCTAAAAATAAATTTTGTGTGTCAGGGCTCGTTAGATTGAACGGGGCATTTAATCGAGTACAGAAAGCCTTGTCACGCCTGGCATACCAGTTGCACAGTTCCAAAAAGTTCCCACGATTTGCAGAAGCATCTCTCTCGTTGTGCCCTCTCAGTCCTTGTTTTCCTAAATAGAGCAATATGTCAACAATGGATGCTGCATATTCTCTATTGCCCTGCACTGTGGTCCTGTGTGATTCACTTAACTGTGCAGTGACTGAACCAGTAGCTTTGGTTTGCTCAAAGCAGTGCCATTGCTCTGTACAGTGACGATGTGGCGCTCCATCTGCGTGTTTCTGTAACTTTGCTAAAATATTCGTCCAGTCACGTACTCCATTTGCAATAAAAGCAGGATCTCTGTATGCACCACTAGAACTGCACTGAAACAATACATGGGAAGCAAATTATGGCATCTGCCTCTTTGCTGTATTCAATTAATGCATATGCCTTGTAGTAATCAGATGAAAATGAGCGGTTCTGCTTACCGAACAGTGTTTTCGGGTATTTGGGTAAGTAGGGTTGTGATGGTCCAGTGTCCTTTGTGCCCAAATCCCCAGGTGGTGTTCTTTTAGTGGCAAGACACTCCAACCGATCTTCCCGTTCATAAGGCCTTCCGCTGCCAGACCTACCAGCTGTATCTGTTGAAGACGAGCTCTCTTCTAAGTTTTTCTCTGATATTTTCACACTTGTATTGGATGGGTAAGGGTTGTTGTTCAGATCTTCGCTGCATGAATTTTTTTTCTTGAAAAACATTCTTATATTCATGTCAACTTAAATTGGCTGCCAGCTCAAAATTAGCATATGTTAGCGTAATGCATTTACTACGCATAAACCCGCGTTTTTAGGCGAGTGCCGGATATGGGTGTCATAAAATATTTTTAAAACCAATGAATTTGTATTTAATGTGATCAAAACTTAATAAAAAATATTGTTATGTATTTATTATATCGCTTTTATTTAAAAAAAATCTTTATTGAAATATCTGCATTCATGAATTTTCTCGGTGCTTGCGCAATGCCATGCAAAATACGTTTTCCACAGCTGCTGATCTAGAGACAGCCACGCTCAACATTTTAAATTACTTTGGAAAATACTAATCCTGGACCAGCAGTTATGAGCAGCTTTTCTCTCGATAAGCAACTAGAAAAAGCAGCAGGCAGTGGTTTGAGTGATAATATTCCACAGCGAATTTTATATTGCTAGTTTCAAGTCCGTGGTCTGTGGCCAGGGGAAGGCTAAGCCTTCGATCCTACCTATATATCTGCAGGAATAATTCCTGTCTGCCATATTTCCCAGCGCACTGTATGTGTTACCTCACGAAAAACTGTTGTCTCATATTTTTTCAACACTCACCTTTGTGTCTGGCACAAAACCGACCATACCGAAGATGAGAAGGCGGTTTGTTTTGGTTCCCCGAAAGGGAGGTTTGGGGATCAAGCTGCCGTTTACCCAAAAGATTCGGGGGACGATTTTGCCGCTCGAAAAACCGCCGTCCACGGCGATTTGGGGCGACGAAGATGGAGCCCCAGAGGGTTCCGCCGGCCGCGGTGAGCCATAACCTTTACTGTTTCTCCTGTCAATTATGCGCCCTGTGCCAGCGCCACGCCAGCGCATTCCTGTGCCCTCTCCTCGCAGGACTGTGGCTGCATCCGTTGTTCCTGCTGGTCCCGTCCACCGGCATCCCAGAGAGTTGCAAAAGAAAGGCACGGGAGTGTCAGTCAGTATTGAGTTCGCTGGAAAATCATACTGAGTAAGTGCACGTTCAGTATTTTACAGATGTTAGATACATTTTGTTTAGAAACGTTGGGATAACAAATAAATATTTCTGTATGGGTTTATAGAAACTGTACTTTTGTTATGCCTATAGTAATATTATTTGTGGTTGATAGTGTTAAAATATAGTTTCTTTGTTATTGGCATTCTGTTTGCAGGTCTCGTTCAGTTTTCAACTCCATTCAGAATCTTATAGAGTAAGTGTGCTTTCACTATTTTACAGATGTTACTTTCATTTGATTTATTTACTGTATGGTAAAATGTGTGTGCTATGTGATAATTGTGTTATTTTTTTCTATAAATCAGTACTAGTATCAGAAATCCATAAAATAATGTAGTTTATTTGTGTAAACAGTTTAGAAACATAACAAATAAATATTTCTGTATGGGTTTATAGAAACTGTACTGCTTAGTAATATTATTTGTGGTTGATAGTGTTAAAATATAGTTTCTTTTTATTTCAGATTTTCAACTCCATTCAGTGGGTGTGCTTTCAATAAGATGTTACAGTTTATTTACTGTATGGTAAAATGTGTGTGCAAAAGTGTTATTTTTTTCAACCTAGTATCACTAAAATAATGTAGTTTATTTGTGTAAACAGTCATTTTTATTTCAGGAAAACAGAGACTGATGGAAAACAGAGACTGATGTTGACATGTTCCACAGGCTCTGAGATTCCTGCCCGCACAGGAACCTGGACCACAGCTAAGACCGTGTGATGCAGACACTTCCATGAGTCTCCTCACAAAGTTTTTTTCTGAAACTGTTGTTGTCAACTCTGTGTCAAAACACCAATGCTTATATAGGTTATACATAGGGTGCAATAGTGGGCTTTTACAAATATTACACTCTTTTTTTATATCTTGCACTGTTCCTGTTTTACCCTGAATGTCTGTTTTTGCACGGTTTTGCCCTGAATGTATCTTCTGTACCACTGCATGTTTCATGTGTAAATTCAACTGTATTATATAAGATCATCTGTGTCCCTCTCCCCTCAATCCTGGACATTTTCTCAGCACTATGTCAGCGAGTAGGTTATACATAGGGTGTGAGAGTGGGCTTTTATCTTCCACTGTTCCTGTTTGCACTGTTTTACCCTGAATGTCTGTTTTTGCAGTTATCTTCTGTACCACTACGTGTTTCAAGTGTGAATTCAAGTATACGTATGTCTTAAGTTACATGTAAAGTATATTTATAAGTTAGATAACTCTTTCAGTAGGTCTGCTATGTGTAGGTTTATATAGGTTACAGTTATATACAGTGTGCTCACTGACTGGAAGCAGGTAGGTTTATTTTCATCAGAGCACATATACAGGTGCATCTCAATAAATTAGAATGTCGTGGAAAAGTTCATTTATTTCAGTAATTCAACTCAAATTGTGAAACTCGTGTATTAAATAAATTCAATGCACACAGACTGAAGTAGTTTAAGTCTTTTGTTCTTTTAATTGTGATGATTTAGGCTCACATTTAACACAAACCCACCAATTCACTATCTCAACAAATTAGAATACTTCATAAGACCAATAAAAAAGGCAGGAAGGAAGAATTTGGGTAGGAAAAGGTGCACAAGCAACAGGGATGACTGCAAGCTTGAGAATACTGTCAAGCAAAGCTGATTCAAACACTTGTGAGAGCTTCACAAGGAGTGGACTGAAGCTGGAGTCAGTGTATCAAGAGTCACCACGCTCAGACGTCTTCAGGAAAAGGGCTACCATGCCACTTCTGAACCAGAGACAACATCAGAAGCGTCTTACCTGGGCTGTGGAGAAAAAGAACTCAGTGGTCCAAAGTCCTCTTTTCAGATGAAAGTAAATTGTGCATTTCATTTGGAAATCAAGGTCCCAGAGTCTGGAGGAAGAGTGGAGAGGCACAGAATCCATGTTGCTTGAAGTCCAGTGTGAAGTTTCCACAGTCAGTGATGATTTGGGCTGCCATGTCATCTGCTGGTGTTGGTCCACTGTGTTTTCTGAAGTCCACAGTCAACGCAGCCATCTACCAAGAAATTTTAGAGCACTTCCATGCTTCCTTCTGCTGACAAGCTTTATGGAGATGCTGATTTCATTTTCCAGCAGGACTTGGCACCTGCACACACTGCCAAAGGTACCAAAAGCTGGTTCAATGACCATGGTGTTACTGTGCTTGATTGGCCAGCAAACTCGCCTGACCTGAACCCCATAGAGAATCTATCGGGTATTGTCAAGAGGAAGATGAGAGACACCAGACCCAACAATGCAGATGAGCTGAAGGCCACTGTCAAAGAAACCTGGGCTTCCATACCACCTCAGCAGTGCCACAAACTGATCACCTCCATGCCACGCCGAATTGAGGCAGTAATTAAAGCAAAAGGAGCCCCTACCAAGCATTGAGTACATATTAGAGGTCTGCTACCCGACCCGAGCCCGACGGGTCCCGAAATACTTTCGGGTTTCGGGTCGGGTTCGGGTTAATGTTTAATGAATAGCTTCGGGCTCGGGTTTGTAGCTAAACTAAAACTATATCCAGGCTTTGTTGCTTTCATAGACGCTCGCACACACGTTATTGCACACAGATATCAGAGCGATCGCGCAGCGAACACACAGCACGGAAACTTTTATTAGTAAAATAGCTTCGATAGGCTACTGACTCGCAACGTTATATTTCTCTGCAATGAGGGGGTAAAATCGCTGTTTTTGAAGTAACTAAGCCTCATTGCTTGTAGAGAGAGACGCGCAGACGTAGGTTCACGCACGCAACTATCCCTCTCTCTCTCTCTCTCTCTCTCTCGCTAATTCAAATGAATTATAGAATTAATTAATTCAAATAAATACCGCACTACATCTCTGTGTCTGATTTAAAGCAGGCCAAATGCTAACGAGCCTTAACTGACGAAAATGACCATAATTTGCACGGTGGAAGAATTATCGTCTTGTCATATACAACAACCATTCAAAAACTCAGCAGAATTTATGTAACCGCTGCACCTGATGTTCATAAACTTTCATAACTGGTAGGCTAAGTGTTTTTTCTTTTGCCTTGTGAACTGACCGAGCCTTGATGAATCTGTTTCTTTACATGTATTTGTTTACTGACCGTTGCATGCAATCTTTTTTTTTATTGGCTATTCGTTGTGAAAAAAAAAAAAGACTTCGGGTTCGGGTCGGGTTCGGGCTCTAAATTTAACTGTGCAGCTCGGGTCGGGTCGGGTCAGGTCAGACGATCTCGGGTACGGGCCGGGTTCGGGTTTCAGTTTAAAGCCCGTGCAGACCTCTAGTACGTAAATGAACATACTTTCCAGAAGGCCAACAATTCACTAAAAATGTTTTTTTTATTGGTCTTATGAAGTATTCTAATTTGTTGAGATAGTGAATTGGTGGGTTTGTGTTAAATGTGAGCCTAAATCATCACAATTAAAAGAACCAAAGACTTAAACTACTTCAGTCTGTGTGCATTGAATTTATTTAATACACGAGTTTCACAATTTGAGTTGAATTACTGAAATAAATGAACTTTTCCACGACATTCTAATTTATTGAGATGCACCTGTACTTACTATAATAGTTAAGGACTATAGTTTTATTTCAACAGTTATTACATTGCAAATTACATTTGCAATTGTAAAATGGTCAAAATGACTGCCTTGGTAGTTGTAGTGTTAAAAGATCAGATTCAGAATCAGAAACAGCTTTATTCGCCAAGTGTGTGCAAACACACAAGGAATTTGTTGTGGTTTTTAAGAAGCTCTTGGTACATACATGCATACATACATACATACATACATACATACATAAACATACATATCTGACATGAGAACAGAACATTTAAATAAGCCTTAACAATAACAATAATAATAATAATAATGTGTCTGAATCTGGAACAGAAGATTTATGTACAGATTTGTGCCTTATTTACTCTATATATACAGCTGTATAGAAAATTATGCATACATATTTACATAGTTCTAGAGAGAGTAAATAATTAGAGATGGGGGATGAATTACAGGCAAGAATTAGGGTTAGAGAATTACAGAACACAGGTAATAATTCCTGTGTTAGTGGTTTAGGCTGGAGATGGCATGGGGGAAAAAACTGTTTTTATGCCTAGATGTTCTAGTGCACAGAGATCTGTAGCATCTGCCTGAAGGGAGAAGCGCAAACAGGTCGTGTCCAGGGTGAGAGGGGTCTGTGATGATGTTACCTGCCCGTTTCTTCACTCTGGAGTAGTACAAGTCCTGAAGGCTGGGCAGGTGCACACCAATGATCCTTTCTGCTGTCCTAACAGTCCGCTGCAGTCTTCTTATATCTGATTTGCTGGCTGACCCAAACCATACAGTTATAGAAGAGCACAGAACCGACTCAATAACAGCAGAGTAAAACTGTGTCATGTGCGCCTGTGGCAGGTTGAACTTTTTCAGTTGACGAAGAAAGTACATTCTCTGCTGGGCCTTTTTCACGATGGAGTCGATGTGAGTGTCCCACTTCAGGTCCTGAGAGATGGTGGTTCCCAGGAACCTGAATGACTCCACTGCATTCACAGAGTTGTTCATGATAGTGAGTGGGGGGAGAGCTGGGGGGTTTCTCCTGAAGTCCACGATCATCTCCACAGTTTTAAGCGTGTTGAGCTCCAGGTTGTTTAGACTGCACCAGACAGCCAGCTCCTTAACCTCCTGTCTGTAAGCAGACTCGTCACCGTCCTGGATGAGGCCGATGAGTGTGGTATCGTCTGCAAACTTCAGGAGTTTGACAGAGGGGTCTTTAGAGGTGCAGTCGTTGGTGTAGAGGGAGAAGAGCAGTGGGGAGAGAACACAACCCTGAGGAGCTCCAGTGCTGATGAGAATTTTCCCAGCCTCACAAGCTGCTGCCTGTCTGTCAGGAAGCTGGTGATCCACTGACAGATGGAGGTGGGGACGGAGAGCTGTGTCAGTTTATTCTGAAGGGTGTCCGGGATGATGGTGTTGAAAGCGGAGCTGAAGTCCACAAACAGGATCCTTGCATAAGTCCCTGGTTTGTCTAGATGTTGGAGGATGTAGTGCAATCCCATGTTGACTGCATCATCCACAGACCTGTTTGCTCGGTAAGCAAACTGCAGGGGGTCCAGCAAGGGTCCAGTAATGTCCTTCAGGTGAGCCAACACGAGCCTCTCAAATGACTTCATCACCACAGACGTTAAAGCAACAGGTCTGTAGTCATTAAGTCCTGTGATTTTTGGTTTCTTGGGTACAGGGATGATGGTGGAGCATTTGAAGCAGGAGGGGACTTCACACAGCTCCAATGATCTATTGAAGATCAATGTGAAGATGGATGATAGCTGAACAGCACAGGCTTTGAGGCAGGCTGGAGAGACACCGTCTGGGCCTTTGGCTTTCCTTATCTTCTGTCTCCTGAAGACTTTGCTTACATCTTCTTCACAGATCTTGATTACAGGCTGAGAAACAGTAGGGGGGAGGGAGGGGGAGGGTGTTGATGGCTGTGTTGTGGGATGGTCAGAGTGGGTGTGGGGTGTCAGACCAGGCTTTTGTTTTTGAAACCTACAGTAAAAACTGTTCAGGTCTTCAGTCAGTTGTTGATTGGCCTCAGTGCTGGGGGGAGGGGTCTTGTAGCTGGTGATGGCTTTCAGGCCTTTCCACACTGATGTAGGATATGACATCAGTGATATGAGCAAAGATATGAGCAACATCTTTATATAAAGCATCTTTATATAAAAGATATGAGCAACATCTTTAATTAATCTATTTGTAAATATTTTGATGTTGATTAAATTTGCTCATTTTGTGGTCTTGTTGAAGAAACAGCTGCCCTTTTATTGTGATTGTAGTATAACCAATAAATTTTGGGTTGATTTAAGTTTTTATATTTTTAAATCTACTATCATGACCCACAGTTTAATCCTTAAAGATAAATACATATATATATTTTTAATGAAAACCTAAAATCTTTATCTCTTGAATATGTTGTTCATCCACACGCAAAACTGGCTTAAATCTTAAATATTGAATGTGGTAATGAAGAGGCTTTAAACTTTATCACTATAATCACTCTGATAAAGCAAAGATACCTTCATAAAATAACTGTAAACGGAGGGGGAGTCGTGACGACAAAGTGGGGACCACGTGCAAGCTTTATTTCAGACAACGTAGTCGAAACAGACAGGGTAAACACATCAGCAAACAACAACAGCAGAGACAAGGCAAAAGAGTAATCCATATAAACAGGCGATGGTCAGGGCAGGCAGCAAACGATCAAAATCAAGTTAATAGTCCAGGATCGAAACACGGAAGGCAAATCAACATGAAAAGCAAACATTCAATCACCAGCAAGGACAGAGAGTGTGTGTGCTTCTTTTAGGCCCCGTCCACACGGGGATGCGTTTAGCTGTATACGCATACATTTTGTATTGTATAGGTGCTTCGTCCAGACGGATCTGGCGTTTTGGGAGAGTGAAACCGATATTTTTTTAAACCGGGTCCCAGAGTGGAAAAATCTGAAAACGCTGCCCTTGCATTTTTGTGTGTACAGCGAATCCGTATATTTTCTGAAACGATGACGTCATCAGCCTGCATCTTGTCGCTAGTCAGACACCTCTACATTATGTAACAGCAACAACAACATGAACAATCACTGAACGATTGTCTTTTTATTAACTAACATTAACACAGATTAATAAATGTATTGTTCCATGTTTGTTTGTATACCGCGCGCAAGGTTTATGCGCATAGTCAAAGTCTTCTTCTCTCTTTTTAGTGTATCTCTGTGGCAGAATTACAGGGCCACATACTGGCCTGGCATGTAAACTACATCGTTTTGTGGTTTTGTGTGGACGCAGATATTTCTTGAGACGGGGGGGGATTGGATAGGGAAAGCTCTGGCTTCGTGTGGACGTAGCCCGAAAGTGCTTCTAATGTGAGACAGCTGTGAACTGATGATGAGATCTGATGAGAGACAGGTGATGCAATTGATGAGTCCATGCAAAGGATTATGGGAAATGGAGTCCAGTGTAAAGTGGCAAGAGTCTGGAGTGGAGTGCCCTCTAGCGAAGCTCACGGACACTCCAGCTAGAGATCGTGACAATAATACCATATAGTTAATAATATGTAATGTTTTTATTTGTTGTAAGATCCCAGCAAACTTGGGGCCCGTGTGGGGCCACTGTGGGCAGAAAATATGTTTTGGTTGATTGGATCACTAATATACTGTCTCCGTATCTCTTTTGTCTACTTTTCAACCACTTCTGTCCCCATTTCTTCAAGGGGATGGTCAATGGGTGGGTAAGATCTTTTTATTGGTAATTCTTTTGCTATTTTCAACAACTGTATATCCAAATATAATTTACTTACTACAGGCTTATTCAGACATTTTCAACTAATTTCCCCAGTTTTCATCAATTGCCAGAAAAATTCTTGCATGTGAATTTATTGTCAGCCCCTATAAATGATAACCTTATCTGATCTATTTAATATTGCTTTCTTCTTCAACTTCATCTGTGTTCTGTTGGAAGTCAACATAGGAGAAAGAGTTAGAACTCTTAAAGAGTTAGAGCCCTTGTTAGAGTAAATTCTACCTCTGCATGTGCCCAGTTAAATTTGATTTAGTTAAAATTGTATGCATACATGCATGTATACTTATTTGAAGTTACATTCCTTAATGGTATTTTGAGTGAGTTACATCTCCATGAACATGTCAGCATGAATTGTTTACTTTTTCTAACCTCTGAACTAATCACTGTAAGAACATTTTTGTTCAGACATGGGGTCATGTTTCCTGAAATTTGTTCAGGAACGGGTGTTTCTTCTTCCAATTTTAGTGTAGAAAAATGGGCTAACTCCTTTGTGTAGATCTTTTGCAATTCTCAATTGTCTTATGTTTGATGCTGGTCTGAATTTTCATTTACTTTTTTGATTGCAATTTTTCCTCTTTGCTGCACAGAGATCTTAAAGGGATAGTTCACTTTGAAATTAAAATTTGGTATCTATCAGCTTACCCCAAGGGCATCCAAGATGTAGGTGTCTTTTTTTCTTCAGTAGATCCAATTTTGATGTTTTTAGGTCAAAACGTTCTAGTCTGTCAGTCATATAATGGCAGGTATAGGTCACTGTCTCTATAAGAGGGAAAAAGAACACGCACAGAGAAATCCAAATTAAACAATTCCCCATCGTAACTACACATTGATGGCCTAAGACACGAAACGAGCGGTTTGTGTGAGAAAACGAACAGTATTTATATCGTTTTTTACCTCTTGTACACAACCATGTCCAAGTGATCTGAGTGCGCACACATCCGGTGTGTGACGTGTGTGTGCGCGCGCTCTGGCTCACGCTGCATTCACACGGGGCGTCGGCGTCAACGCTTGACGGAGGGCGTGTCTGAAGCGTGGTGCTGACGCACCGTCATAGTTACAACAAACAATCACATACTTCTCTGGTGTTGCATGAACGGGATTGGGTATTTGCATGAGGCGATCTGATTGGCTGACGCCTCCGTTGGCGCTTGAAAAGTTGTGTCAGCACCACGCTTCAGACACGCCCTCCGTCAAGCGTTGATGCCAGAGCGCGCGCGCACACACACGTCACACACCGGATGCGTGTGCGCACTCAGATCACTTGGACATGGTTGTGTACAAGAGGTAAAAAACGATATAAATACTGTTCGTTTTCTCACACAAACCGCTCGTTTCGTGTCTTAGGCCATCAATGTGTAGTTACGATGGGGAATTGTTTAATTTGGATTTCTCTGTGCATGTTCTTTTTCCCTCTTATAGAGACAGTGACCTATACCTGCCATTATATGACTGACAGACTAGAACAGTTTGACCTAAAAACATCAAAATTGGATCTACTGAAGAAAAAAAGACACCTACATCTTGGATGCCCTTGGGGTAAGTTGATAGAGACCAAATTTTAATTTCAAAGTGAACTATCCCTTTAACCGGGGTGTCTCCCACTGGCTCCCTTTTCCTTTTAAAGAAGTATTTTGTACACTGCAGAAAGGAAATGTACAAACTGCACTAATATTTAAAGATGGACTGTTCATTTTGCAGTTGTGAGGAGTTTTAATATACTGACTCATGAAGGCAACCGTTTCTCTCAGAAACTGTTGTACAATACATGGGCCGACGGTTGCCTCAGTTTTGCTGACATGTGCAGTTGAACAATCGTTTGCCATTTCATTCTGTTCACTGTAATTGTGAACCTTTTTGAAACCACTATCAAATTTCTCCATTGTTTTTTGTTCCCTGATTTTCCATCTTTAGATTGGGGTCCTCTCTGTAATGGCATGTTCTGTTATTCATTTTCTGCCTTATTTTTGTCTGATATTTCATCAGCATCTGTGACTGCTTCTTCTACATGAACTATACTCCATAATTACACGTTCTGTTGTTCATCTTTTACCTCATTGTCTTCTGTGCTCTTACCTGATCCTGATTTGATATTATGAATCATGCCCAGATGCAGGTCTTCTGCCCCATTGTCTTAAGTACATGCCTCCTTCATGGCCGGGACGCACTCGCTATCAGTGCGAGTGAGAACTCTGATTGGATGTTCAGTTTAGCGAACGAGTCAGTGCTCAAAAATTAAAGCAAAAGTGATGAAAACTAGTATGTAAATGAAGGTGGCACAAAACAGAAGACTATTCTAATGTTACATGATCTTACCCAAGCATTCCAATATGTGAATATTGTCATAACAACATGAGCCACTTAAAATGAAGAAAGTTATCAACATAACTGATATTCTAAATGGTAAGCAAGCGCTGCTTTGTTTATGTTTCAAATATCTGCGTGTATGTCGTATATCCTTGTTTCAGTTTCTCCTTTTGAATGACGAATATAAACTATTGATAGCTGCTGATATAAGCACATTTCACACCATAATACCAGTAAATTGCTGTAAAATAAAATTTTATTGTAAATTAAAAATGCACTGTTCACACAGGCACTTTCGCATTCATGCAGCTGCTTTTGTCCCAGAGACATTGTAATAGACAACTACAAACCAACATATTGAACTATAGGAAAAAAATGTTGTCGCTAACATCCAAAGGCAGAGGCGCTACCTCCAGCTAAAAAAAAACAGTTATGTTTACACATATGGCTACACAGAGGTCTTTGCGACGGACATGGGCAATTCCGTGGATACGTGGGAAAGTGTTTTGAACAACTTCAAATTAAGAGATGTGGGCAGAACACTATTGCATGTCGAGAGATATGTTTGAGTATGTGCTGCAGCTTGTGAGACCCTATATGGAACGAAAGACTACCAGCTTGCGAAAACCGCTGGCACCCCGACTGAGACTCGCTGTTGTGTTGTGGTGGTATGCTACGCCAAGTGAATACAGGACCATATCCTGTTTGCTTGGCCTTGGAATATCGACAGTCTACATGCTTGTTCGTCAGGTAACATCCGCCAGTAAAGTTACCCTTACGACAATTAATAATAATAATAATTACATTTAAAAAAAAAAAATTGTTGTTGTTGTTAAACCATGGTAACCCTAAATTATCCATGGTTTTGCTTGTAGTAGAACTGTGGCTATAAAATTTTAATTAATATGAAAAAAATCATAAAACAATGGTAAAAGGTATAATTCACACCTACGTCATCACACCTACGTCATATGACCAGAGATCGCAGCAGAACAGTCGTGCATCTCCGAGCAACCCAGAGCAGTGTTTCCACTGAATGATTCAGCATTTTTGAACGAATTGGGTGTTTCAATGATTCAGTGAGTCATTGATAAGAGGCAGTAGTCATTAGGCTTGTTCGAGATGCATCAGCGCTGTGCAGACCGATTGGCGTATGATGTAGAAGTACTGCGAGAGCGACTGGAGATTAGACGATGTATGTCAAACGAGCCCATTTGTTTAATTTTTGAATGAATCAACTGTTTGAACGAATCGGTTGAATGAATTACTCACTGTCACTTGCCGCCACCCACTAGCGGCATTCATTCATTCATTCATTTACCAACACTGGTAACCAATTTAAGTGGGCAAATTTCACAAATGCTTATTTAAGAAAGAGGTAAAAGAAGCAAAATCAACACATTTACACCACACACACACACAAACAAACAAACAAATTCTTCCTGGACAAGTAATTTTAACTTGAACAAGTGAATGACTAATTTACTTGTCTAAAGGACAAACTTTTAATGTCGAGCCCTGGGACCCATTTCACAGACTGTGCTGATGCAAATTAATGGTCATCAACATTGTAAATCCTGCAGAGTTTTTTATATTTACACTTTAATTTGCATTATATTACCTTTGCATCAAATCAGAAAAAGAAAAAAAGAAGTTAATTCTGCTGTGAGAGTGTTTCTAATACAGCGGCTGTAGTAGTGAGGTTAATTTCTTTAATCTCTCCACTGACAGATATTATTAGTCTCTCTCTATTATTATTATTATTATTATAACACTATCATGTAGTTTTACTTTTTGGGTCAATTGGAAGGCATAAAATATGTATTTGTTCTAGGTCTTACATAGACTAGTCGAGTAATCGACAACTTCAACCACTAGTCAACGCTGTCGGAAACAATCAACTACTCGAGCGTGCATTAACCATAATGCATGCACAGAGTTTGCAAGTACGATGTGAATTTTAGGATTACAATATTGCATGTAGCTGTTACTTTCTATGACTTTCTCTGTTGAATGTAAAATTAAAATATGTAATGTAATAATTAGGGGTGTGCCTGAAGCCGGATACCTTATTCGGAATGGCACGGATTAATAATGGCTTCAAAAACGAATAACGGATAAGGAATAATTCTGCCTGAATATTTGGCTGAGGCTGGTACAGTCTGGTGTTTGCTAGAGAACAGATGAGCCAGGGGATCAGCGCAATATTATACACAGACCTCTAAAGTCACGCAATAATGAGTGTGTGAAGTGAATGAATGTAAACTTTATGAATGAAAAGAGCGCAAATCAAACACCGCATTGCTGTTGCCTCTCCATGCATCTGCAGAGGTCAGACATCAGAGCTTGGCAAAAGTAATATCACCTATAATAATACATCATACATGTTCTATTATTTGTATATATTTAAAAGGCAATGATTTAAACCTTAGGCTACGATATGATACACGAATGAATGGAATAAGCACAGTGCGATCACCAATCAAACAGCCGTGTTGCGCATCAAAGCCAAACCAGCTCTCTCTCAAGAGTAGGCTAATAATCAGTAATCCTAGTAATTCTACTAGGCCTACATGTTTGCTTCTTTATCTTTTGCTGGTTTGCGTGGCACACGCACATTTGTTTAGTGAAGTTCAAAAAAAGACTAATTTAAAGAATTCTGCATAATGAAAATGTGCGCCTTGAATTAATTTACCTCATTACTAGCCCTAAATTGCTCCTGTCCCAACTTTTTTTGGAATGTGTTGCAGGTCTGAATGACAGGAAAGGATGTATATTTACAAATGACATGAAGTTGACCAGACAAAACATGAAATATTTTGTGTTCATATTGTCTGCAATGAAATACAAGTCAAAGTAAATTTAGAAATCACTACTTTCTTTTTTTATTTGCGTTTTCCATACTGTCCCAACTTTTTCTGATTTGGGGTTGTAATTTCTACTTGCTCTTTTTCCAATGCTTCTTTTGCTATCTTATCAGCTTTTTCATTACCTTTGATGCCAATATGTGCCGGAACCCAACAAAACTGAACTTCTATTCCTAGATTTCTAATATTTAATAGCAAATGTCTAATTTCAATGATTAAATCTTCTCTAACTGAAATATTGCTTTCTAAACTTTGTAAGGCTGCCATTGAATCTGTACATATGACTGATTTACTTGGTTAATTTTCTTCTATCCATCTTAATGCTGTAATTATCCCAGACATCTCAACTGTAAAAACAGAAAGATGATTATTTAATCTATAACCCAATTTTTGGTTAAATTCTGGAATATATATTACGATGCCACAATGAACATTTTTGTTTTTTGACCCATCTGTAAATATTTTAAAATATCCGTAATATAATGAAGACAAATATATTTGACCATATTTTGCAAAACATTGATCATCTTGGTATTCTCTTTTCTCTTTTAGTAATTCTGTATTGATGACTGGAAAAGGGAGCATCCAGGGAGGAACTTCACTTAAAGCTACTGCAGGGCTAAAATACTTTAATTCCAAATTGTTCTGCTATATTATTTATGTTCCAACCAAAACCTTTGGCTTATTTATGATATTCCCAACATTCATTTAATACTGATGTAGCTGGATTGCTATTACTGCTTATTAGTCTAACCCAATATGTTAATGACAATTTAATGAATCTTAGTTTTAGTGGGGCTTCTTCTGATTCTACTAATAAAGCACTCGTTGGTGTTGTTCTCATGGCTCCTATTGCAATTCTTAATGCACTATATTGGATCCTATTGATTTTTTCTAATCTAGTTTTGCATATCGTATACAATACTTCCATAATCAATATTTGCTCTTATCAAAGCTTTGTAAATATTCATTAAAGACTGTCTATCTGCTCCCCAAGTGTGTCCAGTAATCATCCTCATCAAGTTCATAGCTTTTTTACATTTTGTTTCAACATGATTAATATGGTATTTCCATGTGTTTTTCATCAAACCAAACTCCTAAATATTTAAATTTTTTAACTCTCTCAAGTGACTGACTATAAAGACATAATTTGTAATTTTCATCAATTTTCCTTTTAGTAAAGAACATTACTTTAGATTTCTGTATAGAATATTTAAATCCCCAATCAATTCCCCATTGTTCTTGAAATTGAATTTCCTTTTGTATGTTCGTAACTATATATGAAATATTCCGACCACTTTTCAATATAACAGCATCATCAGCATATAATATTCCTCCATTTCCTTTTCCTAGTTTTTCAAATATGTAATTTATCATCAGATTAAACAGGACTGGGCTAATCACACTTCCTTGTGGAATTCCATTTTCTACTGTGAATTCTTCTGAGCTTTCTTCACCTACTTTAACACTAAAAGCACGTTGAGAAAGAAAATCCAATATATAGTTATACATTTTCCCACCAGTCCCCATTTTATCCAGTTTAATTAATAAACCTTCCCGCCACATGGTGTCATATGCTTTTTCTACATCCAAAAACACAGCTACCATTATTTCTTTCAAAATTAGAGTTTTTTCAATCTCATTACTTAATTTAACTAAAGCATCAGCAGTAGATTTACCTTTCCTAAAACCAGTTTGGTATTCTCAAAGTAATCTTTTCTTTTCTAAGAAATAGTTTAAGCGAGCCACAACTAATTTTTCCATTAGCTTTCCTAGGTGCGATGTTAAAGCTATAGGCCTATAGTTTCCTGGATTGCTTGAATCTTTTCCTGGTTTAACAAATGGAAGGATTATTGCTTTTTTCCATATCTTTGGTAATTTTCCTTCAACCCATATCTTATTAAAAAGTTCAAAAAAAATCCTAGAATTCCATCAGGCAATTTTCTAAACATTGCATAACATAAATGATCAGCAACTGGTGAAGAATATGCAGTATTTTTGATTGCTATTTTAAGCTCTGACATAGTAAATTCAGCATCAAGTATAGAATTTGTATCTTCTTTGACATTTAGTATGTTATTATTTTCATTCAAAATTTCTTTGTTCCTTTTTTTTTTTAAATTACATCTATATGATTACCTTTATGAATATTAGCAAATTCTTTACCTAACATATTAGGCTTTAAAGATATCATTAACAGCTTGATTCTGTTTATCAATTAAAACAGGTATTTGTGCTGGTTTGTATTTACCTGTCATTTTCTTAACCATCTTCCACATTTATCTAAATTTGTTTCTCTTCCAATCGTTGAGCAAAATTGTCTCCAGGCTTCTTTTTTGGTATCCTTAACTACCTTTCTTGCCATAGCTTTCTTCCTTTGATATTCTATAAGATTGTCTAAAGTTAATGTTTTACGTAATTTCTTAAATGCTTTGTTACGATTCCTAATGGCATCAGAACATTCTTTATTCTACCATGGTACATTTGTTCTTTTCTTTTGGCTATTAATAACTGGAATACTCTGTCTGGCTACATTTAGAATAAGAGTGCTCAAGGAATCATTTAATTTGTCTATTGGTTCATCCATGACATATAATCTATTCATTTCATTACAACATTTTAGAAAATTTTCCCAATTAGCTTTCTGAAAGCACCATTTATGATGTATACAGTTCTGCTGCTTTGATATTTCTGTTTCAATCTTACAAAAAAATTGGAAAATGATCACTACCCATGTTAATATTTTGCACTCGCATTTACTAGCTATTTTCCTGTCCACTAATGTCAAATCTATACAGGAGGTAGTATTATTGTATATATTAATACGCATGCCTGTACCATTATTCAAACATACTAACATTCTGTCATTCATCATTTCTTCCACTACTTCTGCATTCAGGTCAGTAAACTTACTTCCCCATAAACTGTTATAGGCATTGAAGTCTCCACACCATATTTCTTTGTGTCTTCCTCTAGAGCAGATACGATTTAATAAATTATATGATAATGCTTTACATGGATTATAATAATTAATAATCTTGATATTACCCTTATTTTCATGACTAAATATCTCTGTCACTACACATTCATGTTCAGATATATTAATTGACCTATATGAGATTTCTTCTTTAATAAAGGTCATACAACCCCCTATTTTTTTCCTCTGTCACTTCTTACAGAGTTATATCCTTTCAATATAAAATCAAGATGTGGTTTTAACCATGTTTCTTGAATGCATATAATATCAGGTTTAATTGTTAAATCATTGATGTATTTTTTAAATTCTTGGCCATTTGCAATTACACTTCGTGCATTCCATTGAAGAATAAGGAATGTCATAATCCATTTAGCTATATTGTGTTCCTTCATAGTTTATGTTTAACACTTCATGTATTTCTTCTGCTTTTGTCATAATCCCCAGAAAGTTATTAGCCGCTTCTACAACTGATTTAATTCTGTTACTTTTCTTTGGATGCTGCATAGTAACATTAACAATAATGCAAATAAATGCAACAAAGTTATTTTTATTTACCAAGAATGTTTCTCCTGATATTCTTCTATCTTTATATTCAGGCTCAGGATGTTGGAGCCTCCGTGTCTCTGATAAGCACTGCATTTTAAGCTGGTGCACCGCTAGTGTAACTTTGTTTTCGTTTTGCGCAAGTTGCAACAGTTCCGTTCCGTGCAACAGAAACACTCGGTGTAGCGGAGCCTTTACGATTAATTAACCATGATGTTTTAAAACGCGGTTAATAGTAAAACCGGTTAATCGCTGCATCCCTACCACGAAGCACAGAAACTTAGCAAGGACATCGGTAAAATAGTCCATGTGACATCAGGGGTTCAACCGTAATTTTACAAAACTACGAGAATAATTTTTGTGCATTGATTTATTGATTTTTACACAAACCCCTTTCTCTGCCTGTCCGTTGGTCTCGCATATCCGCCATGTTTGTAGTTTTTGAACACTTTCTATGCGTGTTTGTAGTTCTAATCGAATCCTCGTCCACCGCGCAATGTGTTGTGGGCAATATTAGCCGTTAGATCGATCTGCACTTCGAATCTCGAGTAGTAGACCATCCGAGAATCTTTGGCATACTTATCAACATACTAGTTCTATTTTCGAATACTATTTAAGACGGATAGAATGCGAATTGGATGCAGCAAAAGTAATCAGCATTGTTTACGTTCAGCACGCGCGTGCTTTCTACTGAACGTAAACGAGTTGTATTGATTTAAACACTTTAAACATCTGAATAAAATCGCTCACCTTTCTTCAGCCGAATCACAGACGCGGGAGCGCGGCCTTATGACGTCACATCTAGGGGTGGGCGGATCGATCCTAATATCGATAGTATCGATACCAACGTTGTTATTGGTATCGGATCGATACTAGCCTGATAAAATCGATACTTTCGGTTAATTTTTTATCCTATACACTTAATACATTGCTTAATACATATAACAAAGTGTAGAAATGTCTGTGGGTGTATATTCCGCTCTTTTCACATCTCGTATGCATTGCAAACATTACTGCTCCTCCCCTGCTACGCTGGTTTGTTGTCATGCATCACGTGACTCAGCGGCTCCAAGCGGCGAGCGGATACTTTTGGCTACAGTGAGAGATGGAGCAGTAGAACTTCGAGCTACAAAAGAAATGAAAAGGGGAGGAAGGAAATCCTTCACATAGTATATATTGTATATAACTGTATACCGAATTTGTCCTTTTTATGCAGTATCACTGTAAGGTGTAAACTGAGTTTGGCCTTTGAATATTATTTCTTCATGCATTAAGCCACTTTAAATGTTTTCATTATAACAGTTTTCTATGGGAGTAAAATGCTTAACATGTAATTTAGCATGTTTTCGTATATATTCTGTGCTCAGCTGCTTGCCACATATTATATATATCTCCCCAATTGTAAGTCGCTTTGGATAAAAGCGTCTGCCAAATGACTAAATGTAAATGTAAATGTATATTCTATTAACAAATTGTATACTGAATTTAGTCTCTTATTTATTTGGTCTTTATCACTGTCTTACACCATATTAAATATTTTTATACTGGTTATCAATGAGAGGGAATTAAATTCAGCATGTTACATTCATGTTCTGGGTTCATCTGCTTACCTGTACATTCATAGTATATATTTTTTATAAACTATACCGAATTTGGCCTTTTCATATCAGTTTTTTTTTTTATTGCAATAATAACAAACAACTATTACAGTATGTATAAAATAAACAGAAAATACAGTACATACGAAAATCCTTTCAATAATAAACGAGTTATGGTTTAATAGTTCTTTTTCATATCACTGTCTTCATTCAATAAGCCACTTACTTTAAACTTTTCTTTATAATGGTTTTCTATGGGAGGAAAATGCATGAATGTGAAAACTTTGAGCGTTGCTTTCATATTCTGGGCACATCTGCTAACTTGTATATCTAGTTTGGAACATTAATAAGGTATATACTGAGTTTTGTATTTTACGTTCTTAATTTATTAAGCCACGTTCATTTTTTTATAACTCTTTTTATGGGAGGAAATACTTAACATGAAACTGTGCATTGCTTTCATGTTCTGGGTTCCTCTGCCTGCAAAGTCCTTTTAGAAAGGCAAATAATATCCACGTAGCTTTAAGGTGAATATAATATTAGTCAAATAAACATTAGTTATTGTAAATTGTTTTAAATTGTTGTTGGTCATTTAAATGTATGTTTTTTAAATGACAAGTATCGGTATCGGGATTGGTATCGGCGATACTGGCCCTGTATTTACTTGGTATCGGATCGATACCAAAATTTGCAGTATCGCACACCCCTAGTCACATCGCCACACCAAGATAAAAGTCTTTTTTTCCCCGCTTTATTAAACCTTCGAATAACAAACAGGCATTGATATTGCTAAACACATTATTTCTTTATTTATTTAGTCATTTAGCAGACGCTTTTGTCCAAAGCGACTTACAAATGAGGGCAATAGAAGCAATCAAAACCAACAAAAGAGCAACAACATGCAAGTGCTATTACAAGTCTTGGTTAGCCTAACGCAGTACACGTAGCAAGGTATTTTTTATTTTTAATATATATATATATATTTTTTTTATAAAGAAAACAAGTAGATAGAATATAGAAAAAATAAATCATTTTTTTTTATGAAACAAGTAGATAGAATAGAAAAAAAGAAAAGCTAGCAGTTACAGAATAAATATGCAGTTGATAGAGGGTCAAGTGTGTGTGTTTTTTTTAAATAAAAAGAAGACAAAATAGAATTAGAATAGAGAGTGCTAGAGTTAGAGGGTCAAATAAAGATGGAAGAGATGTGGTTTTAGCTGTTTCTTGAAGATGGGTAAGGATTCAGCTGCTCGGATTGAGTTGGGCAGGTCATTCCACCAGATGGGAACAGTTAATGAAAAAGTCTGTAAAAGTGAATTTGTGCCTCTTTGGGATGGCACAATAATGTGTCGTTCACTTGCAGAAGGTAAGCTTCTAGAGGGCACATAGGTCTGAAGTACTGAATTTAGGTAAAGAGGTGCAGAGCCAGAGGTGGTTTTGTAGGCAAACATTAATGCCTTGAATTTTATGCGAGCAGCTATTGGTAGCCAGTGCAAATTGATGAACAGAGGTGTGACGTGTTCTTTTCGGCTCATTAAAGATTAACCTTGCAGCGGCATTTTGGATTTATTGTAGAGGTTTGATTGAATTGGCTGGAAGACCTGCCAAGAGAGCATTGCAATAGTCAAGTCTGGACAGAACAAGAGCTTGAACAAGGAGTTGTGTTGCATGTTCCGAAAGAAAGGGCCTGATCTTCTAATATTAACATTAACAATACTCTTGTGCCTTAAAAAAAATGTATGGATTGAAATAAAGTTCTAACATAATTTTTAAATGCCGTAAAACAAGGCAAATCTTTAACAAATCTACATTTATGTATATAAAACTTTGCTACAATCAACACATTATTGCGCCGGCAGCCATATCACCCTGCAGCCCAAGACTGCTGCCCACTGAAGCTAAGCAGGGTTGAGCTGGTCAGTACCTGGTTGGGAGACCTCCTGAGAAAACCAGGTTGCTGCTGGAAGAGGTGTTAGTGAGGCCAGCAGGGGGTGCTCACCCTGTGGTCTGTGTGGGTTCTAATGCCCCAGTATAGTGATGGGGACACTATACTGTCAACAAGCACCGTCCTTCGGATGAGACGTTAAACCGAGGTCCTGACTCTCTGTGGTCATTAAAAATCCCAGGATGTCTTTCGAAAAGAGTAGAGGTGTGACCTCTGCATCCTGGCCAAATTTGCCCATTGGCCTCTGATCATCATGGTCTCCTAACAATCCCCATATACTGATTGGCTTCATCACTCTCTCTCCTCTCCACCAGTAAGCTGGTGTGTGGTGGGCGTTCTGGTGCACTATGGCTGCCGTCGCATCATCCAGGTAGATGCTGCACACTGGTGGTGGATGAGGAGACACCCCCCCCCTGACAATGTTGAGCGCTTTGAGTGCTTGGAAAAAGCAGAAAAGCCCTATATAAATGTAATGAATTATTATTATTATTATTATTATTACCTTCAGCAAGCATGAAAACAAAGCCAAAACAAATCCTGGCAAGGACGTGTCTGGGAAAAATGGCACGTATGGTCACCCTAAATAATTAGTGCTCTCAAAACCTTGGTATTACATTTAACATCCAAGAACTTATAATTGTCAATAAAACAAATCAACCAATGTAGGTATTACAGAAGAATATTGAAACATACCGTTAATTAAACTCCTCAAAGCTACAGGAATAGCTTTGACAACTAAAGACAGTTGTCTATATGAACAATCATAATTAAATGATCTTGAAATGATTATAACTTAATATATTACCATCTTCATCCATTAAATGCATTACATTCCAAACTCGTTTGTCAAACCAGTCTTTATATAAAGATTTCCTCTTATGTAAAATACACCTGTTATTTCATATTATAACATGTGGAGTAAAATTATGCTTGTACAGCATTTTCCAATATAATAACACCTGCACATGAAAATCAGATAACTTAACTGGGTCAAAGTCACATCTTAAAAGAAAAGAAATTCCTCCAAAATCAATAACATTCAACCCTCCTTCCTCTGTTAACTTTACCGTATCACCTTTTTCGTATCAAATGTTGCTTATTAATAAATTAATAAATCGGTTTATTTGCATAATACACCTGTCTGGTACCACTAATGAATATGCTGGGTAAATTCATCTTGATATCCCCTCCATTTTTGTTAATAATATTCTCACAAAAATTGAAATATTTTTTTTGTAACCAGATATTCTTTTTTTTTTTTTTGTACAACAGCTATGTGATTTAATTTTTGACTGGAATATTATAAATTAATTTTATTGTGTTATCATGAATAGTCAAAATTTCAAATTTAAGTCACCCTGAAAAAAAGATACAGCTTTTAAGGCATTTGATATTAGAGTCATTGAAAAATAACGTTGTGTAATCACCATTTAACGGTTTAATATACAGTGCTAATAATTCAACAGCGAGTAAGAAAAGAAGCGTGCTGACTGGGTCTCGCTGACGTATTCCCCTTGGTCATGGGTCTGTGTGTGTTGGATGTGCGCTGTGTGTTTTGTGTGATTGTTTGTTGTCAGGAACATTGTTTTTTACAGTTGTACTATTGTTAGATCCTTTTGGGACAGATTGTACGAGTGGTTGAAGACGAAAAATGTAATGCCTGCTTTTGATTATTACGTTGTTGAATTTGGTGTCTTTATGCAAAACAAAGAGATTGATTTTCGGTGCAATAATGTGCTGATTGTAGCAAAGTTTTATATACACAAATGTAGATTTGTTAAAGTTTCTCCTTGTTTTACAGCATTTAAAAAAATATTTTAGAATTTTATTTCAATCCATAAAAGAGTGAAGAGTGCCTTAAAACTCTCTAAACTTATCTCAACATACATGGATTGACTCATGTGTTTAACAATGGAAAGATGACCATGCCTGTTTGTAATTCGAAGGTTTAATAAAGCGGGGGGAAAAATACTTTTATTTTGGTGTGGCGATGTGACGTCATAAGGCTGCGCCGCGCTCGCGCGTCTGTGATTCGGCTGAAGAAAGGTGAGCGCTTTTATTCAGATGTTTAAAGTGTTTAAATCAATACAACTCGTTTACGTTCAGCGTGAGCGCGCATGGACTATTTTACAGATGTCCTTGAAACGTTTCTGTGCTTTGATCGAGCACCACTTGTTTCGTTTCTCTGTGTACAGGCTGTTAAGAGCTGAAATGACAAAAAAAAGCTAACGTTACTCTATAAATAACAACAAACAGCATTTGAAGGTAAAGAATTCAATTCAGAAATCTCTTGACTGATGATTTTACATTTAACTAAAAATAATATAAAATCAATATAATTAATAGACACGTTCAAATAATCTAATTAACTTTTCATAAATACTAATATTTATCACCAGTTTTATGCAGTTGGGTATAAATAAAGAGGTATAAATTTAGATTTATACATAAAGAATTTTGTAAGAATTAATATAATTTATATAATCAGTCTTAATTGATGTAATTTATATTTATGTTATACAAAATACTTTCAAATAATAAATGTTTACTTTCAAATGCACATCAATTAAGACAATATTTGGGTCAAAATTAAACCACAGCCTTAGAAAGTCAGCAGAAAGATAAGGCATTTAAATATTAAAATCAATTTCTCTTTTTTTAGGTGTGTGTGAATACAGATTTAAAATCATGGTAAATTCATCTTGCTGCTTCTGCCCCATTAAGCCCTAAACACTGCAGTGTGTTTAGGGATTTACTTTAATTCAGTGGTTCCCAACCCTGGTCCTGGATGCCGGAGACTATATAAAACATAGTCTATAGTCTACAATAAAATAGTACAATGACAAATTTACCTATATTAATCTTTGAACTTTTAACAAAATTAATAAAGATACGTTTTACCCTCATTTAACATAAATATAGATTTCACCTTACATATTAAACCATATTAAAGCTGCAGTCCGTAACTTTTTTTGGTTAAAAATGAAGCAAAATCAATATTTTGCAAGTACATAACCAGCCAGTGTTCGAAACTATCGCCTTACTTTAGCTAGATTCACAACGGTTAGCTTATAATAATGTTTTCTAATTTGAGTGGTAAGGGTAGGTTTTCGCAGGAAATTAGAGCATGGTACTGCGTCACTACGTCACATCTGCAGGGATTAAAGTTCTCTGTTGCTACGACGGATTTCCGTCAATTGCAGGGTTCCGCCTGTCCTTAATGTCTTAAATTCACTTTTCATAATTTTAAGGCCGTAAATATGCTTACATTTATCAAATAGTATAATGAATGTCTTTATTCTAGTTTGAATAGGTCTTAAATTAAGGAAAGATAATGTGTATTCAGCCTGCTGAGGGGATGTGATCAAAGCCTGGAGTGGAGCGATGGCACGTTCCTCTCTCCGCTCTAAGTGTTCTGTAATCACTCCGCTCTGGGTCCACTCACCGAAAAACTGCTCAGTGTTCACTCCATTTTAAAAGTTATCAGGGATTAATGTTTTCTGTCGCTATGACGGATTTCCATCAATTGGAAAAAATGAGGGGAAAAGAAACGTGTAGCGCACTGTTGTTGTTTTGCCGGCACACCAAAAATCATAATAATAGTAAAATAAAGCCTGTGGTAAACACAACTTGATGATACTTTTACGTTTTGTTCTACAACGTAAATTACACACATCCATACCCAAAACTAAAAATTTTAAGCAGTTATGTTCATTTTTGAAAACGTATGTTTTTAATAAGTAACTAGATAAGAACGTTTGGGTTGTGAGTGGGTGCAGTTTACATTGTAGAACAAAACTTAAAAGTATCGTCAAGTTGTGTTTACCACAGGCTTTATTTTACTCATAAATTGAAAAACCCCATTATAAAACCCCATAAGGAAAATCTCGAAGGAACCCACGGCGAATTACTCTTCCGGGTTCTGATGTCATAGTTCCCCCACTCTATATAAGGGGAAAATTCTTATTTGGGTCATATATTCCAAGACGTAGGCTAGAATCTGTGATTCCTAAGTACAGTCTCCACACCAGTGCGGTGACTGACAGCCACAAATTCACCTCTAAACATTAGATTAATCTGCGCTGGAGCCGTGCCGGAACACATCCCACGCAATGAAGATAATTCTGCAAGTAACTGCAATTGAAGGTTTTCAAACAGAGATGGCGACAAAGAGGCAAAACTTACGGACTGCAGCTTTAAACATCTAACTTCTATTAACAAAATGAATAAGATGGATATAGCCTTGCATTTTAAACCAAATAAATAAGGTCTAAAGACACTCAGTTATATTAAACAAAGAAATTAATGTTTTATTAACAAAAGTAGCGCTTTTGGATCCGCCATCATATGTCAGTCTTCTCGCATTACTCTTGTTACCCCCCTACATGCTCAAAATACGTTCCAGTGTCTATGTATAAAGATACTTAATTATTAACTGGAAATATCACAATGCTCTGTGTAGTTAATAGGGAATTGAGAGCACTTCACACTAGCTTATATAAGATCTATGTTGTTGATAACTTAAGGAATCTGTGATTCATCTCTTACAGATCTATATAACACAGTGTTATAAAGATGGCATTTATTATACTGGAGAGTGAAGACATGAAGATTGAAGAAACATTCAGAGTCAAACATGAAGATACTGAGGAACAAACAAAGATGGAGTTTATTAAAGAGGAGAGTGAAGATATAAAGATTGAAGATACTGAGGAACAAACAGGTTGGTTTTCATTCTCAAAGCTGAACTCACTCATTTGATCCTTATTAAAATGCCCAACTCTACAGAAAGGAATGATATTTTAGAAGAATGTCATATGAGTTTTGTAATTAGAAATAGGGATGCACGATATTGGATTTTTGCTGATATCTTTCAACTCATTTTGGCTGATACCGATATCTTTTCTTTTGTTTGGAAACAACACCAAGTCTCTCCTGTGCAGAAATTATAAGCAAAATATTCTTAGTTTTGGTTCGTTTTTAACAAGAACTTATTTGTTTGAATTAAATAAACAATAATGAAGGTTTTTTGACAGTACATTGAAGCTTTGAAATCAATTATTATCAGTCTGATAATATCGTGCATCCCTGTTTAAGAAATGTTTTATTTGACATGGAGCGGGTCACATCGTGTTAGGGTTACCACCTTCAGCGAGGCAATATAAGGGACACCCATTCACGGTACCATTTAAAAAAAAAAAAAAAAAACAGGGACACAAATAATCAGTAAGTTCTGTTCAATTCATGGATTTTAGTCATGTGACTGGCTCGAAGACCTGGAGGGCAAAACATCCATAGAACTGCAGCACAAGCCTGTCAATTTTCCATCTGTTTCACAGCCGCAAATATTTAGATCACCTCTCAAAAGAACAAAACAAAGGTATGTGAACAAAATGCAAGTTTTGGCCATTTGCAATCCATATGAAGCACCCGCGGCAATATTTCAATCATTAAACAGTGCGACAAAACGTTGTGAAAACACAAAGTGCCTTATTATATTTAAAACAGTAATATTTAAATATCAAATTCAGTAATCACCACATAAAAGATGCATAGTTTACACAGGCAAATAGATGAGGCCGGAATGTGAATGCAATCCACTTAGTGGTTCAGTGTTTTCCTTCTAATGGGTTTCTATTTCTATGGTAAACCATTTAACGTGAAACTTTGCACATTGCATTTATATTCTGGCTTCATCTGCTTGCCTGTACAAAATATACATCATCAATAAGATGTTTATTGAATTACACCTTTTAATATCTGCGTTTTACTATACATTACTACTTAATGCAAACTGCGTGACAATAACTGGCGGTCAGTGGAGCAAAGCTTCGTTTTGCCCTCCAGGTGTGCGTTCCTAGAAGGGTGTGACGTCACGTGAAAACTATCAATAGACCATTAGAACACATGCTCAAGTATGTGAACTTGCAACAGAGCACTTTAATATTGTTATTTTAAATTTGATTATAATTATTATTAGTCTTTTTTTATTTTTCACTGTTCTGCAGCTGTTACCTGGATGGGATGAACTTTTATTTAATTCATTTGCTTAAAGTTGGACTACATGATTATGTAATTATTTGTCCCATTTTTATCTAAATAATTTAGCTTTTTTTTTTTACTTTTTAAAATACCAGATTGTATATGATATGATTATATATTTATGATTACTAAATATGGTATAACATTAATTATAATATATTAATTCATCTAATAATGTCTAAAGATATAATAATTGTCTACCAAGCTCTGATAATGTATTGAATATTATATTAAACGACTGTCCAAAATTTTATAAATCAATAGGCCAATGCCACTTTAAAGGTATGGTTCACCCAAAAAAGAAAATTGTCATAATTTACTCAGGGTGTTCTAAACCTGCATAAAGTTCTTTCTTCTGTTGAACACAAAAGAAGATATTTTGAAGAATGTGGGTAAATAAACAGCTTCTGGTCCTCAGTAACTTCCATAGAAGAGAAAAAATACTGTCAGAGTCATTGGAGACCAGAAACTGGTAACTGTGGTTACTAGGGGTGTGACGAGACACTTATTCCACGAGACGAGACACGAGACTTGGTTCACAAGAACGAGACGAAATTAGATTTTTAGACTTTTAAAAAAAAAAACCTCAATGATTAAATATATAGGGAAAAATAGTCTTTTATTCAACTGAAAAATATAAAATGCAAAAAATGTAGGTGCATTTTGAAATCAACTTATACTTTATGATATGAAACTTCTTTTTTAATGAATTATATGCAGTAATAAACAACATGTAAACTAGAGCTGCACGATTCTGGATAAATTTAGAATCACAATTTAAAAAAATAAAAAATAAATTGGAGATCACGATTCTCTCACAAAATAACGTAATTTACTAGTGGTTTTGACAAAATGCTCATTGCTTAAGTCTTTTATTTATATATATATATATATATATATATATATTTATTTATTTATTATTTATTTATTTATTTATTTGAACAAAATAAATAAAAAAATTCAATGAAGGAGTCAGTTTCTCACTTCATAAAGACTTGTTTCACTATTGGAATCTCCTGAATGAATGGTTCAATGTCAAATACATTTTTTAAACGGGTTGTCGCCACCTCCTGGCGGAAGATAAGCGTTACAATACAGGTGCTGGTCATATAATTAGAATATCATCAAAAAGTTGATTTATTTCACTAATTCCATTCAAAAAGTGAAACTTGTATATTATATTCATTCATTACACACAGACTGATATATTTCAAGTGTTTATTTCTTTTAATTTTGATGATTATAACTGACAACTAAGGAAAATCCCAAATTCAGCATCTCAGAAAATTAGAATATTGTGAAAAGGTTCAATATTGAAGACAACTGGTGCCACACTCTAATCAGCTAATTAACTCAAAACACCTGCAAAGGCCTTTAAATGGTCTCTCAGTCTAGTTCTGTAGGCTACACAATCATGGGGAAGACTGCTGACTTGACAGTTGTCCAAAAGACGACCATTGACACGTTGCACAAGGAGGGCAAGACACAAAAGATCATTGCAAAAGAGGCTGGCTGTTCACAGAGCTCTGTGTCCAAGCACATTAATAGAGAGGCGAAGGGAAGGAAAAGATGTGGTAGAAAAAAGTGTACAAGCAATAGGGATAACCGCACCCTGGAGAGGATTGTGAAACAAAACCCATTCAAAAATGTGGGGGAAATTCACAAAGAGTGGACTGCAGCTGGAGTCAGTGCTTCAAGAACCACTACGCACAGACGTATGCAAGACATGGGTTCCAGCTGTCGTATTCCTTGTGTCAAGCCACTCTTGAACAACAGATAGCGTCAGAAGCGTCTCGCCTGGACTGCTGCTGAGTGGTCCAAAGTTATGTTCTCTGATGAAAGTAAATTTTGCATTTCCTTTGGAAATCAGGGTCTCAGAGTCTGGAGTAAGAGAGGAGAGGCACACAATCCACGTTGCTTGAGGTCCAGTGTAAAGTTTCCACAGTCAGTGATGGTTTGGGGTGCCATGTCATCTGCTGGTGTTGGTCCACTGTGTTTTCTGAGGTCCAAGGTCAATGCAGCCGTATACCAGGAAGTTTTAGAGCACTTCATGCTTCCTGCTGCTGACCAACTTTATGGAGATGCAGATTTCATTTTCCAACAGGACTTGGCACCTGCACACAGTGCCAAAGCAACCAGTATCTGGTTTAAGGACCATGGTATCCCTGTTCTTAATTGGCCAGCAAACTCGCCTGACCTTAACCCCATAGAAAATCTATGGGGTATTGTGAAGAGGAAGATGCGATATGCCAGACCCAACAATGCAGAAGAGCTGAAGGCCACTATCAGAGCAACCTGGGCTCTCATAACACCTGAGCAGTGCCACAGACTGATCGACTCCATGCCACGCCGCATTGCTGCAGTAATTCAGGCAAAAGGAGCCCCAACTAAGTATTGAGTGCTGTACATGCTCATACTTTTCATGTTCATACTTTTCAGTTGGCCAATATTTCTAAAAATCCTTTCTTTGTATTGGTCTTAAGTAATATTCAAATTTTCTGAGATACTGAATTTGGGATTTTCCTTAGTTGTCAGTTATAATCATCAAAATTAAAAGAAATAAACATTTGAAATATATCAGTCTGTGTGTAATGAATGAATATAATATACAAGTTTCACTTTTTGAATGGAATTAGTGAAATAAATCAACTTTTTGATGATATTCTAATTATATGACCAGCACCTGTACAAGTGTTAAGATACTTTCGTTTTGATCGCTACTGTAGACAATAAGTGTTTATACCCAAACTATAAACTTTTATCACAGTACTTCTGTTATTTAAATGTCTGTAGCACAGAAGTAATGATGTGTGGTTGAAAAGACTGTTTGTGTTGCTCTTTCTGGATCAGCAGCAGCATGAATGCAGATTTGAATGTCTTTAACACCTGTTTCACATCGCGAGTGTCAGTGGAGCTTGAGCAGTGCGTGTTTCGTCAGTGAATGTCAGCGCTCGCATCGGAAGCGTGATGATTGCCGACCCTCTGATTCATTAACATGGGCAGCGACAAAACGTGCTTCTCACGATCCACTGACACTCGCAATGTTAAACAGTCGTAATAGACATAGCTGAATCGTTGTCATTCAGGAATAAGATCACGTGGGTGTTTGAATCAAGAACGCAAGCGCAATTTTTAACGATTAATGGTGCAGCTCTAATGTAAACATTGTAAAAACATTTTGCGAGGATATCGTCACCTGGTCTCGCGAGACACATCGGATCTCGTGCCACGAGATCTCGTCACATCCCTAGTGGTTACCCACATTCTTCAAAGTATCTTCTTTGATGTTTAACAGAAGAAAGAAATCATTACAGGTTTGGAACAACTTGTGTGTGTAAATAATGACAATTTTCTTTTTTTGGTTAACTACCCCTTTACGGCAGACAGTCCACTGTGAGCAACTGAATGCTTCTCTGCAAACTTCGCGTTCATTAGTTACTGGACAGACCCTTTGATAACTTTCCCATTCAGCCTTACATCTGGAGAGCCTTGTGTTCAAAGGGCAGATGTGAGCTCTAGATGTTTTCAACCGCGCAGGTTTAGCGCATGCTGCTTTAACGGCATGTGATCTGGAGACTCCATCGCTATGGAAACAAATATGCCAAAATGCAATCACGCGCAAATGGGCTTCTCTAATACTTCATATGAAATTGATTTCATTATAATTGCTATTAGTATTATAAACAGTGCAAAATACTTTTGTTGATTCAACTTTGGCCTTTGTAAAATACAGGACAAATCGTCTCCCGTATTTATTTGATACCGGACACATCAATTTACCTTTAAATATGGGATGATTCCGTATTTTAAGGCACAGGTGGCAACCCTACATTGTGTGGACAGACATGAGATCACATGACCCATTATATAAACATATGCAACTAAGATTACACAAAGTTGGCTCTTTTTTATCATCACTTCGAATAATGGGAAGAAATTTTAAGATCACATATAACACCTCCTTTAATAGCTTAGTGTGCATAAGATCTACATGTTGTTGGTTTTGATGTTTGTTTTTTGTGCCATTAAAAATGATGTTAATCTGGATTTGTTTTTTTTGCATTAGACCTGAATATAGACGAGAGTCAAGATCTCAATGAAAAGGAAGATCATGTTCAGCATGAGAAATATGATTTCATGACTGAAAAATCATTTAGTTGCTCACATATTGAAAAGACTTCACCAAAAAGAGCTCAAAAGACAGCAAATAGAAGGTATTTCATCTGCCAACAGTGCGGGAAAAGTTTCAACAGAAAAGGAACCCTTAAAAACCACATGAGAGTTCATACTGGAGAGAAACCTCACACATGTTATCAATGTGGAAAAAGTTTTAAACATAAACAACACCTTGATGACCACAAGAGAATTCATACTGGAGAGAAACCTTTCACCTGCCAACAATGTGGGAAAAGTTTCAACAGAAAAGAAACACTTCAAATCCACATGAGAATTCACACTGGAGAGAAACCTTTCACATGCAAACTGTGTGGAAAGAACTTCATTCGAAAACCAAACTTTAAATACCACACGATAAGTCACAGTGGAGATAAACCTTACACGTGTTCTCAATGTGGAAAAAGTTTTAAACATAAACAACACCTCGATGCCCACGAGAGAATTCATACTGGAGAGAAACCATTCACCTGCCAACAATGTGGAAAGAGCTTCACCAGAAGAGGAAACCTTAAAAAACACATGAAGATTCACACCGGAGAGAAACCTTTCACGTGCAAACTGTGTGGAAAGAACTTCATTCAAAAAACAAACCTTAAATGCCACATGAGAGTTCACACTGGAGAGAGACCGTACACATGTTCTCAATGTGGAAAAAGTTTTACATGTAAACAACACTTCATTGACCACATGAGGATTCACACTGGAGAGAAGCCTTACACATGTTCTCAATGTGGAAAAAGTTTTACATGTAAACAACACCTCATTGACCACATGAGGATTCACACTGGAGAGAAGCCTTACACATGTTCTCAATGTGGAAAAAGCTTTGCATATAAACAACAGCTCGATGACCACATGCAAATTCATACTGAAGAGAAACCATTCACCTGCCAACAATGTGGAAAGAGCTTCACTCAAAAAAGAACCCTTAAAGGCCACATGAGAATTCACACCGGAGAGAAACCTTTCACGTGCAAACTGTGTGGAAAAAACTTCATTCGAAAAGCAAACTTTAAATACCACGTGATAAGTCACAGTGGAGATAAACCTTACACATGTTCTCAATGTGGAAAAAGTTTTAAACATAAACAACACCTCGATGCCCACGAGAGAATTCATACTGGAGAGAAACCATTCACCTGCCAACAATGTGGAAAGAGCTTCACCAGAAGAGGAAATCTTAAAAAACACATGAAGATTCACACTGGAGAGAAGCCGTTTAGATGTGATCCGAGCAGGGACAAATTATTACTTCAAAAGAATATTCAAACCATTCTCACTCTGCGTCAAATGCCTGTGCAACACCTATGTTAATCATCTGTACAGCAGTTTTGTTTTTATTTTTTTGTAGCGTTAGTGGAAACAACACAAGACTATATACTACCACAACTGTCAAGACCGGCCCAGATGGTGTTTAGTGTCCCCACCAGTGGCAATAGAAGTGAGCACGCCTTCAAGGGTTACTCCACCCCAAAAAGAAAATTTTGTCATTAATCACTTACCCTCATGTCGTTCCAAATCCGTAAAAGCTTAGTTTGTCTTCGGAACACAATTTAAGATATTTTGGATTAAGACCGGGAGGCTTGTGACTGTCCCATTAACTGCCAAGTAAATAACACTGTCAAGGTCCAATAGTCCATCTAACATCAGTGGTTCAACTGTAACGTTATGAAGCGACGAGAATACTTTTTGTATGGAAAGAAAACTAAAATAACGACTTTATTCAACAAATTCGGCACCGTAGCATCACCGTAGCGCCATTTTGGAGAGTATCGCTGCACGCAAATAGCGTACGTACTTTTATGTCAGCTGCGCCACACGGATACGTCTTCTACGTCTATTTACGCTTTGATTTGAATGCAAACAGTGCATCTGTGTGTCGCGGCTGACACAGAAGAGCGTACGCTATTTGTGATTTTACAAAATTTTCATTTTGGGGTGGTGTAACCCTTTCAGCACAGCTGGAAGAGCTATAGAAGAAAAAAGGACTGGATTAAAACAGGGGCTGCCCATAACCAAAGATTTTTCTATTCGACTAGTAGTAGTAGTAAATACTAAACCATAAAGTGCCTGTAATGTTTAGGCTATACCTAGCCTATTCTATTCCATGCTCAGTGCTGCAAAGATGAAGTTGACAATCCTGAATCGCCATCTCCTCACTGGACATGCCTTTATGGATTACATAATGAAAGAGTTTTTGTTTGCGAATTATTGAATTATTTAATTTTGTAGTCATTTAAAGCTTTCTATGGATATATCTGTCATGTCTGTGACGCTAGTATTCGCTGAGTTTTGGTTCATTTTTGTGAAACGGCAGAAAGCGCATCTTGTTTTGTTTTTTATTTATTTATTTTATTTTACAAAAGCAACGTTTTGTTGATATTGTGAGTGCACTCAAATAAAAGGAGACCCTTTACAGTACTACATGATGTATTAGTCTTATCTCTATGGGCAAAAATTACTGTGTATTTTAAGGTGTTTCCACTGTTATTAAAAAAAAAAAATGCAAGTGATCGGGCTGGAGCCTCCATGCATTAAGTGCACTTTAGCTTACACTCTGCACAAACGCTTAGATATACGCCTAACAGTGCACTTATCTATGTTACACATTTAAACTAACATTGTAATATGACTAAAGTGTTTTATATCTAGATTTTTTTTAGGCAATTTTACAGAATTTTTCAGATTTGCCTACATTTCACTTAACATTATAACTGCCACAAAGGAATGGTTATAAACCATTCAAAGATATTTGGGGACCTTATACCTTCTTCCAGATGGAGCATTACAAATTCAGAATGAAGTGGGTGTGTAAAATCAGATACAACATTTGATAATTTCCTATATGTCGCCAAGTTCAGTTCCTCAAGCTGCATTTGCTGGCGACCTATTACTATCCTTTGCAACTTGTTTTTACTCCTCACTCCTAAATTACCATACCAAGCTGTAATATTAAATTGTAAAGTACTCTCAACATGACTTTTATATACCATTTCCAAAACAGATTGGCTAACATCAAAACTCTTCAGTTTCCGCATGAGGAACAACCTTTGACTTGCTTTCCTTAAAATATTATCCAGTTTCACCAAAAGTAAAACTTGTATCCTGGTATGTTCCCAGATATTTAAAACTTTCCACAATCTCAACAGCCTGCTCATGTAACTTTAGTTCCTTTAAACCATGATGTTTGCCAGAATTACAGCTGAAGATCACTTCCTTTGTCTTCTTTACATTTATATGCAGAGCACTCAATTTACACCAATCCTCAAGAACAACCACATTTTGAAAATAAATTTGTTCACTCAGTAGAAGGTTTTCAGAGCACAGTTGCTCCAAAACCATATCATCTGCATACTTAAACAAACAAGCTGTATTGCTCTTAATTTGTAACTCATTGGTATATACGGAAAATAAAAGTGGTGACAACACACAACCTTGTGGTGCCCCTCCATTTAAAATCAGTTCATTAGAAATTCAGTCCTTCAACTCTTTAGTTAACTGTGGCTTATAACTAGAGAAAACCCTGACTGTCTTTACAGGTATTATTTTATCTTCACAATACTGAATATACAATGTGATAACATCTGTGAGTTCATGAACATCCTTACTTAAGTCAAAGAAAACCTGCCAGTTCGTTGTCTCAAAACAGAAGTTAAGTTCCTCCATACTGTCCTCTGACCACTGCTGTATATTGCACAATGCAGGTTTCTCCCTCTTAATTTTCTGTCTGTATTTAGGTAACAAATTAATAACGTTATGATCGGATTTGCCTAAACCAGGGGCCTGTACCGTGAAGCCAGATTAGCTGGCTAGCCAGGTCATTTTCAGTTTAGTTTGAACCAATCCTGGGTTTTAGGTACCATGAAAGTGGCTTGGCTTTTAGTGGCATTCATTGCCATAGTAACTTACACTCCACGGCTAACCTGCTCCGGGGCAGGTTATGTTCTGGGTAAGAGATCTCAAACTGAAATTGGACCAATCGGATGAGAGCAAAATGACACATGTCTGATGCAAAAAAAAGTCACTCCCCCAGTTTCTCTTTCTCCAAATTAAAGGTCACTATAAAGTACCTTAAAAAAACATAACAAAATTGTCTGGCATTAATGATAATTACGATATATATATAGTTTATATAATTATAATATGATTTATATTACTATTAATCCAATACACAAGCAATTTTAGTTTAAAGGTGCCATAGAATGCATTGATACAGTATTTTAAATGGTTCTCTGATATCTACATAGAAGGTATGTGGCTTAAGTAAGGACAAAAATTCTCCAGAAACAGTTTCACATGTGCATTTAAAACCCTAGGATTTCTCCCTAGAATGAAAGGGTCTGTTATTACCTTATTTGGAACGGTCATGAATAATAATGTTGAGCTCTGCTCTGATTGGCTGTTTCACAGTGCGGCTCAATGTTGAGCTCTGCTCTGATTGGCTGTTTCACAGTGCAGCTCATTTCAGTAGCTCACACAGCAGGAAGGAAACAGGGAAAATATATTTCAATACTTTCTCGCACAGTTATAACGTTGGGTAATTATACTGTAAATAAAATGCAGGAATCAGGGAGCTGCTATTAATATGCGGGGCATTGAAACTACTCTCGCATGCACGATCGCTTTTTAGTTTCACTTTCACTTTCGAGATTCGCGATCGCACAAACTCTGTTTATACTATGGAGCGGCAGTACTTACCACACATTTTACAAGATCAGATGCTTGTCAGTGGTGCTCAGGATCTGTAAATCATTCGCCAAAATCCTCAGTCATCTCTCCTTACTGTTTATGTGGTAAGTGAAATTTTATGTTCTGTAATGTAACAGGCTACCGCTAGCAAGATGCTAACCATGTCCCTTTAGTGGCTCGCGTAATTTTCTTAGAACGCGTTATTTGCTTTCTGTGCCTTTCTGAATACAGACACCAACCCATCCCTGCACTTCACATCCCCTGCACAACCTGGAACATTACATTTATTTCCATCATCTGCCATTTTCACTTTTGTCCTCGCTTGTTTCTTCACTATACCTGCAGAACTTCTGATGGTTCGGCTGGCGGCTGCCTAGAACATGGGCGGGTATATGCAAATGTTGAGGGTGTAACTATTAGTGTTCCGACTGTTTCATCACAGTCGGTGTTATGTTCTGAGTCGCCTATTTTTCAGTGGTCTTTTGCATTCACGAGATTTACATAAGAAGGAGGAAACAATGGTGTTTGAGGCTCACTGTATGTCATTTCCATTTATAGAACTGTTATTATTCAACTATGCCAAGGTAAATACAGTTTTCCATTCTATGGCACCTTAAACAATTACTGTAAAGCATTTATTTTAAATTAATATTAAAATATACAGATCATATGTAATATACATAAGTGGTAGAATCAATAGATAATGCTTTCAATATTTTAAAATTGCTATATATTATCAACTATATAAAGTAACTTTAAAAGTTTCACTTGTGACTGCACTAATAGAGCAAGATACTTTTTTTTTATTTGTCCTCTTTCATGGACAAGTACTTCAGTGTAAATGCATTTTTATTCCTCATATTCTTTGATCTCTTAACCTTTATCAATAGAGTTTTGAATCTCGCTGGCTCTCTAGCGAGAAATGAATCACACTTGATCTGTGTTGCAAGGCATGTGATTGGCTGTTCGCCACTGATGTCACACATTCATGTGCACGCGCTCCACAAACTCAAATCTTCTGTCTTAACCCTTATAGTTAGTTCATCCAATTTATTATTCTTCACAGGAAGAGGATGACGAGCGCCTCGTCAGCACAATCTGTTTTTAATGCCACCTCTCAAACCTTGTTTCTTTATTCTACCTTTATGTCGTTGTGTTCCTTTCCTTTGTCCTTCCTGTAATATTGATGGGGAATACTCATCTGCAACTGTAGGTCTTCCCGAGAAGTGCAGATGTTCTCTCAGAAACAATAAAAATTCCTGAGAGTAAGTCCTCACAGGTGTGCCCACACCACTCTCGCCAGGTGTCGAAAGATTTTCCAAAATTAGAGAGAAGATCAAAATATACACGAAGACAGATTTTCCGGCAAACTCCATTCTCATTTCCACTATTTCATCTGGTAATCAGCCACGAACATAACAAAGAACAAAAACAAATAACACACAAACAAAAACACTCCCATTGTAATGCTTGGAAGAGCAAGGAATTTTTTTTATATATAATTCCAATTGTATTTGTCTGAAAGAATTATACACCTAGGATGCCTTGAGGGTGAGTAAAACATGGGCTAATTTTCATTTTTGGGTGAACTAATTTATAGCAACAGTTTGGACAGGATCCTTTTCTATTCTAATATGACAATGCCTCTCTGTATAAGGCAAGGTTCAAAAAGAAATGATTGATTCAGTCAGTGTGGAATAACTTTTCTGGTCTGCAGAAACCCAGCTGAACACCTCTTGAGCCAAAAACTCATCACCAAACACCAATGAGCATGTTTACATGCACACCAGTAAGCTAATAACTCACAAATACCAGCTTATTAAAATAACCAGTTTTCCCGGTTTACATGCACATCAGTAACCTGACAACGCAAGTAAGCCACATTTACATGACTCTATTAATAAATCAGGTTATTTCCCTGTAGTGACATCAAAATATAATCATTTGCATCTGACTCCAAGTAATCCATGTTGTCAGTTGTGATGTTAAATAAAGCTTGCAACATGTCTGCGGGAAACTTACAGCTCATTATCCTCTCATGCAGTTACAAATGCAGTGTTTTAACTGAACACTTCTACTTATGAGAACACATTTTTATCATTTTGAGTCATGAAAGAGTCTGTGTTTGTGATATATTTCCTTCTTTCTTTACTGCAAAATGTTTGCTCTGTCTAGATATGTTTAAATCTGCACTAACAATGCGTTCCTGTCACGTATCACACATGCGCACTTCAATAAACCGTCAGAAAGCTGGTTATTGCGTTTACATGCCGCGCAAAATCGGGGTACTGGCGTTGACGGGTTTATGCTTACGCCGTTTATGACCTTACCCCGATAAAAGAAAACGGGTTACCGCGTTTACCTGACCACGTGCGTTTTCGGCTTATTAAGCATAATCGGCTTAAGGACGTGCATGTAAACGTGTCTAATGACTTGTACTTATGGGTACAGTCATTTTAGACACTTCCAAAACTGTTACAACAGAGATGGAAATACAATTTATTTAATTATTATTATGTTTCCATCTTTGTTGCCACAGTTTTGGAAGTGCCTTTTTCTGTTCTAAAGAAGGGGGTGTCCCAATACTTTTGTCTATATAGTGTATGTACAAGTCATTGGTGTTTGGTGATGAGTTTTTGGCTCAAGGTCTGCATTTACAGTCACATCAGAGGTGTTAAACTGGGATTAGGACTTGGTTTTATGCAGACCAGTCAAGTTCTTCCACACTGACTGAATCAATCATTTTCTTTTTGAACCTTGTCTTATACACAGAGGCATTGTCATGTTAGAATAGAAAAGAGTCCAAACTGTTGCTATAATATTAGACGCACACAATTCCTTAGAATATCTTTACATGCTTAAACATTAAGATTTGTTTTCATGGAAATTACTAAAGTAGTCAAACCTGTTCATTAGAAGGAGGCGACCTAATACTTTTGGCAATATTGTGTATTTAATGCATCACATGAATAAAAAGTGATTTGATAATGTCAAAGTTTTTGGGCATGTAAAGAGCACCAAACAGTTTGGCCTTAGCTACCAAAATCTGATAGGACCATTTAAAAAAAAAATATCTGTAATTTCAAATACACACATTACTTAAATGGTTATATCCTACATTTATATTTGAAGAAGGTCTTTTGTAGACATTTAAACAATGGTATTAAGTGTGTAACTTTTGACAGTTAAAAAATTAAATCTTAACCAGACTCTATATAGCTTGGCAACCGACGTCACTGCGCAGTGCATTCTGGGATGTAAACAAGAGGGCATCGCCATATTGTGAGGCCACATCGGGCAAGACTTAAAAAAAACCAGTTACTACACGAAAATGTGTCGAAAAAATGTTGAAAAGTCAATTAAATTAACGAAATGTACAACCCCAAATCAGAAAAAGTTGGGACAGTATGGAAAACGCAAATAAAAATTTACTTGGACTTGTATTTCATTGCAGACAATATGAACACAAAATATTTCATGTTTTGTTTGGTCAACTTCTTGTCATTTGTAAATATACATCCTTTCCTGTCATTCAGACCTGCAACACATTCCAAAAAAAGTTGGGACAGTAAAGCATTTACCACTTTGTAATGTTGCCATTCCTTTTCACAACACTTAAAAGACGTTTAGGGACTGAAGACACCAAGTGATGAAGTGTTTCAGGTGTAATTTTGTCCCATTCTTCCTGCAAACAAGTCTTAAGGTGGGCAACAGTACGGGGTCTTCGTTGTCGCATTTTGCGCTTCAAAATGCGCCACACATTCTCTATTGGAGACAGGTCGGGACTGCAGGCAGGCCAGTCAAGTACCCGTACCCTCTTCCTCCACAGCCAGGACTTTGTAATGTGTGCAGAATGTGGTTTTGCATTGTCTTGTTGAAATATGCATGGACGTCCCTGGAAAAGAGGTCTTCTTGAAGGCAACATATTGTGCTCCAAAATCTCTATGTACTTTTCAGCATTAATGGTGCCATCACAGAAGTGCAAGTTACCTTTGCCAAGGGCACTGACACAACCCCATACCATGACAGACCCTGGCTTTTGGACTTGTTGCTGGTAACAGTCTGGATGATCCTTTTCTTCTTTGGTCCGGAGCACACGGCGTCCATTCCTCCCAAAAAATACCTGAAATACTGATTCATCTGACCACAGTACACGTTTCCACTGTGTGATGGTCCATCCCAGATGCCTCCGAGCCCAGAGAATTCGACGGCGCTTCTGGACACTGTTAACATAGGGCTTCCTTTTGGCACAGTACGGTTTTAACTGGCATTTGTGGATGTAACTACGTATTGTGGTACTTGACAAAGGTTTGCCAAAGTAGTCTTAAGCCCATGTGGTGATATCGCTTATACAGTCAGGTCCATAAATATTGGGACATCGACACAATTCTAACATTTTTGGCTCTATACACCACCACTATGGATTTCAAATGAAACGAACAAGATGTGCTTTAACTGCAGACTGTCAGCTTTAATTTGAGGGTATTTACATCCAAATCAGGTGAACGGTGTAGGAATTACAACAGTTTGCATATGTGCCTCCCACTTGTTAAGGGACCAAAAGTAATGGGACAGAATAATAATCATAAATCAAACTTTCACTTTTTAATACTTGGTTGCAAATCCTTTGCAGTCAATTACAGCCTGAAGTCTGGAACGCATAGACATCACCAGACGCTGGGTTTCATCCCTGGTGATGCTCTGCCAGGCCTCTACTGCAACCGTCTTCAGTTCCTGCTTGTTCTTGGGGCATTTTCCCTTCAGTTTTGTCTTCAGCAAGTGAAATGCATGCTCAATCGGATTCAGGTCAGGTGATTGACTTGGCCATTGCATAACAGTCCACTTCTTTCCCTTCAAAAACTCTTTGGTTGCTTTTGCAGTATGCTTTGGGTCATTGTCCATCTGCACTGTGAAGCGCCGTCCAATGAGTTCTGAAGCATTTGGCTGAATATGAGCAGATAATATTGCCCGAAACACTTCAGAATTCATCCTGCTGCTTTTGTCAGTAGTCACATCATCAATAAATACAAGAGAACCAGTTCCACTGGCAGCCATACATGCCCACGCTACCACCACCATGCTTCACTGATGAGGTGGTTTGCTTAGGATCATGAGCAGTCCCTTGCCTTCACAGTTCTGGAACAACATCCTATGGACAGATGAGACCAAGATCAACTTGTACCAGAGTGATGGGAAGAGAAGAGTATGGAGAAGGAAAGGAACTGCTCATGATCCTAAGCATACCACCTCATCAGTGAAGCATGGTGGTGGTAGCGTGGGCATGTATGGCTGCCAGTGGAACTGGTTCTCTTGTATTTATTGATGATGTGACTACTGACAAAAGCAACAGGATGAATTCTGAAGTGTTTCGGGCAATATTATCTGCTCATATTCAGCCAAATGCTTCAGAACTCATTGGACGGCGCTTCACAGTGCAGATGGACAATGACCCAAAGCATACTGCAAAAGCAACCAAAGAGTTTTTGAAGGGAAAGAAGTGGACTGTTATGCAATGGCCAAGTCAATCACCTGACCTGAATCCGATTGAGCATGCATTTCACTTGCTGAAGACAAAACTGAAGGGAAAATGCCCCAAGAACAAGCAGAAACTGAAGACGGTTGCAGTAGAGGCCTGGCAGAGCATCACCAGGGATGAAACCCAGCGTCTGGTGATGTCTATGCGTTCCAGACTTCAGGCTGTAAAGGATTTGCAACCAAGTATTAAAAAGTGAAAGTTTGATTTATGATTATTATTCTGTCCCATTACTTTTGGTCCCTTAACAAGTGGGAGGCACATATGCAAACTGTTGTAATTCCTACACCGTTCACCTGATTTGGATGTAAATACCCTCAAATTAAAGCTGACAGTCTGCAGTTAAAGCACATCTTGTTCGTTTCATTTGAAATCCATTGTGGTGGTGTATAGAGCCAAAAATGTTAGAATTGTGTCGATGTCCCAATATTTATGGACCTGACTGTATTTCCTCCAATACTTTGAATAGGAACATGACGTAATTTTGGTCTAGAATCGAAGTACTACATGTCTGCCATCTAGTGGTAGGGAATACAAATGAGATATTACACCATATTAGGAACTACAGTCTATTTCATGAAGTATGACGTCTTGTCGCAATTTTGCAACTTTGGCGCTTGGAGGGTTAAGCAAATCATTTATTCAAGTGCATGACCTTTTGGCATCCAATCATGAGTACATCTTTCTTCTAACACTAATAGCGACGAATATTGTTAATATCAATGAAAAAATAAGTCGTTAATGAAAATAAGCACCAATGAATTTCATTGTTTACTAATCATGTCTGCGGGCAAAGTATGAAAAAAAAAAAAAAATCATCCCCAGTCATGTCACTTTATAGTAATGAATAACATTTCTGTGGATCCCTCACAGTTTGGAGGTGTAAGGACTCTCACCCGTGTGACGTCTCATGTGTGGAACGGGTTGTTTTATGACTGAAACTCTTGTTTGAAAGACTTCTCTCTAGTGTGAATTCTCAAGTGTGATGTAAGATTTCCTGCTTGTATGAAGCTATCTCCACACAGTTTGCAGATGAAAGACTTCTCTGCAGTGTGAACATACATGTGTTCATTAAGGTCTCCTTTTTTAATGAAACTCTTTCCACACTGTTGACATGTGAAAGGCCTCTCTCCAGTGTGAATTCTCATGTGTACACGAAGGTTTCCTTTTTGTGTGAAAATCCTTCCACATTGATGGCAAGGGAAGTTTCTTTTAGATTTAGTCTTCCGAACCAAATTTGTTTCAGTCCGTATGAAATCACGTCTCTCATATTGATTTTTCTCTTCTATTTTTTTCAGTTCTTCTTTCTCCTCTTTCAGTGCCATCAGTTCTAAAGTGGAAAAGACAAATACACATTAATGGCAGATTAATGGCTCAAAGCAGCAGACATCAAAACTTATCAAAACTAGCACTATGCAACAAAACTGGGTATTTATAGACCTGTCCTCTTCACTACGCTATGGAACTAGTGAACAATTTCTGTCAGGATTTAAGCATCATCTTAGGAAGTTTGTTTACAATCACAGATTTATTCAGTAATGAAACAATTGAAGTCTTTCAGTGAGTCATTGAATCATTCATTCAAGAGAGTCATTCAGAATGACTTATTCAGTAATTAAAGGGGTGAGCTAATGGATTTTTTCGAAGGCTTGATTGTGTTTATGGGGTGCGTAGCAACGTGTTAATGCTTCGTAAAAAAAAAAAAAAAAAAAAACAATTTTTCACATTTTATTTTCAGCCAGCATAAAAACGGCCGATTGATTTCCTGGTTCTGTGAAGGCCCTCCCTAAGAAATTCGCAATGGACTCTGATTGGTTAGCTGGCCCAGTGTGCGTGTCTAAAAGTCCCGCTCCTCACCTCAGCGGTATGTGCTCTGGTTGTATTGTAAACAATGGTGTCGTCTATATTTCTTATCAATTTGAGCCTGATTGAGATGCAGAGGATATTAGTGAAGAGGATCGGTCAGAACCTGTGCAAGCACGGCTTTTAATGGTAGGCCTATGTTTTTTGTTTGTTGTTGTCTCATACTTTCAGATATGCAGTTATTATGCTACTGCTTAGGTTAGCTTTTAATATACGGTTTTATCCTGATTAAAGCTTTAATACAGTATGGCAACCGCATGCGCGTCTATGAATAACGCTTCTCATACCCATGTGAAATTAAGTGTATAAATGGAACAGTTAATTTAAGCTGAGGTGGTCTGAATGTGAGAGAGAGAGAGAGAGAGAGAGAGAGAGAGAGATGCAGAGCAGAGCATGTGCAGAGCAGGGCGACGCGAGGAATAGGATTAAGAACCGCTGCTTTAGAACATTGATTTTGAAACTTGTGAATCCATTAGAATCGTTAGAAGAATAGATTCAGTATATGAATAGATTTTTATGTGCAGCCCTAGTTTTCTTCCTCTTCTCTAAAGCAGCACAGCATGGCCTCGCCTCCTTCGTTGCATGTTCCCGGGGGCTGGGTTTATGATGTCAGTAACCCGGAATTATTTTGTTGTAGTCCCTTACCAGCCGTTCGCTGTAGGCAATGCTATGCTAATTCTGTGGTACGACAATTTCTCCCTTTGCATTGAACTTTCAGCTTCGGAACTTTGCAGATGTTGTTTATGCTCACACAGCTACATTACACACTAACAAAAGTTAAAAAGGTATTAGATGACCCCTTTAATCAATTGACGTCTTTATGAATGATTCATTGAATCATTTAGTCAAACAGATTTTAAAGAATCATTTTAATGAAACATATACAAATGTATCAAAATACCCATCCTGCCAAGTAACTTTGTAGCTTTAACAATGATTAATCTATATTTCATTTATACAGTGCCGAACAGATGCACCGGTCAACTGGCCTTTTTAAAAAAAAAAACATTTTTTTTATTTTAGATCTTCTGTTCCAAGCTTGCACAAACTGCACTGCAATAATTTTCCCAAATGCCATCTGTGTGGAAATATTACGTTATTATCATAATTAGTCTGTAAAAAGCCATTAACAAAGGCTAGAGATGCTGAAGACGGATGCAAAGAGGAGAAAATACTATAGCAGGCAGAGCAAGATCACTGTTCAAGATGCGCAAAATATAGCAATCCTAAATATTGAATTTTATATGAATGTGTTTCTGAGGGGAACTGGATGTTTTCAGAAAAGTTTACATGGCGTTTTCTTTTCATCTTGCCTCCATATAATGCATTTAAATTAATGTTAATATGTGCTGAGCTGCTGTGTTTACAGTGGTAACCAAGGAAACGCTGTATTACTGTTTCATAAGCGCCACCTGCTGTCAGAGAGTGAAACTGCATCTCATTCAGCCGTCTGCTGTTTCTGTTTCATGAACGATGTAGCATAATTTCACAAAGCTAAAGTCACACCATTCTGTTTTTGCTTTAGATTTTGAAATTATACAGTCTAATATAAATTTAAACATTGCACTTTTTTGTTTTTTGGATTGATTCATGATTGAAATGCAGTGGTTGCCTCTAATTTAAAATGGCTATGAAAAAAAATCAAGGTGCAACACAGAGTGAAGAATATGCCAATAATATTTTAGATGTGATTATTCAATTTCTGAACACCTACAAACAAAAACGTTAGCAAAAATTAATTTCTATCTTTGTGCTATTACTTGCAATTTGTTCATTTGTTCTTATTTACTGGCTGTCATTTGTCTTTAATAATGTTTGATCTTTACATTTGTTAGGCTAGTGGTTTTTGCTGTGGTATTAAAATTGAAATTAAAATTGTAAAATTTTATTGGTATATAAAATATTGGTGTCATATAAGCTTATTTATTAGAATACAAAATAACATGGATAAAAAAATATAACAGCAACCTTTTTTTTTTTTTTACTTTTACATTTAGAAAGAATTATCATTTCTATATTTTTCCCAACAAAAATAAGACCCGAGTAGCAGAAGCTCTCAGACCCTCCATAGACAGTAATGCAACTGTAATGTTCCCAGGTCCAGAAATGTAGTAAGGACATCGGTAAAACAGTCCATGTGACATCAGTGGCTCAACTTCAATCTTGCGAAGCGCAAAAGAAAACAAAAATAACAATTTATTCAACAATTCTTCTCACCCGAATTACGTCTTCCGCCATTTTGGAGAGTACCCAACAATGTAATTGATGTAATCAGCGTAGTTTACGTTCGGGGGGAAAGAGCGCGTATGAACGTAATCAGCGTTGTTTACGCTTAGGGGAAAGCGTGCGCATGCGTTGTCATACTCTCTAAAATGTTGGAAGACGGTAACTCGGGGGAGAAGAATTGTTGAATTAGAGCTGTCGCGATTCATCGATTTTAGTCGACTAGTCGATTTTGAAAAATCATCGACTTCATTTTGCTAGCGTCGACTAACCGGTAAAATACCGGAAGTGCCGCATTTTCACGGACAAGAATCCATAAAACACATTATTAGACTGTTTTCCAAGGCTGCATGATATTAAACCAGGTGTACCGTCGACGGTACACTTAAAGTTCGTCAGATCTGATGTCAATATAAAGCATATTCGATGTAAGGCATTTTAAGATACAATCAACACAGCAGGTACAGTCAGGGTCTTTGTCAACGCTCACATATGAAGCCTCCTGATCCATAAAATTCCAAATACACTTCCATATGCGTCCATGTATATGTTGATAAACATCCACGTGGCATCGTAATTAGCCGACGGAGCTATCCATCTTCTGCCGTCTATTCTCAATTATTTACATGCGTGCAGGTTAAGTACGAGGGGTGCGTCTGAGCAGCTTTGGAAATGACGCGGCCCTCCGTTCACAGTAGTTCCACAATGAAAACTTATAATTTACATGTGTGGAGCATCTCAAACTCCATCTCTGCATGTTGTTGTGAGTTTGGAAGAGAGCCATTTATTATAACGTTCAACAAGTCTGGGAACGCCCTGGTCAACGTGCGCCATTTCATCAGATTTGTAAGCTTTTTGTAAATCATTTATAAATCTGTGCAAAAATTGAGGTCCCCATGGGTAAACAAGCTTATAAATCACACAGAGAAGTTTTTTGAAAATCTAAAAATGCGTCTCCTGTGATTTCAAAATAACGGTTTGTAAGCTCAAACCCTCACTCTGAGTTTATAACCAGCAGTTTTGATGTCCACATATTCATTAAAATATAAAGTATAAGAGAATGTGCAGTGGCTATAGCATTTCTGTCCAAAGAATAAATAAAGAAATGGCCAAATATTAAAGTATATTACAGATGTGAGTGATTAGTAAGTGAGGTCATTTGAATTAAATGGTGCTTGGTCAATATTAAACAAGGATTAAGATCGCTCAGTAATGTTTAAAAGTGCATACATCAGACATGCATAGGCACAGTAGGGATGGAATATAATGCCCCTATGTACTAGCAGTGTACACATTTGTTGTTATGCAAAATGTACATTAGCTCTATTGTTTATAATACATTAGAGCCCAAAATATGTACTTTAACAGTTTTGTTCAATAAAACCATATGATTTCTTGCTTTGAAATGTAGCTTGGTAAGGCTTTTCTGTGATTTGAATAGCTAGCTATTATTGCATTTTGTTTACATGTAGACGGATTGTGTGTTCAAAGTATTACTCAATATCAGTATTTTAAGAGTCATTTTAAAAGCTATTGTTCACTTATATCTATTTTTAATTGTGAATTCACAAACATGATTTAATTAAATAATTATATGCGATGCAGTTCTAACACAGTATATGCGCTTTAATTATTTACATGCGTGCAGGTTAAGTACGTGCGTCTCACAGCGGCTCCGTTCACAGTAGTTCCACAGTTATAATTTACATGTGTGGAGCCTCAAACTCCATCTCTGCATGTTGTTTGAGTTTGGGTTTATTATAACGTTCATCTGGGAACGCAACGTTTTCATCAGATTTGTAAGGTAAATCATATAAATCTGTGCAAACACAGGAGAATACATCGCGATTTCAAAATAAAAGCTGAGTTTACACGTTTTGATGTCCACATATTCATTTAATTACAGTGGCTATAGCATTTCTGTCCTAAAGAAATGGCCTATTAAAGTTAAGTGGACATTTGAATTAATTGAGTTCCTCAGTTGTCGAGGGAACTTCGTTTAACTGCGTCCTCTAGGGGTCGCTATGGGGAACGCCGTCCAGCATGTCTACCCGTGTGCGTGAAGCATACATACAAAAACACCACTTGTTGGCCGGCAACAGCCTATGACGTCACTACTGGCGCGAACCACAGTATAAAGGGGCGCCGGGAAAATACGTCATCCTCTTCTTCATCTTCAATGACTGTTCTGTTTGAAGCGTGCATTGTACTGGTAAGAACGAATTTCTACTGTTACTATGGCGAGCACTAGCAAGGCTTTTAAGAGATGTGTGCATACGTGTCATAAACGTTATTTGACACCTGATGACACACACGATCTTTGCGTCTTTTGTTTGGGCGAGGAGCACGCACGCAATGTTCTCGAGGGAGCAATCTGCGTGCACTGTGAGTTTTTTCTCTATGAGAAAGCTCTGCTCTCGTCTGTCTCTCTTTTTGAGGGAGGAGGGGCAGCCGTCTGCTTCCCGCGGGTCAAGACCCACGGTTGCCGAGGCACGGAGGGGATTGAACTCGTGGGGCTCGCAGGCGGAGCTGGCTGATGAGTTAGAGAAGGGGCTTTCCCTCTCGTCGGCCGCGAACGAGGGTGAGCGGCTGGATGATGATGATGCAATCTAAATGACATCATTTAAGCCAGCTGCTAGTGCTCTGCTGGGTTATGCCCAGGAAGAGCAGGAGATGCCTAAGGGCGAAGAAGCTGAGGCTGAGCCTGCTCAATCCTCCTGCCCTGCGTATGACGAGTTGTTGGAGGTTATGGAACGCGCCACGGCGAGGCTTTACTTGCTGTGGAAGCGGTCCAAGATGGCGCCGCGGGGTAAAAAAAACAAAAAAATATAAAAAAAATTTTTTTCTTAAATCCCGTTTTCCTCTCGCATCCATAGGTTTCAGCATACCAGTTATGCTGACATTAAGGGGATGCGTGGAAACGGCTATGAGGGATGCCCCCTGTGGAAGAGACGCTAGCCAGCTATCTCTCTGTGGGCGAGACATCCTCTCTCCAGGCTCCCTCCTTGCCATCTAAGCCCCTTCAAAAATACGCAGCAGCAGGTCAGGCTGTTACTTCGTTGCACACGATGGCGGTGCTTCAGGCATACCAGGCTGATCTGCTGAAAGACCTGGATAAGGGTCAGGGCTTGTCACCTGATGAAGGTCCAGGTCTGAGCTCGAACAATACAGGGGTCCTGGCCCATCTCCGTCTGGGGACAGAGATGGGCACAGAAGGCTAGTGTCGCGGCTCGTGCCCCTCCCCCGCCTGCGGGTAGGGCTAGATGGAGGCGCGGGTAAAAGTGAGGTAGGCAAGACCTGAGAAGGAGGTGATCCAGACGAAGCGTTCGCAACGCTCTCGTCCGGACCAAGGTGAGTGAAACATCTACTCCTTTCCCTCGGGGGGGGCACTGTCATCGGCCCTCATCTTCCCCTCTCTAAATTCCCCTGCAACCATGGGTTACTCTACCTGACCGGGGTTAAGTGGGAACCTAGAATCTGCGCTTGAAACGCATTGCAGTTTCTATGCTGGACTTATGATGTTTTGGTTAAGTTCTATGTTTCATAGAAACTACCTTACTGATGGTCCGGACTCGACTCTTCGGACTTCGCCTCCGGGACTGGTCTCATGCGCAGGAACCATGGATGGGTGAGTACGATCCAGTTCTACGGGAAAACTGGTATTGTGTAACCATTCTGTGCAGTATTTCTGGGAAACCTGTCGGTTTTTGTTTCGATTCAGTGCAGTGATGACCTCACTCATCGATACTAGATCCAGGCTAGGATGAGACCCCTGGATCGTGTGGCCCAGTCGTAGGTCTCTGTGGAGCCTCCTTGGTCAGCCGGTCCCCAGCACTGCAATTCCAGGACCTGCGGGTCTTTTTAAAATATCATTCTGGACAGGGGACACCGCCTTTTGAGGAAGGTGCATGGCTATCTGAGGATATCTATATACTAGCTCAGGGACTGCTCCCCTCTCGGGGGTTTTAAGTAGCATCTCCCTGAGCCCTTGCCTAGAGTGTTCCCCTGCTAGGATTGTGGCTACTGGAGGGCTACTGAGGTTTCAGGTAGTGGCTAGCATTGCTCCCCTCACCATAGAGGGTCACCTATGAGCATGCCGCTCCCTTCTGAGCGTCTGGGTTCCCTCTCGTGCTGAGAGTTTAGTTCCCCGATCTCCGGAGCTGTCACAGCAGCATCATGCTCTCCTGGTTGGTCGAGCCAGTATTGCTCCCCTCATCATAGAGGGTCACCTATGAGCATGCCGCTCCCTTCTGTGCGATTGAGTTCCCTCTCATGCTGAGAGTTAAGTTATCCGCTCCCCAGAGCTCTGACAGCATATGGTAAGTGTGCACGCCAAGTCTCTGTGCACTTTTCTAAAACCCACGTTGTGGTAAGATCGCACATCAAGTGTTTTGCGTTCTTTTCTAAAAATCCTGTACGGTAGGAGTTACGAGCTGCGGCTTCGTGCCCTTTCTTTGAGTTGGTCAGGCCCCGGTTTTCACCTTGGGCCCCACTCTACCTATGTATAGAGCATAAAGCCCCTCATCGTAGAGGGTCGTTTATGAGCACACTGCTCCCTGCCGAGCGCTGTGATTCAGCGACTTCAGGTAGGTTGCTCTCCTTGTCGGTCGAGCTAGCATTGCTCCCCTCACCATAGAGGGTCACCTATGAGCATGCCGCTCCCTTCTGAGCATCTGAGTCTCTCATGCGGAGAGTTGAGTTCTCCGCTCTCCGGAGCTGTCACAGCAGCCTTAGGCTCTCCTGGTTGGTCGAGCTAGCATTGCTCCCCTCACCATAGAGGGTCACCTATGAGCATGCCGCTCCCTTCTGAGCGGTTGAGTTCCCTCTAATGCTGAGAGTGGAGCTCTCCGCTGCCCGGAGCTCTGTGATTTAGACGTTGCTCTCCCGGTACGGTCGAGCTAGCATTGTTCCCCTCACCATAGAGGGTCACCTATGAGCACTCTGCTCCCTTCCAAGGGCTGTGATTCAGCGGCCTCAGGTGCTCGCCGGGTCGGTCGAGCCAGTATTGCTCCCCTCATCGAGAGGGTCACCTATGAGCACTCTGCTCCCTTCCGAAGGCTGTGATGCAGCGGCCTCAGGTTGATAGGCCTCTCTCTGCCTCCCTGTTAGGTTGCTCTCCTTGTCGGTCGGGCACTCCCTTCTGAGCGTCTGAGTTCCCTGTAAATGTTAGAGTTGGGTTATCCGCTCTCCGGTGCGGTCACAGCAGCCTCACTCTTGGCTGGTCGAGCTAGTATTGCTCCCCTCACTATAGAGGGTAACCTATGAGCATGCCGCTCCCTTTCGAGCGTCTGAGTTCCCTCTCATTCAGAGAGTTGGGTCCTCCGCTTCCCAGAGCTCTGTGATTTGGAGGTGCTCTCCTATGGTCGAGCTAGCATCGCTCCCCTCACCATAGAGGGTCACCTATAAACAACGCTATTCCCTTCCGAGCACTGTGACTCCGCTCTCCAGAGCTGTCAGTCAGCAGCTTCAGGTTGTTAGGCCTCTTTAGGCCTCCCTGTTAAGTTGCTCACTTTGCGGCTCCCTAGAACAGTTTAAATCCATGTTATGGTAAGTGCACATGCTAAGTCTCTGTGCACTTTCTAAAAATCCACGTTGTGGTAAGATTGCACATCAAGTGTTTTGCGTTCTAAAATCCTGTATGGTAAGGGTTACGCGCTGCGGCTTCGTGCCTTTCTTTGAGTTGATCAGGCCCCGGTTTCGCCTTGGGCCCCACTCTACCTATTTCTCCCAATGCTCTGGGTTTGAAAGACAAATTAGATCACGAGCGCTGTGATTCAGCGACTTCAGGTAGGTTGCTCTCCTTGTCGGTCGAGCTAGCATTGCTCCCCTCACCATAGAGGGTCACCTATGAGCATGCCGCTCCCTTCTGAGTGTCTGAGTCTCTCATGCTGAGAGTTGAGTTCTCCGCTCTCCAGAGCTGTCACAGCAGCCTTATGCTCTCCTGGTTGGTCAAGCTAGCATTGCTCCCCTCTCTGTAGAGGGTCACCGCTCCCCAGAGCTCGGAATCAGCAAACTTCAGGTTGGGCCTCTCTCGGCCTCCCTGTTAAGCTGTTCGCTGTGTAATGACAGCCTCTGTGATTCCCTAGAACGGAAAGAAAATCCATGTTATGTAAGTGCGCACGCTAGTCTCTGGGCACTTTTCTAAAAATCCACATTGTGGTAAGATCGCACATCAAGTGGTTTTGCGTTCTTTCTAAACATCCTGTATGGTAGGGATTACGCGCTGCGGCTTCGTGCCCTTTCTTTGAGTTGGCAGGCCCCGGTTTCTCCTTGGGCCCACTCTACCCATGTATCATAGTGATACTGACTTGAACAGGGAGGGTGTTGCTACCAAGGGTCTGTTGAGACAGTTCCCTCATTGAGCTCATGCAGAGCAAGCGGTAGCCCCTGGGTGACAGGCCAGGACCTAGCTACTATCCTAGGTACTTGGCCGTATCCCCTTAAAGGAATCTTTACTTATGATTCTAAGCCTTCGAGCTCTACCCTGGGTCCGGGAGTCCCGGCCCTTAACAGGTAAGTTTCAGGGTATGTAGCTCGGGTCTTTGGCCGTAGGGGATAATGTCACTGACAGCCGTCTAACCGTCCCAGGGGCAACTCCCGTAGCCGGGTACAGTTGGTACTTAGTGCTCGCCTTTTGTGCTTGGCTTGCACTCCCCTCAGCATGGTGGCGTGGGTATTCCGTTCCCCATAGCGACCCCTAGAGGACGTAGTTCGAAGTTCCCTCGAAAGGGAACGTCTCAGGTTACGTATGTAACCATGGTTCCCTGAGAGTAGGGAACGAGACACTGCGTCCTCTAGGCGCGGTGCCATGCTTCGGACGCAAGCTTCAGACGAAGAAGTGGATGACGTATTTTCCCGGTGCCCCTTTATACTGTGGTTCGCGCCAGTAGTGACGTCATAGGCTGTTGCCGGCCAACAAGTGGTGTTTTTGTATGTATGCTTCAGACACGGGTCACGCTGATGACGTTCCCCATAGCGACCCCTAGAGGACGCAGTGTCTCGTTCCCTACTCTCAGGGAACCATGGTTACATACGTAACCTGAGACGTTTTACAGTTTTATCTGTAACAAATTCTTATTTTCTGGATTCCATTTTAATGGTTCCATTAATTTTTTCTTTTTTTCTTTTTTCTTTTTCAGAAATACTGCACATTTACATTTTTCTCATAAATAAATTCTGGTAAATAATATTTCTGGTAAATACTCCTTTATTTAAAATACTGATTATAATTGTATTATTAGATTAGAACACATGGATATGTTGTCATTCTTACACTATAATACTGAACTGATTTCAGTGATTTGGACTGTGAGATGGACACTTGCTTCTTGCACTCTATGTTGCACTTTACTTTTGCTTTAAAAAAGGATTTCATAGAAATTTGGATTTAATTTGGTTTAATAAAATATTATTAAGTAAAATTGTTGTTTTTTTTGTGGGAAATTAATCGTTTAGATTAATTGATTAATCGATAAATTAGTCGATAGATTAATCGAAATAAAAATAGTCGTTAGTGGCAGCCCTATGTTGAATAAAGTATTTTTTCTTTCTTTGTGCACAAAAAAGTGTTCTCTTAGCTTCGCACAATTGAAGTTGTGCCTCTGATGTCATATGGACTGTTTTACCGATGTCATTCCCACGTTTGTGTGCCTGGGAACATTACAGTTGCGTTGCTGTCTATGGAGGATCAGAGAGCTCTCCGATTTAATCAAAAATATCTGAATTTGTGTTCCGAAGATGAACGAAGGCCTTACGGGTTTGGAACGACATGAGGGTGAGTAATTAATGACAGAATTTTAATTTTGGGGTGAACTAACCCTTTAAAAGTTGTTGTCATTTACCGCCTCCACACGTGCTTCCTCCTGAGAATAATATAACGTCATTAAACCACGGAGAAGTACCAAATTGACGCAGTTTTAATGACGTACAGAACGCAATGCCTCAAAATCCAATCTGCCTGTTTACACGACAGTTGCATTGGCACATATCTGATTTATATCGGATTCATTTCCACATATGTATGAGGCCTGAAACCAATCTCAAAATATCCGAATGCTTGCGTTTTTTTCCTGTTTACACAGTCATAGAACAGATCCAATCTGTGTCACATATGAGCAAAAAATCGGAATTGGGTCACATTTAACTGACAGTGTAAACGTGGGCCAGAGGCCTCAACATGATGACTCTCCAAAGCAAAAGGAGGCCAAACTATGCACTACACTAAAAGTAGATGTCAAGGAGGCACACAGTGCACCTAACAAATTGATATTGCTGCCCAGCTGGAACTCTAAGGAGAGGAGGCCTCAGGAGGAGGATTCTCTATAGGGAGAGGAAGCCTAACAACACTCCTCTCTACAAGCAGTAGCCAAAGAGGCTCATAGTTGAGCCCAACAACCAATTTCCCCCTTGGGCCGTTTTCCTGTTTGCATTCACACCGACAGCAGTATCTCTGCAGCCGACAGCGACGTCTTTATTTGCAGCACTTACAAACGTCAACAACCTGTGATTGGAGCTGTTTTTGTTGTGTGTTTCGTGATAACAGACGTGGAATTTACGCGAGTAAAAAAAGCACGCAAATCCGACTACACCTCCTATGACAACTTGCAGTATTATATACAGGGGTGCACATACATTTTTTCTGCCTTGTTCTCATAAGAGAACCTGGAGATTTGGTTTGGTCCTCACACTGCACAAAGTGTGACCTATTAAATATAACTAAAAGTAAATTAATAATAGTGATAACATTATTGCACTTTATTTAGTTATTTTCTAATAAAATAATAAGTTAATAATTGATAATAATAAAGTGTGATTATACTATTATATTTTAAAATAAAAAGGGAGTATTAAATACAAATACAATTATTTTATGAAACCAGAGAAAGTACACAAAAACACACAGGAGCGTTTAAAAGCGGTTCACTATAAGCGGTTATAGAATTGAATTGGTACTAATGGTACTGTAAAAAGGAGTCACGTGGTCTCAACATGTCTGTCCACACGAGATGACCCGTTCCATGTCAAATAAAAGTGCTTTCATTTGGACATTTTCTTAAATTAATTTCTGTAGAGCTGGACATTTTAATAAGTATCAAATGAGTGAGTTCAGCTTTGAGAATGAAACCAACCTGTTTGTGTCTCAGTATCTTCTTGTTTGATGCTGAATACTTCTAAAATCTTTATGTCTTCACTCTCCTGTTTAATAAAGGCCATCTTTATATCTTTATAGGCAGTGTCACGTGGATCTCGCTTCACTGGGAATGTTTCTGTTTGGGGAAGAAAAAAAAGCAAAGAAAATCTCTCCAGTCAGTCAGTAACAGTTAATGGCCTGATTAGCCTGAAAACTAGTTATAAAAATGAATAAAAGAACACTAATTAAATATATATAAAAAAATCAAGATTCAAAAAAAGTCACATTAACTGAGAAACAGCTGCAACTGATTCATATCAGTGTTTGTAACTCTTCAGAGTGTTTTGCTAAGGAATCAGACTCATTAATTAGCTTAATGAGTCAGATTAACTGAAAAACTGATTCATATCAGTGTTTGTAACTCACTAAAAAGACCCGAGTCTTGAGTGTTTTGCTCAGGAATCAGACTCATTCGTCGCTGTATGTTTTTGATTCATTAGAAAGAAAAGGTTTCTACACGCGTGTGTTTGTGTGTGTGTGTGTGTGTGTGTGTGTGTTTGTGTTAACTTACCGTTGTATTTGTGACAGAGTGACTCGAAAAAGCTCCGTTTCTCTCATCACTGCTTGTGACTGAATAGCTGTTCATGATAAACTGATTCACGATAATAATAATAATAAGCGAAATGAGACGCTTTACTTACAAAAAATTAACACGAATGTTGGAAAAACTATACTGAAATCTGAACAGTTTGCATCGCTTTTAACATTTTAAATGAGTAAAAACACAAAACCTTCCTTCTGCCTAAAAACAACAGGAGCGCGGCCTTGTGACGTCATATAGTCACGCCAAAATAAAAGTCCTCTTTATTCTCTTGAAGATTTCCAGGAAGATCAAAGTTTGAACATAATTATTTTAAACAATCCTGTGTTATGTTAGAACTGAAGAACTACCTCAGAGATCAGTTTATGCTTGTCACCGTGTCCAAACAGTGGAAAAGATGTAACAGAGAAACACTTCAACTCCAAGTCCTGCCAATAACTGATATGAATAATTAATGGACTTAATTTAATTTGCTTTCTTTTCTTTCCTATATTGATTTTATATATATGTTGTTTATACTGTTATACATTCTATGTGTTTCATAATAAGTTTGAGTTAATGAACTCCAAAATGTTTATTGTTCATGAGTTATGACAATTTGTAGTTTAATGTCTCTTCTCCAGAAAGTCTGTCAGTTTGTGATTCAAAGTGTGTACAGAACCTGCTGTTCTTCTTGACAGTCAGCTCGTCTGTTTTTAAGCAGCATTACTGTAAAGGTGAGACTGGCACTGGTATGTATGGAGAAACAAATCTACACAGAGCTGCTTGGCTAAAGAACAACAAACATCATCTGAAGGTACAGAATGAAATTCAGAAATCTCCCGACTGATGCTTTTACATCACTTATTGTGCAATCATATTAATCAAAATAATATCAAATATCAATACATTTAATAAACATGTTAAAATACTCTCAATAACGTTTTTTATAAATATTAATGGAGTAATATGTATCTCCAGTTGACTGAGTTTGGGTATTAATAAAGACATATAAATTTGCCTTTATAAAGAATCTTGGAAGAATTAATATAATTTATATAATCACTGTTGGTTTTTTCCAAAATACTTCTTTTTTATGTCAAGGAAGTCAAAAGATACAATACTAAATTCAGAGTTACATTCAGCTGACTTCCTGCTCATTTCAGGATACATTTTTGTAACGCTTTCAGAATCAAATAACCAGACAAATGAATAGCTCGATACAATCCGTTCTTCTGTGTAGATATAAATTCTATGATTTGCAACATCTGGGCATGTATGATATGACGACTGTCATAGCCTACCCTGGTCGCCCAGTAAGTTTGTTTAATTAATTAATTACTTTTAAATAAAATATTTTAAACGCTAATACAAAAAGGAAAGAATAAGGCATTTACATTTAGTCATTTGGCAGACGCTTTTATCCAAAGCGACTTACAATTGGGGAATACATAAAGCGATTCATCTTGAAGAGGCAATCAGACCGAGGAAGTGCTCGTAACACCAAGTCTCAGGCATTGTTCAAATAAGTACAAGCTAGCAAGGGACGGAGAGAACAAGTTTAGGATGAAGTCAAGTAGTGCCGAAAGAGATGAGTTTTCAGTTGTTGCTTGAAGACTGACAGGGATCCAGCATTCCGGATAGGGGTGGGAAGATTATTCCACCATCCAGGAATGGTGAATGAGAATGTTCTGGAGAGTGATTTTGAGCCTCTCTGTGATGGTACCACGAGGCGTCGCTCACTGGCAGATCTCAGACTTCTGGAGGGGATGTAGATTCGTAATAGTGAGTGGAAGTAGGAGGGTGCTGAGCCTGTGGTTGTTCTATATGCAAGCATCAGTCAGTACGTTTACATGGACATCAATACTCCGATTTTAATACAATTAAGACAATACTCTGATTAAGTGTCTACCATGTAAACAGAGATTTTTGATTACCTTAATCTGGCTAAAGTCATAATCGAAGTAAACACAAATCGAGTTAAGACATGTGGAGTATTCCTATTTTAGTCGCATTATCGAAGTGCAGTATAGACATGTAAACACCTTAATCAAACTATTACCGTCGTGTAGGACTTTTCGCCACATTTTGCGACATGATAAACACATGGCAGTGGTAAACTGTTTGACGGCAAATAAAAGAGCTTCAACACCGCCGTCGTCTGTATGCACATACAAATAATTTACTGCACTCGAAGCTTTCATATAATTAAAAATGAAACACCCAAAACTGTATATGGCAACATCACGATGACTAACTATGTTTATAAGTGAAATTATGGAGGGGACGTCGGATTGCGTTGTGTGATGACGTAATGATGCATGCCATTATTCGATCTATGTACTATAACATGTAAAATGGGAACATGAAAGGATTATTCTAAAAGCAACTCATGTAAACACCTTAATCATAATACTGTCTTACTTAAGTATTGTAATACTTCCCTTTAATGTTCATCTACTTACTTAATCCCACTAGTTCTACTTGCACTAATATGTCTTCACATAAAAAGTTATGTCCTTTCCAGTGAATCATTCTGTGTGTCCCTCTAACTGGAAAAGTGTCCTCCATCCATATATGCTTTCATCTACACATCTTTGTAAATACCTCTCTTCCTACTACAGCTACTTCACACTTACTTTCTAAACAAAACATTTAGACAACAGCCTTAAAACTACAATTGCATTTTCATTAAACCAGATTTAACAAATCATTAATATATTCTAAAAGCAAAACCACATGCTCAATAAGTAATTCATTTTTATGACCCTTTAGATTCAAATTTGTCTTGTTTGTTTTTACATGTCTTATACAGCTATGATGGCTTTTGGTTAATTTGGTCATATCAGAAAATGAACTGATAACAATAAAACTACATATTCTCTGGAAGCCGGGCTAAATGAGTAAGCACCGTTATTGCATTCCTGACATGTGTCAGACCCTCAGTCACCTCACAGATACCCAATACAGACATTGTCTATAACCTAGATAACTAGGACTGGTTTTACAAAAACCTATTATTGCCAATCCATTGCATAGAGCAAGAAGAGGGATTGTAAATCCACTCATTCATTCCCCATTAGAAACCATGTTGGGGTTCAAAACAAACTGGTAGTCTAACTTAAAATAACCCATAAATAAGTAAGACCCAGATTAAGCCATCTTTGAAAATTGAATAAATTAAAACAATTAAATTTTCCACTAAAACCTAGAATAGTTCCTAATTCTTACTTAATAGCCCTTTTATTATTTTTTTACTTTCACCACAGATCCATTTGCAATCATCATAGCCCACATACAGTACTGTTTAAAAAACCTGAACATAAACCTAAACTTGTCAACATTTGGTCGAAATGACATTTAAGTATCAAAGTGTATAACTTCAAAAATAGAACTTGTTTACTTCTTGTCATGCATGTATTTTTGTATCATGACATTACTGTTAATCATACTCAATGCCTAATTATTATTTTAGTGCACATCTTCTCACTTATCATACCATATTATTGGACTCTAAATTAACAGCATATTCAGAAGCACATTCTCAGGACCTTGTGTAAAAGTCAATTTGGTCCTCACTATCTTGTCAGTTATGCTTACAGGTCAGCTACCTGATCCAAGTCTTAAAAACCTTTCATTTATATTTATCACTTGGCAGTGATACTCATTGAATCCAAATTTTTATAAACTGAGCAAAAACAGACAGATTTCACAATCCTATTAAACAATAATATTGCTCAGGTCTAAACTGCCAAATATTCATTAAAAGACATCCTCAGTTCCTGTAAAACAGTGTACATTATATACAGGTGCATCTCAATAAATTAGAATGTCGTGAATTTTTTTTTTTTTTTAATTTTGATGATTAGAGCTTACAGCTCATGAAAGTCAAAAATCAGTATCACAAAATATTAGTATATTTACATTTGAGTTTCAATAAATGACCATCCCTACAGTATAAATTCTGGGTATCTCTTGTTCTTTGAAACCACAATAATGGGGAACACTGCTGACTTGGCAATGGTCCAGAAGACGAACATTGACACCCTCCACAAAGAGGGTAAGTCACAGAAGGTCATTACTGAAAGGTGTGGCTGTTTACAGAGTGCTGTATCAAAGCATATTTAATGCAAAGTTGACTGGAAGGAAGAATTTGGGTAGGAAAAGGTGCACAAGCAACAGGGATGACCGCAAGCTTGAGAATACAGTCAAGCCAGGTGGTGAAGACAAGAAAAAATAAACTAAATTACAAAGTCACTTGCTATCGCCGCTTGCACTTTCCGCTACCTGCGACGTCACTTGCATTCGACACGAATTGTGTGCGTTGCCAATGGAGACGAGACACTGTGGTGCTTAAACGATTAAAACTAATTTAGTGCAATAACGAACAGGGTCCTGCAAGTCATCTGTAGGACAAAAAGACAAGACCCGCAAATCCATGGCTACAGAACAGCAGAATATGAACGCAATGCGCAAAGTTTCTCGTTAAGTGTTTTCCTCCCATAGAAAACCATAAACACTTAATATGGCTTAATGTGTTAAGATACATTAAGTGCAATTAAAAGATAAAATTCGATGTATAGTTATTATTAAATGTACTACAAGGCAAGCAGACGGCCATGAACACAATATTGACTTTCACTTGTCCTCCCATACAGCAAAATGCTTATTTTGGCATAATCGGGTTAAAGCAAAAAAAAAAAATCCTGAGCCTGAACTTTTTTCCCGGGTGGGGGTTTGGTTGCGGGGGTGGACACATGCGCAACCAAATTTTGGTTATTTGGCAAACAAAAAAAAAAGAACATTATTTGAATGATTTTCCTTGAAACTAACTAAGGCTCAGACTACTGAACTGGTTTTGTTCACAAGAAATAATGGTAAATTAAATACTAGGAAATGAATATAAAATAGGAAATATACAACAGAAAACTACAGTTCAGGTCAGTTCAATTAATAACAACAAAAACAATAAAATGTTCCAAGAACTGGAAACTTAAACAGGGTTCGTGCAGATACTGCAAAATGAAATTCCAGGACTTTCAAGGACTTCAAGCACTATAGTGCTCTCTATATTACTCACTATAGTATACTTATAGTGCTCACTATAGTATACTTTTTGGTTTTCAAGGGCTAAAATCAGAGATCTCACTTATCAAACAACATCATTATCTTTCAAATTCTAATTAATAAACTAATACAACAAAATGGTACAAATAAAGTGAAGCACATGCAAAGAATGCAATGACTGTGGCATCTTTAACATTTGAAAGGATACTATGGCAAAGTTATCACTTTCCTTATTACTTATGATTGACCTGAAGAATGAAAGCTATATCATACACTTGGAAAATTATGGGCTATATCACTGCTTATCGACACTAGGGGTGTAACAATGCACTTAGCTCATGAGATGAGACAAAATACAGATACTTGGTTCACAATATTTTAATACTATTTTAAAGACATTTTCAATGACAGAATCACGAAAAGTAAAACAATGCAGTTGTATTTTGAAATATTTTAACTAATCTAGGGCTGTAACTTGATTAGGGCTGTAATCAAGTAATCTACTGATTATTTTGACAATTGAGTAATCTGATATTTTTTAGTAATACAAATAGACCTAAGTGAAAACGAGGCTTTAATATGACTATATTTACTTATAAACTAACAAATAGGCAATAATAATTGGCTTAAATAAAGTATCAAAACCAAGTAATTACATGATTTTATTGAACCACACACCAATATGCCTATAATATGAACATAACCATAATTATGTAGGCCTATTATAACAAATAGCCTACCAGCAGAGGGCGCCAACGGCATGGAGTAGTTTCACTTTACAGCGTGATTCAAAGACGTTAAATCCATTTCATTTCACATGCAAACTCAGAGCGAGAGCTTTTATTTTGAAATCGCGATGTACAACAAATCGCATAGAAATATGTTGATGTGTATTCTGTGTTGGCATAGGTTTATAAATGATTTACGTTACAAATCTAGTGAGATTCCAGGAAGAGTTTAGCGCCTTTCACACATAAAGTGTTTACTGGAAAATTACCGGTAAGTTACCAAGAGATCATGTGTCAACAGGACCTTTTTAAAATTTGTTCTGACAATCATATCGTTTTTATGGAGATGACATGTTTACTCTGAGCTGTTTACAAAGCTCCGCTGCTTTTTAATTAGCCTTTCTATGCAAATATGCGCTAGACTAGAGCAGAGCATGTGAGCGGAGCGTGGAGCAAGCGGGGAGCGGAGCGTGTGAAATATAGTCGGAGCGCGGAGCGGGTTTTTATCCAAAGGCCGGAGCGATCGCTCTGTCTCGCTCCTGTTCCGCTCCGATACCGCTCACACCACGAGCCTAGGGCATGCACAAATCCACCCAGAATTCACCTGTGCCTTCAACACTTATCAAAACTGTCAGCCTACACTTCAAAAATCGTTCGTTGTGAAGGAGAGATATGGAGTTCGTGAAATATTTCCAAAAGCAAACCGACAGGCCATACAGGTGCACAATTCCTGTCAAAAAAAATAGATGATAACGATGTTGAACATGAACAGGAATGTGGTGATACGATTTCAGTAAGTAAGGATTCGTATTTTAATCTAAAAAGACACATCATGCGGAAACATGACAGTGTGCTGCGCGAACATGGGGAGGCCAGAGCAAAACGTGAGCATTTTGAATATGGTTGAAATAGGAAATATTGGCTAATAGTCAATTAAATAAGTTTTGTCATACGAATATTTTAATGTAGTCTACTTAACCCTGTCCATGATTTTTTATTTCATAGAGAAAGAGATATAAATATATGTTCTATTTTGACTGATGTTGCTGTGAGTTCTTTATAGGATATAGGCTGCGTGGCGGACGCGTCGCGGAGCGGGTTTGCTGCGTGTTGATTTTCCTTTCCGCACCTATGTTAACAGATTAGAGCAGCCACACTGCCTGCGGAATATGCACGTATCAGGTGTGCGGTCCAACCACACCGCAAAGCGGCCCCGCGACAGAATAGAAGTGAAGCGGATTTTTCCGCAGCAGTTACGCATTAAACACGCTCCACGTCCGTCACGCAGACAGTGTGTCCCAGACGTAAGAGGCTTCGGTTGAAAACGGCAGGTGTTAGGCATGCAGAAGAATTTTAAATGTGAGCGAGCCTGGAGCGATTTCACCGGAGCGGGATGAAATTGTAGGGGAGCGGAATTGAGCGGAGCGGTCTGCTGCGACTTTGAGCGGTGGAGCGGGGGAGCGAACACCCACGTGAGCGGGGAGCGGGAATTCTCACCGCTCAGCTCCGCTCACATGCTCTGGACTAGAGTGACATCTTTGACCATTGCGCCTCGCAGCTTTTTCAGTGTGTCATGCTCGAGACCCAGGCTTCTTCTCCATTCATCAGGGCTGTGGCTCTGGATACTATTATGCACGTCTCGTGTTTATAAGAGCAACAACTTCTGATTGGCTAGCCATGTTAGTTTGGTTGGGAGTGAAAGCGGTGTTCCTCTCATACCATTGGTAGGCGAACTAGTGAACTCGAACGTTATATCAAACAAGTTTTTTTTTTTTTAAATGTAGGAATCTCTTTTTTTTTTTTTTTTACAGCCAAACGCCGCACGCCGGAGATCCGGTGCCGGAGAACTTTAAGCCCTGACTAATGGACTAAATTTAATAATAATATAATAATAATAATAATAATAAGGGACTTAAAGGGATAGTTCACTTTGAAATTAAAATTTGGTATCTATCAGCTTACCCCAAGGGCATCCAAGATGTAGGTGTCTTTTTTTTTCAGTAGATCCAATTTTGATATTTTTAGGTCAAACCGTTCTAGTCTGTCAGTCATATAATGGCAGGTATAGGTCACTGTCTCTATAAGAGGGAAAAAGAACATGCACAGAGAAATCCAAATTAAACAATTCCCCATCGTAACTACACATTGATGGCCTAAGACACGAAACGAGCGTTTTGTGTGAGAAAACGAACAGTATTTATATCGTTTTTTACCTCTTGTACACAACCATGTCCAAGTGATCTGAGTGCGCACACACATCCGGTGTGTGACGTGTGTGTGCGAGCGCTCTGGCTCACGCTGCATTCACACGGGGCGTCGGCGTCAACGCTTGACGGAGGGCGTGTCTGAAGCGTGCTGCTGAAGAAAAAAAGACACCTACATCTTGGATGCCCTTGGGGTAAGCTGATAGATACCAAATTTTAATTTCAAAGTGAACTATCCCTTTAAATTCAATTATTATAAATGCAGCTGAAGAATCCATTCCTAAATCAGAAGGTAAAGATAGGTTGAGGATTGTTCCTTGGTGGAATGAAGAGTGCTCTAAAGCAGTTAAAGATAGAAATAGGGTATTTAGGGAGCTTAGTTAAAGATAGAAATAGGGCATTTAGGGAGCTTAGGAAAACATTAATACCTACAAATGTGCTAATTTATCAGAGGAAACGTGCTCAGGCAAGGAAGATAATTAAACAAGCCAAAAAGAGGTATTGGCAATCTTTTTGTACCACAATAGGCAGTGAAACTCAGTTGAGAGAAGTATGGAGTGTCCTTAAAAAGATGGTTGGAGTTTATAGAAATCAGAGTATTCCAGTTTTAATAGATGAAGGGGAAAAAGCAGTGACTGAAGAGGAAAAGGCTGAACTGTTGGCCTTCACCTTTCAAAAGGCTCACAGTACAGATAATCTAGAAGAAAATTATAAGAGAAGGAGGAAAGAAATTTTAAAGCAACATCAAGATATCTATGTTAAAAAACCTAATAGTCTAACAGCATTAGATGCCACTTTTAAAATATGGGAACTAAAAAGAGTATTAATGAAAGTTAGAAATACCGCCCCAGGGAAAGACAGAGTTTGCTATAATATGATTAAACAAATGGATGAAGTAATACTTAAAGCAATATTGGACCTTTTTAATAAAATATGGACAGAAGGTCAATTGCCTTTATCATGGAAACAAGCTGTCGTAATTCCTATTCCCAAACCAGGGAAAGATTCTTCAATAGCAGGAAACTATAGGCCAATTGCTCTGACATCTAACCTCTGTAAAGTGATGGAAAAAATTATTGTTAACCGTTTACATTATGTGTTGGAGGATTAATAGCTCCCTATCAGTTTGGCTTCCGACCAGGTAGATCTACTTCAGATGCATTATTAAGACTGGAAACTGATGTAAAGAAGGCATTAGCAATGAAAGAGGTGTTAGTGGCAGTGTACTTCGACATTGAGAAGGCATATGATATGATGTGGGGGAAGGAGTGTTATTAAAGTTGCAGAGAATTGGAATTGTAGGAAGATTTTATAATTGGGTTTTAAGTTTCTTATTTGGTCGAACGATTCAAGTCAAGGTGGGTAGTGTATTATCTCAGATGGTGAATGTAGAAAATGGAACTCCTCAGTGAAGTGCTATAAGTCCTGTACTATTTAACATAATGATCAATGATGTGTTTGAAGGAATTCATCCAGGAATTTCAACAGCATTATATGCTGATGATGGAGCAATGTGGAAGAGAGGGAAAAATGTTAAATATATTGTACATAAAATTCAGGAAGCAATAGAGGGTGTAGAGAAATGGTCAGTGGAATGGGGATTCAGATTCTCTATATCCAAAACATGTTGTCAGTTTTTTACAAAAAAAAAGGATAGCAGAAAATATTGAACTTTACTTTTATAAACAACCATTAGAAAGGGTAACACAATTTAAATATTTAGGTCTATGGTTTGATTCTAAATTAACATGGAAAATCCATATTGACTACATTGGAAAGAAATGCAGTAAAATACTAAATCTAATGAGATGTGTAGTAGGCCAAGAATGGGGGGACAAATAAACAATCAATGATCACCTTATACTGTGCACTTCTATGGTCTGTTTTAGATTATGGATGTATTGTATATGGATCTGCATCAATCAGTATGCTTAAAAAGTTAGATCTTATTCAAGCACGAGCTTTGAGATGTATTACAGGTGCAATTAAAACAACTCCAATTTCAGCAATGCAAGTTGAAACAGGAGTCCCCATTAGATATTAGATGTAAAAAATTATCTGTTGCTTACTGGATCAATTTACAAGGGCATAATTCAGATCATCCTACAAAATCAATATTAGAGGGGAGTTAGGAGACAATGAACTTAACAGAAACAGGGTTTGCATGGGAAGTTAAGGATTGGGCTGCAGAAATGTCACTAAATAATATTACATTTTCAACAACAGTTACAATTTCCCCAATACCTCCTTGGTTTTTCAGTCAACCTGAAGTTGATTTTCAAATTCATGAATGTATTCAAAAAGGACAGATTGACATTAATATCAAAAGCTATTCAACAGAATATATGAGAACCGTTTATTATGCATTTCTTCCAATATACACAGATCGCTCAAGAAACCCAGAGATAGGTCGCACTGGATCTGCATTTTATGTTCCAGAATTTAAAATCGGAAAATATGGGAGGTTAACGGATGGGACTTCAGTATACACTGCCGAAATGGTGGCAATTCAGATGGCACTTAGTTGGGTAGAAGAAGTGATGCCAAATAAGGTGGTGATTTGTTCAGATTCAATGGCTTCACTTATCAGTCTTCAAACTTTTCAAACCGTTAGAAATGATATCTTCATAGAAATTATGAATATATTGTATAGATTAAGACATGTGGGAATAATAGTTAATTTTGTTTGGGTTCCAGCGCATGTTGATATACCAGGAAATGAAAAATCTGATAAAATGGCTAAAGAGTCACTTAATCTGAATAATCCTACTATTTCAGTTTCACTAAGCAGGATGGAGGGGAAAAGTATAATTAAAGAAGCTTGCAATTGGAAATGGCAAGGGAATTGGAATGACTGTAAAACAGGAAGACAATTTTATAATATACAAAACAGGGTAAGTCAAAGCAAAATGATACTAAACTTAAGTAGAGAAGACCAGGGGCCCGTTTCAGAAAGGAGGTTAAGTGAAAACTCTGAGTATGTTAACCCTGAAATGAGGGAAACTCTGGGTTTTCCGTTTCAAAATGGGAGGTTTGTCAAACCCGGGAAAGCAGGGTAAGTCAAGCCAGTTTCTGAAAGAGAGGTAACTTATACTCAGAGTCGGTTACCGTGGTAACTTATGCTGTGAACCTAACCTGGTCGGGAGCAGGTTTTCTTCAGTAAACCCAGAGTTTCTTTCCATCTCCTCCCCCTTTTTAAAGTGTAAGCAATGTTTTAATACCTCATGCATTCATTCACGCTGCAAAATTGCTTTTCTTACTGAGTATTTTTGTCTTATTTCAAGTACAAATATTTAAAAATTCTTAAGTTAAGATCCATTTTCTATAGATAAAAAATATCTAGATATTTAGTCTTGTTAAAATATAAAAGTGTTCTCCATAGGGTAAGAAAAATAATCTTAATGCAAACGGAAACAAGAATGGGCTATTTTTAATTTATTACCGCATTGCGAGATAATTTGCAGAATAAAATAAAAAAATCACTTAAATTAGTTTTTTTTCCTTCATGGAAACAAGACTAAATACTGTATATTATTTATTTTATTATAATTTTTTTACACCGTATTCATGTGCATATTTATTTGAGCGGTCCTATTTTAAATGGTAGTTTTCTTCAAAACATCGGAGATGCAGAGCACATTATAAGTCCTGTATGCAGATTTTAATGAAAGTGTGCATCGCTCTCACGCTCTTTCTGATATTTTTTTTTCATGAGCACAAATCCGTCAAAGAAGAGTATCACAGGACTGTAGGTCAGAGGTGTAGAAATCATTTTAAATGAGGCTAATCTGATAAATGACGTTCACTTGATAACATCTTTCTGTGTCCTCTGGAAGTAACCCAATAATCAGAATTTCCTTCAGGACCTCCAGTGTTGTTGGATGCATTGATGACAAGCATATCCCCACCATCGCATCTTCTGAAAATGAAACTAATTACTGTATGGAATGGAAGGATGCCAGATCGGTAGTACGAGCCGTAACCACCACCACAGCTGTTAAATAATCTAATTATTCACAATTTTTTGGTCATCTTTATTTCCTAATACAAAAGCAAAAGTTATTCTTTTTATTTTTGGATTTTAGAAATCTTCCAATACTTGACCATCTCCTCTTCATCTGTCAGTGGTGCTGCTGCAGGTTCTCCCTCTGCCTTCTTGCTGTCAACAAGTCAGTAGTTAATTTTATTACTCTAATTAAGAAATGTAACAGGTTGGATTAGAAAATATTTAATTATGTGAAAAGAGTGTTAGACTATGTGGAAAAAGCTGCAGCGCATTGAAATAGACATTGAATGATATTTAATGTCAAATGTTTGTAAAGTAATTTATCCCACACCCATGAACCTTTCATGTTTAAAGCTTTACCTTGATTGAATTGTGTTTTTATACTTCATTTTTAGCTGCTGCCACTTTTTTCTTCTTTCTGTCTTTTTCCTTTTTTTTTCTTTTTTTTTTGTGGCCATGGGATACCATTAAAATGAATATTATTTCAATAATTTACAGTTTTCACCTCTGATATTATAACAGTTATTAAGTTATTGACAGTTATTAAGAATTAAAGTTACGCATTGACGGAAGTATGTGCGCTGACGTCTTTTTGGCGGGAGCTGTTGCCATGGTGAATCGTAATTTCGGAGCTCCACTGATCATGACTTTTCATAGTCGTGGTGCACGCGCTAAACTCAGAGTCAACCTACTTAGAGTTGAGTAAACACAATTCAGCTGTTCTGTAACCGAAAACTCTTGAGTTTCCCATCTCAGAGTAAGTCAACTCTGAGTTCAAGTTTAAACTCCGAGTTGGTTGAACCTCCTTATTGAAACGGGCCCCAGGTCATTTTAACAAGACTAAGGATGGGTCATACAAAACTTAATTCTACACTTACAGTTGATCATGTGTTGTTACTCTGTCCTAGGTATGAACAGGAAAGGAATGAACTATAAAGAGAATTACAGAATTTATGATGCACTGAGTTTTCAATCTGCAACATATTAAACACAAAACAAGGATCTGGTAAAATAATAAAGACAATTTTAAAATTCATTAAGAATAGTGGACTTAAGAATAGAATCTAGATAGATATCATAATATACACCTAGTCTGAAATCACTTCACACTCCAGCACAGGAGGTGGCGGTATGCACCTAAAAAGTTGGTATGCGACCCGCCAATAAATCCACAGAAGAAGAAGAAGAACCTCAGAGGAAGAAGTTCCGTTTCACCATGCTCTCTGTTGTTTTGGTGTGGTGCTGTTTTAATAAAATCTGTTAGAAATGTTGTATCTGTAAATTTACAATATATAGAAAAATACCGTGTGTTTTTTTTTTTTTTTTATCTGTTCAGTAAATACCTGTAATATTCTCATCTTCACAGTCGTGACTAAGTTTTGAAGCAAGCAGGAATATCTGGAGGAGTATCTGCTGAACTGAGATCTGCTGCTGTGAAGATGGTGTTTGTTAAAGAGGAGAGTGAGGAGAACACGAGTGAACCAGAACCTTTGAGAATAAAACACGAGGAACCAGAAACCTGTAGAATAAAACACGAGGAACCAGAATCCTGTAGAATAAAACACGAGGAACAAGGAGGTTGGTGTTTATTCTTCATACATCTTTAATGACTGTTTGCCTATAAAAATGGAATGAACAAAGAAAAGCTTAAAATTGAATGGAACTTGGAAGCAAATCCAAAGAAAACAATAGCAGTGGAAAAATACTGCAATCAAAAAACAAAACAAACACAAAATGTTATTGAAGAAGATAACTTTTTTAAATCAAGCAAAGTAAACCGCACGCATCAGATGTCAGGGATGCCTAGAAATCTATTTGTAATGAATTCTTGCATAAATTCTTCCACTCAGCTGTTGTTGTCAGTTTTGCAACATGCACATTTTTATTTATGATGTTACATAAAGCAGCTCTTTTAAAGATAGAGAGAGAGACATGGTCAGAATTATTTATCTTTCAAAAAACAAATAAAAGTAAATTAAATGTACTTTTTGGAACAAGAAATCTAAATTGTTAACAATGCAGATATATTTTCACAGGCTTACATGTTCATATCTACCAATGGCGCCAATAATTTTGATACATAAAGACTGGAAACGCAATTCTTATTCAAGTTTTTTTATTCAAGTTTATTTGTATAGCGCTTTTTACGATACAATCGTTGCAAAGTGCTTTACAGGAAATTAAGTTTCTACAATATATTTATACATTGTAGAAACTTAATATATTAATTTATGGCAAAATTTGTTAATTCTGCATGTTGTTGGGGGATCAGAGGTTGGCATCCTCTGAGGTCCTCTGAGGGGTCGGCATCATCTCTTCTCAGGTGTTTGGTCTTCTCAGATCATTTAAGGGCTGGATCCAGACTGAAGCTTGTGTAATTCCTAGTTACCACGGGATGTTAATCCCATGGCAGAAACAGAGAAACAAAGAGACATAATTAGCATAGCTGTTGTTCCATTCAAGCAAAAATTGGCTAAAGAGATGTGTCTTTAATAGGGATGGGTATCGTTAAGGTTTTAACGGTATTACTACTCTTATCGATACTGCTTATCGGTCCGGTACTTTAACGGTATTCTTATCGGTACTTTTTGTTATACTGTATATATATATATATATTATAACAAATTAGGAGCTGAATTAACATTACTTTATATTCTGAAATGTAAAATAAATATTTAATTAAATTAATATAAAACATCAATTTGTAAATGCACCAGTGTGCAGGCATTTTTAGTGTTTTATATACATAAGATAAGATACAGTAAGAATATTAACAAAGAAACAGAGTAAAAACAAACGGACAAATACAATAAAACAAATATACAAATTAAATGAAATAAACAGTGCTTTAATTTTTCCATGAAGGTCTACTAACATTACTGTTCAGGCAAGTAATAGCCTACAAAAGAAATCTAAAAGTAATCAAATGTAAATGAACACTGCACAGTTTTCACTGTATTGATAGATTAATGCTTATTAAAGCTATAACGTTATTCAGATTAAGAGCTGTGGGGGATTTTCTCTTTGCATTTTGTTCTTTGATTAACATTGAAGCGCCAGTCTGTCACTTTAAGGCAATATATTGACACACATCGGATTTTCTCCGAACAGTTCTGGTCCACTTAAGACAAACTGTTTAAGTGAATACTCTCGTAGCTGGCCATTGTGACATATTTTGTGTGTATTTGATCGTTTGGACGCCCGAAGCTCAAACTGTAATTTGCCTGTCTGTTTGGAGCGCTCCGTGCAGGCACGCACACACACACACACACACACACACACACACACACACACACACACACGCACACACACACACGCACACACACACACACGCACGCACACACACACACACACACACACACACACACACACACACACGGGGAGAAGCGTCTCTCGCGCGGATTGTACTTTCAACGTTTTATTATCAAACATGTCCCGCAATTTAGCAACAGTAAAGACGGCACTTTACAACAATCACCGATTGAGCTGATTCAGACGTTAAGTTTTGTTTAGGGAGGAACGAATGCGCACCGCTGTGAAGGGATGGAAGTTGTGCTGGAAGAAACACGGCTATAATCCTTAGAAGCCAAAATCAAAAATAAATAAATAAACGTAGCTTAATATAACAGCCACAGGCAGTTAGTTCTCTCTTCTATCATAATTAAACAGGGCTTTCATGTCGCGCGTGCTGAAGCTCCTCTGCGTGAGCGTGATCTCGCTTCTGAATTACGAATAGCAAAAATGCATCATAGACAAATGTTTGAATATTATTGCATATAAAAACAGCTGGCAACTCTGGTGAGATAGAATTTACAAGATAATGTGTATATGTAGCAACAATAAATGTGTGTTTTCATAATTTCTCCAGTACCGACAGCAGAACCGATAACGTCAGAGCTTATCGATACTCCGGTCTTTCATAATTTAGCCCCGAGACCGATTTAATACCGAGTTTCGGTACCCATCCCTAGTCTTTAATCTAGATTTAAACAGAGAGAGAGTGTCTGAACCCCGAATGTTATCAGGAAGGCTATTCCAGAGTTTGGGAGCCAAATATTTGGGAGCAATGTTAATCTGAGGTTAAACCCGATTCCTGGTTTAATTTAAGCCTCAATTTAGTCTTGAAGTAGCTCTAGTCTTCCACCAGAAAATCAGCCTATTAAATTCTGGACTAAGTCTAAGACTATTTAAAAGCGGGCTGGACGATATGGCCAGATTTTATATCACAATTCTGAATTTCAGTTGATACAATATAAACAATATATATATAAAACAAAAATCCCCAGAAAGACTGCCAAGAATGCCCACAACAGTTGGCTGTACCTACAACTTATGAAAAATCAATTTGCCAAGTCTATGAAACCTCCTCCTATAAAACTATATAATATTTTAGAAAACAAATGGAAATAAATAAAACAAATAAACCTTTTAACCTGTTAACCTGCACCCCCATATTGGGAATCACAGCTGAAAATGACTAACTAACTTAAAATGGTAACAGCTCCTGACTTCAGTGTGCCACACACACAATTGTGGTGTCTTTGGAAAGAAGGCCCTTTGGCCTTTACTATCCATCATCCAGAGTTGATGATGCTCAAAAATATAAAAAGTTATAGACACTGAAGTGCCTTGATAAAAATTGTACCACACTGATTTTTTTTTTATTTCATATAAAAATACATGAAATCAGTCCTGAAGCAATCCAGAAAAGTAATGGGTTGAAAGTCACATGTCTCATGAGTTTATATTTCAAATCTGAAGAAGATACCATGAAAAATGAGATTCCGGCAGACATTTTACTAGCCCCCCCCCCCCCGTTTGAGGAAAAATATTTACCAAATTATTGAAGGGTTCTACTACAAACTATTTAGTCATTATACATACCACTGCAGTTTTTCAATTATAAAACAGTAGACAGAATCTTAGAAATCGTATAAGTGATTTATTTGAGCACTAGAAAATACAATAATAATAATTTTTGAGTGATGAAAAAAAAAAATAATAATAATAAAAAAAAATAACTTAATTACATACTGATTTCCTGACAAACAGATGCTCTCCTGCTCATACATTAGTAATCACATGCTGAAGATCATTCATACAGATGCTAATCATACTGATGGCTGCCCAATATAGTCAATATTCACATTATAATGGCCTTTTATATAGACTGCATTCACACTGATATCTGTGAACAGTCAGTAATTACATGCTGATTATCAGCCATACGGATGTTAATCACACAGATACAGGCACATTACCCACAAAACACGCAAACATATATGAAAACTGTTGAAGAAGAAAAAAAAGAAAGTTATTTGTGCTAAAAAGATCGCTAAGTTACGCCCCATCAGATGACAGGTGCGTCACAGCGTGCGTCACGCGCCGTCGCGAGGGAGCGCCAGAATTCAAATAAACAATCTTCCGTGTCTCTTTGACTTTTTTTTTTGGATGATTTCATTCTGTTTGGGACATTGTCTGCTACAAAATCATGCTGTTTTTTTTACCACCAAGACGCTGTTTTTGAGCGTAATTTGTTCCATAACGGACACAAACAATAACTCTCCCTGAAGAGATGAGACGTAAACAAATGAATAACGATCCAAATTACAACGTTGATGTTTCTTTGGACTAAAAGTGCTCGATGGAATGTTGTTCAGTGGACCCTTATCTTTCAAACTAAACCAGGATTTACAGCAGTGGATACGTTTGAGAGTCGTTATCAGGATGAATCTGGTATGTACTGCGGGTTTTTTATACATGTTTTGATGTGTACTGCTTACACAAATTTAGCAAATTCATTCCGTATAAGCTTTCTATGGAAAAACAGCGATCTGTCGTCGATGCTAGAGGCTTAGACCTTCAAAATGATATATAGTTTGTCAAGATTCATTTTGTCCTGTTTTACTTTATCTGTTTGAAAACAATGACGTGTGCAAACAAAGGGCTTTCAGTGCGCCCGCGTCCTGGTGCATGTTAACAGGTTAAACGATTTTAAATAAACCTTTTAAAACTTTTTTGTATTTAGACTTCATACAAACAAGAAATGTGAAATCACTGTCAAATAAACATAAGACTCTCAGTCTCACCTTATTAATATTAATATATTTAACTTTAAACTATAACATAGGCTGATTATTTTTATAGATTGAAACAAAAGTGCTTCCGCCAGGATAAAAAAAGAAAAGAAAAGTGCTCAGAGTTGCTGCAGAAAACAGAAAAAAAAGTGAGCAACAGCAAAATCATGTTTCTGTATACCAACCCAATCTCATGACCAATTCGTACGTATTTTACGAGGTGGCTAATTCGTATGACCTCACTCGTACGATTTGTCTAGACCCCAGTGACGGGTAGGTTTAGGGGCGGGGTTAAGAGTAGGTTATTCGTACAAATTCATACGAATTAGCCACCTTGTAAAATATGTACGATTTGCCGTGAGATCAGGCTGTGTATACAGGCTCGTTCTCTGCCAGCATGAGGCGCTTTAGAGCAAAGACTTTATATACATGAAGACTGTGCACTCCTAATACTTATGAATGGGAGAAAGTGCAATGCCCAATATGGAAAATAAGCCCCGCCTACTAAATGAAAGTGCCAATCGTTGATTAGTATAGTCAGCAGAATGATCACTGTATGACATCAAAGTACCGAGAGAGCGATAAGAGAGCAGACGGATCCTATGCATTCGAATTGCTCTCGCTGTACTTTTATGTCATACAGTGATCATTCTGCGCAGTGCTACTTCCAAGTCAAACGCTCCTATTTGCATCGCTGTACAGCTGCCGTTAGAAGCTCCGGTTCCTATAGAAACAGGCAGCGTTCGCAAACCTGCGCTCATGACTGCGCATTGGCTCCTCTAATCTCACGTAGCCAGACCTTCAGACTGACGGCTGAAGGTCTGGAATCTATGGTAGCTTTCATTGGCCAAGGCCCGCCCATGAGGCCGTTTGACCGACATGTCAAACAACCAATCACAGTTCGTTTCATTCAGCGTCACGTTTCGGTGCATGGAAATGTCGTCATAATAACAATCCGGTGTGTAAAACTCACGGATGTATTTTAAAGATTCTATGCCACGAACTTTAAATATTTCACCTACTTTTGGAAATCCAGCGTTTAGTTGACCCTGATAAGCGTTTGTCGTCACAGTTGTAAACACGACAACTTTTTTCTTTCGAGAGGGGGTTTGGCGCCACGGCATCTTTGTTTCCCGGCGGACCGAAAATAAACACGACACACGTCTCCCGGAAATCCTGTATAATTCAACCAATCCGATGAAGACTTCGAAACTCCTGAAGTGTTTCCAGATAAGTGTGCCATATGCATCAGACGTTTATACAACGTTCCGTGGGCGTTACGTCTGAGGCTGAGACTATGGCTCCTCTAGCCTAAAAAATAAGCCTTTTTTAATCACAATTTCAGTTGTCAGATTTCATTGGTGATTTCCAGTGATGGGAATAACGGCGTTATAAATAAACAGTTACTATCTGCATTATTTTTTTCAGTAACGAGTAATCAAACAAATTACTGTTTCCCCCATTACAACGCTGTTACCGTTACTGACATAAAAATGTGGTGTTGCTATAATTATAATATTATTATAATTTTTAGTTTGTTTTTTTTCCTTTTTTTTATAGAAACACTTGTACCATGAGCGCTCAGACTGAGATTTGCCCCGCAAACATTTAAGCAGTAAATTATAGGCCCGTGTGTCCCGTATTTCTGTCGACTGAATCAGCCTTGCCATTAATTATGAATTTATCAGTCTTTTGCACGCCAAAAGCAAATTCCTGCTTATAAATATTATGCCAAATAGAAACAGAAAATCGTGCTATACGCACTTTCATGAGATCGGGTTAGACTACAACAATTAATTTGTAGCCTATTTTACAAATGGGAATACAACGAATTCATGACAATGTTTTACATTCAAGCTACCTGTAAAATTTATAGTGAAAAGTTCTTTAAAAGCATCTGGAATGCAATAAAGTAATTTTTAAAGCTGTTTTTAAAGCATTTGCTGCATGGATTTAAAAAAATAAAATAAAATAGGCTAATAAATAATTCACACAGACAGACAAAATTGCATTGCAGCAAATCCTTTAAATTTTAAGGTATTCAGAACAGAGCAACATAAAAATCTGAATATATAAGCAGCTATACAATTATAGGACAAAGTTTTACATATATGCCATTATAATTTGTGTTTTATTTTTAATTATATACAATTATAAAATACGCAAATTATAACCAGGCCTGTTTCAGGCTTTTCCTTATTTTTATATTTTAGACGGGGATGAAAAAATTACTCGCCATCTCCTCATTGGACGTGCCTTTAGAGAGAAATGCATCTTTACGGATTACATAATGAAAGCGTTTTTGCTTTCAATTTGAATTATTTCATTTTAAAGTAGTAATTTAAAGCTTTCTATAGATATATATTTATCATAACAGTGAGTCAGTTCACTGAGTTTCGGTTCATCATTGTGAAGCGCTCCTGTTCAAGACCTAGATGGACAATTTCGGCTTTTTTGGATTTTGTTTTTTTTCCATTTTATTTTTCTGAACTACTTTTTAATGGTTAGATTCAATTTTATTAATCAAAAAGCATGTCTAGCTAATTAAAATCATGAAACTTGAACAATTTAACATCAATTTATTAGAAGTTTAACAAAAATTACATGTTTAGGGCCCTATGAATTTTTTTACAACCTTATGTTTTATTGTTACCAAATTCTATTTTAGCATGTCTAATTATTTGAAAGCATAAAAACAAGTTTCATTTATTCTTACGATAGCCCTATGATTTTTTTCCCTCAGAAATTCTGTGTTGTGTATTGCAATTTTTAAGGCATAAAACATTCATTTAATTTATCTTTTAATTAACGAAAATTAAACAAATTATTTTTTTTGAAAAATAAAGGGGATTTAATATTACAATTAAAAACATTGAAAAAATATTGTATGATTATCCCTTAAAAATAAGGTTTTAATAATTTTAGTAGTAGCCTATTTAATACATTCTACTGAACAATAGTAATGTTGGCTATTTCTGCCGCATTGACTTCAACGTAAACCAAACTTTTATTTTGACGGGTTGCCATGAATACCTTTACAGTTCTGTGTGTATATGATATGGGGATAGTTTTACTCAAATAAAACAGTCAGTTACTCGTGAAGTGACTCTCAGAGCAGTTCTGGAGATGTTGTTCATGTATTTATGTCCTCATTAGTGAGACGGCAGACGCTAATATCACCACAAGCCTCACGCGCGCTTCAGTACAAGTAGTAAACAAAACCGCGCCATTCATAACACAGAGACAAGCAGAATTCATATTTAAATAGTATTTTCGCGGCTTAACATTTAGAAATAGGAGTGGGAGGTGCTCACTTGTGTGTGTGTGTGCGCGCATCGGGCGGAACTCCACTGTGCAGAGAGCGCGACTATTATGTAACGTAGAGACCGAAATGACATGCCATTGTGTAAATAAGGGCGAGATTTATAGAAAACATCTTGAAACAAAAACACATTGTTCTTACGTATCCACTCCATCAATTCTATGATAAAAAAGTAGGTGGCAAACTTTCAGGAGGTCTATCGCCAAAAAATATTTTATGGCCTCTAGGGATGGCTCGGTACGCGTATCGGTACAGTTCGGTTCTCAGACAAATTCCAAATGGAAGTATTCATCCCTATCCCCTTGGAGTGGGGACTTTGGAGTGAGCAGGGCACGTGCGTGCCATTATGTAGTCGTTTGGAATGTACTTGGCAAAGGGAGCGATGTAATTTCCTCATTATCATCAGCTGGCATGTTCCCGTGACAACGCAGCATAATCACTTCCATTTGGAATTTGTCAGAGAACTGAACGGTACCGATACGTGTACCGAGCCATCCCTAATGGCCTCAAGTCCCACTGCATGATCAATGTTAGTATACAACGATTCAATGTCCATAGTTACCAACAACGATTCACCCACATTTATAAAACTTATTATTACATGTGGTTTAGGCAATATGTCCACACATACTCTGATTATCTTCACTGTTTGAATAATAAAATGATATATTACATAAAGCATAACTTTGCCTTTTTTTGTTAAAAAGCCTATCAGTTTTAATGAACAATTATACGCATAAAGTATAAGTTATAAATTATAAAATATATACTTTTAAATATACTTTTATAAATTATATAAGTATAAGAGACTTATGTAATAGGAAATAAGGCCAAAAGCAATTCAGTCAAACGTATGCTACAAAGTGCTGCACTAACTTTGTGATCAGCCAAAACGATATGACCTGGAACAAATAATAGATTGAGACCAAAATATTACCTGTTAGATAGACCCAAAACTAATTTTATTTTATGTTTAACCACTACAGAGGTTTCACTCACATATCTGAAATCGGCAAAGCAATTTTTAAAATAAGCCCTATATTTATAAATAAACCGCAGAGTTGAGTTTTAAACAACTACATTCTCGCCTGAAATACTCCTAAAACTACATATCATGGCACAATAACAGTAATATTTTGAAAATTATGCAGGGTTTTTCCTCCGCCATTAACGCTCGCTGGTTGGTGCGGAATGCATTTTGGGATACCTGGCTGCATCAGGTTCGCACTAGGGGTGTGCACAATTAGTCGAACATTTGGTCTGTAATTATTATTCGACAAATAAAAACACTTCAAATTTTACCATGTGTTGATTTGCTGTCTGAAAATGCAGGGAATCCATGTTAAATCCTAATCAGTTATAACTAAATCCACTGGGTGGCGCTGTGGAGTGTGTTAACAAGTTGACATTTACATTTCTGCATTTAGCAGATGCTTTTATCCAAAGCGACTTACAATTGAGGAATACAATAAGCGAGTCATTATAAAGAGGCAAATAGACACAGGAAGTGCTTGCAACACAAAGTTTCAGGCATTGTTCAAAGTAAATAGTTCTTAGACAGGGAGAGTTAAGGAAAGGATTTTTTTTTTTTTGTATTTGGAAGAGGTCACGTGATGGTGTCGCTTGAAAATTGTTTCTGGATTCAGCATTCCGGATTGAGGTAGGAAGTTCATTCCACCAGCCAGGAACGGTGAATGAAAACGTTCTGGAAAGTGATTTTGAGCCTCTCTGTTATGGTACCACAAGGCGTCACTCACTCGCAGATCTCAGGCTTCTGGAGGGGATGTAGATTCTTAAAAATGAGTGGAAGTAGGTGGGTGCTGAGCCCGTGGCTGTTCTATATGCAAGCATCAGTGTCTTGAACTTGATGCGAGCTGTAACTGGGAGCCAGTGCAAGGAGATAAAGAGAGATGTGGCATGGGCCCTTTTGGGCTCGTTGAAGACCAGTCGTGCTGCTGCATTCTGAATCATTTGTAAAGGTTTGATTGTGCATGATGGGAGTCCAGCTAGAAGAGCATTGCACAGTCCAGTCTAGAGATGACAAGGGCCTGGACAAGAAGTTGTGCAGCATGCTCTGTTAGGAAGGGCCTGATCTTTATGATGTTGTGCAATGCAAACCTGCAAGATCAAGCAGTTTTTGCAATGTGGTCTTTGAAAGTCAGCTGGTCATCAAAGATTACACCAAGATTTCTGACCGAACTTGATGGGGTAATTGTTGATGAACCTAACTGGATGGTAAAATCATGCTGTAGAGTTGGAGAGGCAGGGAAGACAATAAGCTCAGTCTTTGCCAGGTTGAGCTGTAGGTGATGTTCTTTCATCCATGCCGAGATGTCCACCGTGCAGCTACCGTTGGATCATCTGGTTGAAATGAGAGAGAGAGCTGTGTGTCATCAGCATAGCAATGGTAGGAGAAACCATGTGCCTGTATGATGGGACCCAGTGATGTAGTGTAGGTGGAGAAGAGGAGGGGTCCAAGAATTGATCCCTGAGGAATGCCAGTGATCAGTTGATGTGCTTTGGATACCTCCCCTTCCCCAGGCCACCCTGAAAGATCTACCAGTGAGATAGGATTCAAACCAGTGAAGTGGAATCCCTGTGATGCCCAGTGATGAGAGGGTGAATAGGAGGATATGATGATTAACAGTGTCAAAAGCAACAGATCCAACAGAATGAGAACTGATGATTTGGAATCAGCTTTTGCAGTCCGCAAGGCTTCAGTGACTGAGAGTAGCGCGGTCTCAGTTGAATGTCCTTGTTTGAAACCTGATTGGTTAGAATCCAGTAGGTTATTCTGTGAAAGAAATGATGATAACTGAGTGAAAACAACTCTTTCATGTATTTTCGCTATTAATGGAAGGAGAGAGACAGGTCTATTGTGGAGCTGTGGAGTTACCCGAGCCTGCTTGAATGCAGTGGGGAAAGTGCCCACTGTGTTGATGATGTGTGTAAGTGCTGGTAAGAGTGTAGGGGAGTTTGTTAGGAGAAGGTGTGAGGGGATTGGGTCTAGAGGGCATGTTGTAGGATGGCTGGAGAGGAGAAGTTTGGATACTTCTGCCTCAGTGAGGGGACAGAAGGAGAAGAGGGGAGTTTTAGCAGTTGACGTGGTTGGTATGAGTTCCTGTATGTGTGGGGCAGAGAACTGGCTGCTGATTGATCTAGTTTTTTTTGTGAAGAATGTGGCAAAGTCATCGGCTGTTAAGGAGGTGGTGGAGGCGGACAGAGGAGAGAGTTGAATGTTTTGAAGACATTGCGTGTGCCAGATGCGCTGTTGATCTTGTTGTGGAAGTATGAAGACTTGACCGTATGGACTTCAGCAGAGAAAGATGAAGGCAAAGACTGATGCATACTTAGGTCTGATGGATCTTTTGTTTTGAGCCATTTTCTCTCTGCTGCCTTGAGTTTGGTCCGATGCTCACGAAGAACATCTGACAACCAGTGGTTAGAAGGGGCAGCACGTGCTGGCCTGGAGGAGAGAGGACATATATTGTCTAGACAAGTTGTTAAAGTGGAGCACAAAGTGTCAGTTGCTGCGTTCACATCCAGAGATGAGAAATGAGTGGGTGAGGGAAGAGAGGAGGACACTATAGAGGAAAGATGAGAGGGTGAAAGGAAACAAAGGTTTCATCTAAAGGTAACAGGTAGAGGTGTTGGTGGCTCACAAGTATCAAGATGTAGGTTAAATGTTATGAAGTAGTGGTCAGAGGTGTGTAGGGGTTTTACCAAAATGTTGTCTGCAACACAATTGCGTGTGCAAATTAATTCCAGTTGGTTGCCAGATTTGTGCATGGTTGTGGTGTTAAGGCGTTTGAAGTCTAATGATGCTAGGAGTGAATGAAATCTGCAGCATAAGGCTTGTTCAAATGAATATTGAAGTCACCAAAGACTATAAGTGGACAGCCATCCTCGGGGAATGAGGACAACAGGCCATCCAGCTCCTCTAGGAAGGTGCCCAATTGACCAGGAGGGCGATAAATGACTATAAATATGACTACTAGTTTTACAAGAGCTGTTACAGTAATAGCATGAGATTCAGTTGCCTAGGGGAGCGTGGGTTGAGTAATTCCAATTTTTAGAAATGAGAAAACCAGTACCTCCACCCTTCCTAACCTGACGGGTGGTGTGTGAGAAAGAGAAGTCATTAGAAAGAACAGCAGGGGTTGCTGAGTCTTCTGGACAAATCCAGGTCTCAGTCAAGCCCAAGAGGCTGAGTGCAGTTTGGAACTGTCAGTCTGCTGTCAACACAGCAGATCTCATCCCAGCTATTGCTTCCCAAAGACCCAAAGAGAAAGAGAGAGGTATAGAAGAAGAGTTGCAGATAGAACGCAAGTGAGCAAGATTGCGTTGCTGTCTGCGTTTGATGTAAGAGCGTTGTTGCGAGAAAACCGGAATGCATTGGAAACATGATGGAGGTGGGAAAAAGAGGATAGAAAGGGGAAAAAATAATAAATACTCAAGTGCGTTGCCGGTTTCGTTGCTCGGTTAAAGTCGTGCAGGAAAAAGTTGCAGGTAACTAATTTCTAGTTACAGCTAAGGGCAAACAACATGCACACTCAGCATAAACGTTTTAAATAAAACAAGCAGTAAACGAATTAATCTTCCCACCTAGCAGATATTTACTTCTAATAGACAGAAAAGTTGTATTAAGCAAAACACTTACTTGGTAGTATTTGATCACAGACTGTCGTCATCTGCCTTGCAAAGTTTGGATTTACTTTGATCAAAATGATCTTACTAAATGATCTGACAAAATGTAATTACTTCTGATCAAATGAATTATTGAAACTGATTTATCATAATATCACCACCACAATGAGAAATCAGTCAGCTGAGGAAAGACAGGTGTTCATCACTGCATTCACGACTGCAGGTAAGCGCAGCTGTACTCGAGTGAGCCAAGAAGAGACATCTGATAGTGAAATGATCTTGAGATATAAAGTTTTCTCGAGGGAGAGTAGTTTAATACAAAACACTAAGAAACTGTTAGCACACGTTATCTTTGTCAGCGTGTATTCTTATTGTTATCAGACTGAGGAACAAACTTTCACCCGAGCATGTGGATATTATTGTTTCTCTCAGAATTAACATGTGAAACAATGTAAACACAATGGGTCTCATTTATCAATCTAACGTAGAAACGAGCGCACAAATCAACTTATGACAGAGTTCACGTGTGACTTATGGAACATTCGTATGCTGCCAATCCCATCGTACGAAAAATCGTACGTTGATAAATGTGGTGGCTGAAAACAATCGTCATTTAAATATAACGCCCCTAAAAACACCCCGGTTTAGAAGCCTCGCCCCTAGAGTTTATGACACAGAGAAACGTAACCTGGCCAAAAAGAGGAAGTAGGCTAATCTTATGAAAGAGAAATTGATCTTACTCTAAAAACACCCTTAAACCTTATAATTGCAAACAATGGCATTAATTTATATGTATATTAAATACCAGTAAATATAACAAAACATTTATAAACACTATAGGCTATAGATTTAGTTCTCCTTAATCCACAACAAACCCTTTAAATTTAACAGTATTACAGAACAAGAATGAAAAAAATAGTACCTATAAAATTTTATATTAAACTATGAAGTAAAACACAAATTAGGCTATAGTGGCATTCATTATAAACAGAATACAACGTCAAGCTAAAATTAATTTATTAAAGCGGAACTAAACGGCATTGGGCTCACAAGCCTCTCTCATTCGACATCCAAATGTTTCCATTTTTGCCATGTAACATTTGGTTGCTAAACTATTATCTATGATGTAAACAAGGCTTTGTACTTCACTTGTGTTCCAATATCCATGTAAAATATCACCCTTCACATGCGCAAAAATGTTTATTTCGGCACTGCACGCTGATTTTACAGTGGACCTTGTAAATTGAGCAGTGTAACTTCTGTTTGGTTGACTGCATTTTAGTTTGATTAATGGCTGAAATGTCAAGTTAGTAATGCTGAAATGTTGTGTGTACGCGTGTGAGGCACCTGCGTGATCACCGATCAGTTACATTTTTAAAAATAAAGATATAAAGAAAACAAATAAAATGCATTAAGAGTGTCACAAAAACGAAAGTGGCCTAAGCCTACTTGTCGCACTGTTTTTTTTCCTCTTTCTTTTGTTAATCTGTTAATTAAGAGAAATATATTTCGTGTAGCCCTATTTATTTTATTCCCTTTATAATTTCTGTTTTTCTCCATTCACAGAAGCGCTGCAGGTACGTGATACGATGATGTCTGATTCCTCATGGTCTATTGTTTTTGCTGCTATTTGCGCATATAAAGCTGAAGCCCTGAAAGGAAAAAAAAAGCTTTGTTTGTCGGTTTAGGAAAATAATCTAAATGAACAAAATGCTGTCATTATACAATTCTCCGAAATTCTCCATGCTGCACGCAAGTTCAGGCTAACTCAAAAATTGCGTACACGAGCTCAGACCTGATGTGAGATTTGATCGTAGCCACCACTCACGTTCATATTGATAAATTCCAAGTTTTGCGTAGAAACGACCGTATGCCAATTTTTGGTCGTACGTTCGTTTCGTAAATTAGGCCCAATATATATTGGCTGACTCGAGTATATGTACATTCTGTACTGTAATTGGCACAGTCTGCTTGATTTTTCAGTTTGCTCTGCTTCATCTGGAATGCTTTTTTACACATGTTTTCAGCTGTAGTATTTTTATACCGAAAGAAAGATGGATATTCTCGGTTTACAACCATAACATTCACAAGCAGTTTACAATCACTAGATTCATATTTACCTCTCGAATGAATGGATGCTTTTGGAATTCTCAACCCCTCTCTCCCGGTGTCTGTCCTGGCTCAATCAAGTCCGGTCCACTTGAAGCTCGAAATAAGATTTTATTCAGGCTCTGATAACTGGTTATTTAATAATTAATTACTCAGAGACTGGATTTAAAGGTTTAACGAATCACCAACAATTGGTTTCGTTTTTTTTTTAAAACAATAACTCATAAGCAAATAACAAGAAAATAACAAGCGTATAGTCTTCACCACGGAATGCCGGCCCCGTACTTCTGTTTCATTTTCATTTTATAGCCTTACACATCATTTAACAAATAGAACCCTCCTATCAGTTTACACTCTGTCTACCTCTGCCCATATTTCGTCTTTCCACCTGTTGCGCAAACAGGAAACGTGGCTGTTGCTGAGGCAGCTCCTTCGAGGTAATGTCAAGAGTTCAAACAGAAAAAAAACATCTTCTCAATAACCAGCTTGCCTATAGCTATTTTAAACCATAAGAAAAGCATCATACTTAGCACATACAAAATATTGAATGTAGGTGTCTGGACCACAACATCACGCTTCCATCCACCTTACACCCTTCGGTTTTAGCTAGAAGCTCCATCCTGCAACCACAATTGCAAAATGCATCTCCTTTCGTCCAACCGTCCTTTTTTACATAGCAAGCAAAAACAAACACAGTAATACATAATTGTGCTCTTGTAATACACAGCACATACTTTTAACATCATTACAGCATTTATATCTCTGTAACAGTCTGAAGATCCATTGCTCCTAGATCACCTGTTAACATTTGTAAATCAGCAGAAAAATCATGCAAATCAATAATCTCTCTCATCAACTGTGTTATTCTTTTAAACATTAATTCTTGTTTCCTCATTAACTTCAAAATTGCCCTCAATTTAAAGAAGATCTTTTGGTCCTCCAGTTGCCTTCTGGGCCCGCCTCCGGCGTTCCTTCTTCTCCTGCTTCGTGTCCTTGAGCTATAAGACTGTTAAAATCAATTTCTATTTTGTTTGCATGTTTCTTCCTGCTACTAGAGGATCGATCAGGAAATTTCATATCAATTAAGTCAGGAAATACTTCACAGCCAAAATAAAACCTTGAGATACAACGTAACATTCAGTTCCTCCAGGATTTCGCGGGACTTTTTTCTGATTTTTGCGGCCTAAAATGACTGATTTTGCTGTGGCTTTTCTCAAAATTTGCAGTGATATTTGCGGCATTTCTTATTGTTTTGCAGTGAAAATATACCATGAACAACATTCTTTTAACATTGTTATAACTTTTCTGACTTCGAGAACCATCGTAGGGCTCCAGACTAACATTTGAGGACACAGTACCATTAAGTTCTACAGAAGGTGCCACCAGCACCTGACAGTAAAGCACTCACCCTAATCGCACATGTACATCTCGGAGATGTCTATTTGATGTCTGCATTTACATATGCAAGATGTATTTTTTAGGGTGTTTGCTCATCTGCAATATGTCTCGAAGACGTTTCCTGTCGGATGTCAAATAGACATTTATTAGAATGCATGTAAAACTGCTGATGTTTCCCAGATCTTTAGCAGGCGTCTTACAGATTTACTTGTGCTGTCTGGGTAGTTGAGATGCAGATAAAATTAACTTTTATTACTGTCATTCATAATGTCTAAATATAATTTGATTATCATTGAAAAATTAATCATTTAAAAACACTCGCAAACATTAGACCATTTCTGCCACAAGTTCCTATAGTTATATTAAATCCATGAATGGTGGAGATTTGTGTTTATTGAACGATGTTTTTCCTGGTTTCAACATCAGTGGTGTTTGTTCTGATATCCGTAGCTTTAACAGAATTCTGCGGCGAATTTGAATGCTTCTCACAAGATTTGACAGAGATGTTATTGATTCTGCTGTGAATTCGACTACTTTCTTCACTGTATTTCCCAGCGCTGTGACTAACGGTGTCGCGTGATCAAGAGCAGTCCGCGGCTCCGGCCCAAGCAGTAAACGGTCTGTGCCGCGTAGCCCAAACGAGTAGCGCGGATTCGTTCTGCTTTCGGTTCGTTTGTCCAATGTTGCTCTTGTAAATCGGTCATGATGAGAACGCAAGGCTGCTCATTCCATTTTTGGAACTGAGAAACAACCTTTCTTTGACTGAAAGTGCATTGCGATGACGTCACGGGACACGTCTAAGCCCAAAATCTGTGGAAATTCCGAAAATTTGCGAGCTCTCGTGAAAATTGCAGAGCGATCGCAGAATCACAAAATCCTGGAGGGACTGAACATTGTTGTATATAACTAATCATAAGCTTGTTCAGAAATCGTGACAAAAACTTGATAAAAAAAACCTTGCGTTCTCATCATGACCGATTTACAAGAGCAACATTGGACAAACGAACCGAAAGCAGAACGAATCCGCACTACTCGTTTGGGCTACGCGGCACAGACCGTTTACTACATCCCCAACATCTGGACAAACCAGGGACTTGTGCAAGGATCCTGTTTGTGGACTTCAGCTCCGCTTTCAACACCATCATCCCGGACACAGCTCTCTGTACCCACCTCCATCTGTTAGTGGATCACCAGCTTCCTGACAGACAGGCAGCAGCTAGTGAGGCTGGGAAAATTCTCATCCAACACCTGCACCATCAGCACTGGAGCTCCTCAGGGTTGTGTTCTCTCCCCACTGCTATTCTCCCTCTACACCAACGACTGCACCTCTACTGACCCCTCTGTCAAGCTCCTGAAGTTTGCAGATGACACCACAGTCATCGGCCTCATCCAGGACGGTGACGAGTCTGCTTACAGACAGGAGGTTAAGGAGCTGGCTGTCTGGTGCAGTCTAAACAACCTGGAGCTCAACACGCTCAAAACTGTGGAGATGATCGTGGACTTCAGGAGAAACCTCCCAGCTCTCCCCCCACTCACTATCATGAACAACACTGTGACTGCAGTGGAGTCATTCAGGTTCCTGGGAACCACCATCTCTCAGGACCTGAAGTGGGACACTCACATCGACTCCATCGTGAAAAAGGCCCAGCAGAGAATGTACTTTCTTCGTCAACTGAAAAAGTTCAACCTGCCACAGGCGCACATGACACAGTTTTACTCTGCTGTTATTGAGACGGTTCTGTGCTCTTCTATAACTGTATGGTTTGGGTCAGCCAGCAAATCAGGTATAAGAAGACTGCAGCGGACTGTTAGGACAGCAGAAAGGATCATTGGTGTGCACCTGCCCAGCCTTCAGGACTTGTACTACTCCAGAGTAGTTTTTTCCCCCATGCCATCTCCAGCCTAAACAACTAACACAGGAATTATTACCTGTGTTCTGTAATTCATGCCTGTAATTCATCCCCCATCTCTAATTATTTACTCTCTCTCTAGTACTATGTAAATATGTATGCATAATTTTCTATACAGCTGTATATATAGAGTAAATAAGGCACAAATCTGTACATAAATCTTCTGTTCCAGATTCATACACATTATTATTATTATTATTATTATTTTTGTTAAGTCTTATTTAAATGTTCTGTTCTCATGTCAGATATGTATGTATGTATGCATGTATGTACCAAGAGCTTCTTAAAAACCACAACAAATTCCTCGTGTGTTTGCACACACTTGGCGAATAAAGCTGATTCTGATTCTGATAATTAAAAATAATCTCATTAAACCTCATTTAAATACACATATTTGAATATTCATTTTTTTATGAGCCCAAATATTCAAATGCAATATTTTTGGAAAATGCCCATCCCTAGTTCGCACAAATCCTCTCTTGATGCGTCCTTGATAAAAGGGGCGGAGTAAGAACACAGATTTAGATTTAGTTTGTTGTAATAGAAACAATCTTTAGTGCTGTTGAATAATATAGATGGAGCAGCGAATAATAAGGGACACTTTTTCAACAAAATGTATGTTGGATAATAGTGTAGTTGATCAAACACATTTAATAGTTCTCCTTATAGAAATTATGGGGATCCCATTCTCCTTATGGGATTTGTGTCTATAATGTTTTAAAAATGATATTTTAAGATTAATGTACTAATGTCACTTCTATGTACTTTCACATTTCAGTTTTTTTTTGTTGTTGTTGTTTCAAGTAACTGACAAATAAACTGTTTTTGCTTTTATTTTAGAGTTTATTGAAGAAAGTGAGGTGAAAGAAGAATTGAGTGAAGATGAGGAGAAACATCATGTCAAAACTGGAGAAAAACCTTTGAGTTGCTCTCAGACCAAACAGAAAGATTTAAAGAAAAGAGGAGCCAAGAAATATTTCACCTGCACTCAGTGTGGAAAGAGTTTGACAAGCAAATGTAGTCTTAATGTTCATATGAGAGTTCATACTGGAGAGAAACCGTTCACTTGTTATCAGTGCGGGAACAGTTTCACGCGATTGTTAAGCCTTAAGGTACACATGAACATCCACACTGGAGAGAAACCTTACAAGTGTTCACACTGTGACAAGAGATTCATTCGGTCAGGAGACCTGAAGAAACACAAGGTAGTCCACACTGGAGAGAAACCACACACGTGTGATCAGTGCGGGAAGAGTTTCACACAAAAAGAAAGCCTAATGGCACATATGAGAGTTCATACAGGAGAGAAACTGTACACGTGTAATCAATGTGGAAAGAGTTTGAATTGCAAAAATAGTCTTGCTGTTCACATGAGAGTTCATACTGGCGAGAAACCATTCACTTGTGATCAGTGTGGGAAGAGTTTTACACAATTAGTACACCTTAAGAAACACATGAACACCCACACAGGAGAGAAACTGTACTCATGTGATCAATGTGATAAAACATTTTTTAGAGCTTCAGTCCTGAAGAAGCACCTGACAGTTCATACAAAGCAGAAGCTGTATTCATGTTATTTGTGTGGAAAGAGTTTTCCACGTTTTTCAATTTTGAAAGAACATCAGAAAATACATACTGGTGTGAAAGAGTACATGTGCATTGATTGTGAAAAGACTTTTACTACAGTAAAGTGTTTACAACTGCATGAGAGGATCCACACTGGAGAAAAGCCTTACAAGTGTTCACACTGTGACAAGCGATTCAGTGATTCATCAAATCTGAAAAGACATGAGAGGATCCACACTGGAGAGAAACCTTATAAGTGTTCACACTGTGACAAGAGATTCAGTGTGTCATCAAATCTGAAAACACATGAGAGGATCCACACTGGAGAGAAACCGTATCACTGCACTGCATGTGGGAAGCGTTTCACTCATGTATCTGCTCTACTCAGTCATACAAAAAACAATCACAGTAAGTATTCAAGATCCAGCTGAAATTCTGATCAAATCAAAGATGGAGTTCCTCCCCAAATAACTGTCAAACTATTTTATTATTGTTCTTTATTTCTTCTTCACTGTTGTTTTTAAAATTACTAATTAAGATGTACTTAGAAAATGCCGATGCAAGATATCCTGTCATGTAGCTTTGCAACTGATCCTTATTTGCTCCTCTTGTAAGAAGGCATGGGTACCAGAACCCAGTATTTAATGGACCATTTTTTTTAATGAAGAAAAAAATACCATTAAAGAACCGTACTGATGTGCAGTATCGTAAGAATAGTAATACCGTTAAAATCTTAACTTAACTTGTAAGTCAGTAGGAGAGAGATCTATCTCATTAGTTTTCACTTTTACTTTGTTATTATTGATCAGTTTTGCTTTGAGTAATTGAATGTTGGCAAAGACCCGCCCACCCTTAGTTACTGTTGCTAACTCCGACAAACAATGCTGCTCTCGCACTAAATATCATGATCTCACACAGTAAAAAATACATCGCAGTGCAAAGAGGAAACTGATAACGTGCTGACAGACAAGACAGAGCATGTTACTTATGTATGAAACAAGGTCTCAGGACTCTCAGCTTTCAAATTTTGTCATTTTTAGAGAAATTCAAACAATACAATTTTGTGGCTCTTTAATGTGACATGACAGATCGCTGTAGCGCCTCAGTTCAGTTCCCGATCAGGGCTAAGTCCACAGAATGATATGAGCATATATTTTAACATATTATTTTATTATTTCACACTATTATTTTAACTTAAGCGCTGCAAGCCATGTATACAGCATCGGACATGGACAGATTTTCTGGTAAGCAAAACGAGTACTTTAAAGGAATTCCTTTAGCTTATTGCTTTTACTGTGGCAGCCAAAAACAGCACAGTCCGCACATTTTTATATTTAGTTGCATTGAAAAAAGTTTCAATTCAGTTGATCTGTTTTACCCCATTTTAACATTGATCTCTTTGGAGACCGGCAGTAGATGTCGGGCAAGATGGTGAATAGCAATGGTGGCACTTTAAATTAGCATTCTGATTGGTCAGATCACCTGTCAATCAAGCTCCCTGTGCACGGTCAATTGTGTAGTTGATCAAACATACAAACATATTTTATAGTTCTCCCTATAGAAAGGTTTTTTTTTTTCTATAGTATTTTAAAAATAATAATTTGAAGATTTTTTAACACAATTGTCTGCTTTCCACTGCAGGGCTCTAGACTGTGACTAAATGGTCACATTTAACACCACGGACCATTTAGCAGCTCATACCAATAATTGAGTGCAACGCAAGCAAACTGGTCCAAGCTCAGAACAGGTTTACAAGGGAACCAATGTTGATCTCGTGACACTGTTACTACACAGCGCTGCGAGATCTAGTGAGAAGCATTAAAATTCTGCACCGAATTCTGTTATGAACAGATCGAACAGTGCTGACGCAGAAACCCAGAAGCAGTAACTAACTATAACCATGGTGTTGTGGCAGAAATTGTCCAATGTTATTACATCATTAATTTCAGGGTTTGTACAACCTTTTGAGAGAGAAATTTTAACAACTTTTTAAGTATTCCACATTAAAATTATATTTTTAATGGGACAAAACACAATGTATATCAAAATATAGTTTTGTGGTAAACACTTGTTTAAAAAAAAAAGTTGTTGGTCAGTTCTGTATAATACTATAGAAGAATAATAGTACATTTAGTAAGAGTAGAATCGATAAATTTTTCTATATGAAATTTAGACTTTGCACATTACTGATATTAATAAAAGTACATTGTGTATGCCTCCCAACTCAGGCTCAGTGTTTTACTGTCAAATGTGTATTACCAAGAAAGAAACGTAATATTATTTGTAACTGCACTATTAATGCAAAACAGTAGTAATTTTATTATTAAACTGTTTATTTTTGATACCCCACACACCAGCCCTCCAGCGCTACCAAACCTGCTTCTGGCGCCACCGTCTGTAAAAGTTAGTGGCACTGCTCTCAAATGTTAGTCTGGAGCCCTGCACTGTTACATCAGGGTTCACTTTTATGTGCACATTTCTCAGCTTTTTACAAGACACTGATAATTAATATTCTTTTTACTTTTATTTCAGAGTTGATTGAAGAAAACAAGGAGAGTAAAGAATCAGATGAAGTTGAGGAGAAAAATCATGTCAAAACTGGAGAAAAACCTTTGAGTTGCTCTCAAACCAAACAGAAAGATTTAAAGAAAAGAAGAGCCAAGAAATCTTTCAACTGCACTCAGTGTGGAAAGAGTTTGACAAGCAAATATAGTCTTAATGTTCATATGAGAGTTCATACTGGAGAGAAGCCGTTCACTTGCGCTCAGTGCGGGAAGAGTTTCACACTCAAAACAAGTCTTGAGCATCACATGAGAGTTCATACTGGAGAGAAACCATTCACTAGCGATCAGTGCAGAAAGAGTTTCAAACAATCATCAAACCTTAAGGATCACATGAACATCCACACTGGAGAGAAGCCGCACACATGTGATCAATGTGATAAAACATTTTTTAGAGCTTCAGTCCTGAAGAAGCACCTGACAGTTCATACAAAGCAGAAGCTGTATTCATGTTATTTGTGTGGAAAGAGTTTTCCACGTTTTTCAATTTTGAAAGAACATCAGAAAATACATACTGGTGTGAAAGAGTACATGTGCATTGATTGTGAAAAGACTTTTACTACAGTAAAGTGTTTACAACTGCATGAGAGGATCCACACTGGAGAAAAACCTTACAAGTGTTCACACTGTGACAAGCGATTCAGTGATTCATCAAATCTGAAAAGACACGAGAGGATCCACACTGGAGTGAAACCTTATAAGTGTTCACACTGTGACAAGAGATTCAGTGTGTCATCAAATCTGAAAACACATGAGAGGATCCACACTGGAGAGAAACCGTATCACTGCACTGCATGTGGGAAGCGTTTCACTCATGTAACTGCTCTACTCAGTCATACAAAAAACAATCACAGTAAGTATTCAAGATCCAGCTGAAATTCTGATCAAATCAAAGATGGAGTTCCTCCCCAAATAACTGTCAAACTATTTTATTATTGTGCTTTATTTTTTCTTCACTGTTGTTTTTAAAATTACTAATTAAGATGTATTTAGAAAATGCTGATGCAAGATATCCTGTCATGTAGCTTTGCAACTGATCCTTATTTGCTCCTCTTGTAAGAAGGCATGGGTACCAGAACCCAGTATTTAATGGACCATTTTTTTAATGAAGAAAAGAATACCATTAAAGAACCGTACTGATGTGCAGTATCGTAAGAATGGTAATACCGTTAAAATCATAACTTAACTTGTAAGTCAGTAGGAGAGAGATCTATCTCATTTGTTTTTTACTTTGTTATTATTGATCAGTTTTGCTTTGAGTAATTGAATGTTGGCAAAGACCCGCCCACCCTTAGTTACTGTTGCTAATTCCGACAAACAATGCTGCTCTCGCACTAAATATCATGTTCTCACACAGTAAAAAAATACAATCGCAGTGCAAAGAGGAAACTGATAACGTGCTGACAGACAAGACAGAGCATGTTACTTATGTATGAAACAAGGTCTCAGGACTCTCAGCTTTCAAATTTTGTCGTTTTTAAAGAAATTCAAACAATACAATTTTGTGGCTCTTTAATGTGACATGACAGATCGCTGTAGTGCCTCAGTTCAGTTCCCGATCAGGGCGAAGTCCACAAAATGATATGAGCATATACAAGTATTTTAACATATTATTTTATTATTTCACACTATTATTTTAACTTAAGCGCTGCAAGCCATGTATACAGCATCGGACATGGACAGATTTTCTGGTAAGCAAAACAAGTACTTTAAAGGAATTCCTTTAGCTTATTGCTTTTACTGTGGCAGCCAAAAACAGCACAGTCCACACATTTTTATATTTAGTTTCATTGAAAAAAGTTTCAATTCAGTTGATCTGTTTTACCCCATTTTAACATGGATCTCTTTGGAGACCGGCAGTAGATGTCGGGCAAGATGGTGAATAGCAATGGTGGCACATTAAATTAGCATTCTGATTGGTCAGATCACCTGTCAATCAAGCTCCCTGTGCACGGTCAATTGTGTAGTTGATCAAACATACAAACATATTTTATAGTTCTCCCTATAGAAAGGTTTTTTTTTTCTATAGTATTTTAAAAATAAAAATTTGAAGATTTTTTAACACAATTGTCTGCTTTCCACTGCAGGGCTCTAGACTGCGACTAAATGGTCACATTTAACACCACGGACCATTTAGCAGCTCATACCAATAATTGAGTGCAACGCAAGCAAACTGGTCCAAGCTCAGAACAGGTTTACAAGGGAACCAATGTTGATCTCGTGACACTGTTACTACACAGAGCTGCGAGATCTAGTGAGAAGCATTAAAATTCTGCACCGAATTCTGTTATGAACAGATCGAACAGCGCTGACGCAGAAACCCAGAAGCAGTAACTAACTATAACCATGGTGTTGTGGCAGAAATTGTCCAATGTTATTACATCATTAATTTCAGGGTTTGTACAACCTTTTGAGAGAGAAATTTTAACAACTTTTTAAGTATTCCACATTAAAATTATATTTTTAATGGGACAAAACACAATGTATATCAAAATATAGTTTTGTGGTAAACAAACACTTGTGAAAAAAAAAAAAAAAAAAAATCAAATTACCACTATAACCAGTAGATGGCAGCAGATGAGCACTTATTGGCTTATTAGTTATTAATTTCTACTTTTTGCTTTATATTTTGAAATTCTGAAATCACTATTCTACAATATCAAATCTTGTCAAAGTGTTGCACTTTTTTGTGTATGTAGTAAAAAAGTCACAAAACACCAAACTTTTCTTCACTTTGCGACTGAATCGCTCATCAATTATAATCACTGAAGTTGTTGGTCAGTTCTGTATAATACTATAGAAGAATAATGGTACATTTAGTAAGAGTAGAATCGATACATTTTTCTATATGAAAATTAGATTTTGCACATTACTGATATTAATAAAAGTACATTTTGTATGCCTCCCAACTCAGGCTCAGTGTTTTACTGTCAAATGTGTATTACCAAGAAAGAAACGTAATATTATTTGTAACTGCACTATTAATGCAAAACAGTAGTAATTTTATGATTAAACTGTTTATTTTTGAAGCCCCACACACCAGCCCCCCAGCGCTACCAAACCTGCTTATGGCGCCACCGTCTGTAAAAGTTAGTGGCACTGCTCTCAAATGTTAGTCTGGAGCCCTGCACTGTTACATCAGGGTTCACTTTTATGTGCACATTTCTCAGCTTTTTACAAGACACTGAAAATTAATTTCTTTTTACTTTTATTTCAGAGTTGATCGAAGAAAACAAGGAGAGTAAAGAATCAGATGAAGTTGAGGAGAAAAATCGTGTCAAAACTGGAGAAAAACCTTTGAGTTGCTCTCAAACCAAACAGAAAGATTTAAAGAAAAGAAGAGCCAAGAAATCTTTCAACTGCTCTGTTTCAACTGAACAGAGTGGATAAATCTGAAAACGACACCTTTGCGTTTTGTGTGTACAACCAATCCATATATTTAGTTAAACGATGATGTCATCACCCCAAGTTTTTACCCTAGTCGGACACCTCTACGTCACATAACAGCAAAAACAATGGCAGACTACATGCTTGTTCATGCTGCAGAAGCCTTTTAGCTTTACTAATTTTATTAGCTTTTCTTGTTTTTGTGTTGGGTTTGTATACAATGTGCAAGGTTTATGCGCATGCTCCAAGTCTTCTCCATTTTTAGTGTATCTCTGTGGCAGAATTACAGCACCACATGCTGGTCTGGCATGAAAACTACATCATTTTGAGTCCGTTTCAGTGATTTTGTGTGTATGCAGATATTTCTTGAGACAAGGCCGTGTTTACTGAAGAACGAGAAAATAAAAGATTGGACAGGGAAAGCTCTGGCTTCGTGTGGATGAGTCCTAAGTAGATCATCTTCAGATCCAGCATTTTCAGATCTGATGCTGCCTTCTCATCAAATGCTCTGCAATAATGCATCAAGCAGTAAAATATCATCTGGATAAATCTGTCCTGACCATCCATAACAAGCGACATGACAAAGAAACATTATCTAAAGTTTGCACAGTGACTAAAGTTCATCTTCATCTTCTAAACCAGCAGATTCAACTGTGAGATTCAGATCAACTCAAAGATGGACTTCCTCCCTAAAGAATAATGTCAAAGTTTTATTCTTGTATGCCATTTTGCATCATGATATAATTTATATCATTGTGTTTTCTTATGAATTTCATATCATGTTCAATTGTCTTATAATGCATGCAGGGTTCCCACTCTTTCATGAACACCAGATTCAAGGACTTTCAAGGACTTTTTTAAGCACCATTTATTTTATATCAAGCACCCATCAAATTCACACGCCAGCATATGTAGTGTCATGAAAGACCTTACAGTACTAAACATTTCACTTACACTTAACCTTTACATTAAAAATGTCAGAGTAATAATGTTTTGAATGTGTAGGTTTCATAAATTTAGACCGTTTTGAGCAGTCGTGTTCAAAGAAATTTAATGAAATCCATTGAAGTCAATACTGGTAATTCTAAAATATTGATAAAATATGCATCAAACTGTTTTTTGCTGTAGTTCTTGTACAAGATTTAAATTTGAAAGAATTTCACAATTTTTAAATTAATAAAAAGTGGTTAAATGTTGTAATAACACTGTAAAACCTGTTAACATTAAAAATGTGCACATTCTCTCAATAGAGACGTTACTCATTAATAAATAAACTCAAGTCAAAATTATTTTGTAAATCACTTATTATTGTAAATCCCATTTTTTCATCTTTGACCTAGACTAGAGGAATGATGGTGCTTAAATATGCTGCAGTTCAAAACTTCAATATTTTTTTAAAAAATATGTCATGAACATTTTAAACCTTGTACATGTGCAAATCTGCAAAAAAAAAAAAAAAAAAAAAAATAGGACTTTCTATTTGCTTTTAAACTGTAAACACTTTTCACTTAGCTGTTTTTCTTATTTTTCAAGTTCTACATTTTCTCCTTAGCATCATGTCGCAGTAAGTTTTGGGAGTTCATTTTTATTATTCATTTTCTCCTATCCTGAAAAGTCTGTCTTGCAGAGATTTAATAAAAATGAGCTCCTAAAATGAGCTCCAGATTCTGGAAGATAAATTCTTCAAACAGTGGTACCAGAGGACGTGATGCTGGTCCTTAAAGAGTCACTCTCAACTTATCGGTCCATAAAGCCTATAAAAAAAATAGTCTTCATGTATTTCACAACACTTCAGCATGTTATTCTTATTAAGTGAGGGTCATTTTTTTAGGATTTTTTACCCAAGCAAAGTCTCTGAGAACCTTGTAATTCTGGAGACTCCAGGTAGGTTGCAGTTCTGGAAAATGATGGCGCTGGAGCCTTATGGCTCGTATCCACTGAGCGGTACGTGCGCAAACACAAAAAAATATAACTGTGTATTTTATCATTTTATATTTTCACACAGACAATAGCCGTTTCTCAATATGCGTTCTGTTCTTGTGGACTTGTGAAATGTCATTGCCCAAAAACCCGCGTAATTTTCAAAATATTACTGTTATTCTGTCATGAAATGTAGTTTTACGAGTTTTTCAGGCGAGAATGTAGTTGTTTAAAACTCAAATCTGCGGTTTATTTATAAAGACAGAGCCTATTTGAAAATTTGCTATGCCGATTTCGGAGCTCCAGGTGATCACCGGGCGCTCTGTGCTCATGTATGCGCCTCGAGCATTCTTAGCTCGGCTAGGTCCTTCCGACATTTGCTGCTGGCTCTGATGTCTCTGTAGTGATTAAACATGAGATACGTTTGACTGAATTGTTTGCTTTTGTCTTTATTTCCTCTTATACTTTGTACTTATACTTTTATAATGGCTATTATTACATAAAAGAGGCGGAGTTGTGCTTATTGTCGCGCTTTATTGTTGATCACTACTTTCCGGCATACACCACGCCTATAAAGTAAAGGGTACTGTTGGCAGTGGAAACGCAAGCTGGATCAGGGTGTTCGGTCCCGAACCGTACCGTACTGTACTGTACTGACCCGTACTGCTCATGGTTCCTGATGGTTTTCACCTAATTCTTCACATTGATTCTTAATTATTTTGCAGTTAACATGGGTCTTTTCTTCTCCACCTGTTTTTTTTTTTTTTAACCCTGCTGACCCAATGAGCATTTCGCTGACCAATGGTCATGCCTTAACTTGGCAATTTCTGTATTGCATTAGTATTTAATATTTCTCATGAGGATTTAGTAATTTTTGACTTTTCAGTTAAATCTCTTTTTTGGCTCATTTCATCTGTAAAAGAAAACCTGCCTAATAATTCTGCACACCTGAATATAAGGAGTTTTTCACTTCCAGCATTCATGGACAATTATATATCACTTATAAATTATTAAATACAAAATTAATAGTAGTTATTAAGATAGATGTGGTTTGGAATTAGTAAAATGTACTTGGAAAAAAATATGATCAGAATATCAACGTGCCTAATAATTATTCACGCACTGTAAAGATGTGCTCACTTTACACAGGGTGAGCGTGATCGCAAAATCGAAAGTGAACTGCGAGCGCTCATTCAAATGTGATTTCAATACCCCACATATTGATAGCGTGAAAATTATATACAATACTAGAATGTTTGCTGGAGCGGGACACACACGTTGCGAGAGGTAATGGTCAGAAACTCAGAGGGAGCAGGCTTAAGAAAACTGTTCCGCGCAGGGCTCTAGGCTGCGCATCAACACACACGCTAAGTTTTTCACGCTACCCCATCTCCACCCCAATCATTAGTGCCGTTTCATTCTGTCTTTGACAGCACATATAGGGCAATTTTTGAAATAGTGCCATAAACTAAATTGATTTCAAATTTAATTCAAGCACTTTCAAGGACCTATGTTTGTTTTCAAGTACTTTCCAGGCCTTGAATCCATATGTCTGAAATTCAAGTACTTTCAAGTACTTTCAAGAAGCGTGGGAACCCTGTGCATGTGTATCACTTGTAGTTTGCTTACTTGTAGATGCTTTTTACAAACTGTTCTTGTTCAGGTCACTTTTTTTGGTTCACTTTTTTAATATTGTTCTTCACTGTTGTTTTTAAAATGAGTTATTCTTCCACATAAGATGTACAGGTGCATCTCAATAAATTTGAATGTCGTGAAAAAGTTCAAAAAGTGAAACTTTCATATATTTTAGATTCATTGCATGTAAAGTAAAACATTTCAAAAGTTTTTTTTGTTTTAATTTTGATGATTAGAGCTTACAGCTCATGAAAGTCAAAAATCAGTATCTCAAAATATTAGAATATTTACATTTGAGTTTCAATTAATGACCATCCCTACAGTATAAATTCCGGGTATCTCTTGTTCTTTGAAACCACAATAATGGAGAAGATTGCTGACTTGGCAATGATCCAGAAGACGAACATTGACACCCTCCACAAAGAGGGTAAGTCACAGAAGGTCATTACTGAAAGGTGTGGCTGTTTACAGAGTGCTGTATCAAAGCATACTAAATGCAAAGTTGACTGGAAGGAAGAATTTGGGTAGGAAAAGGTGCACAAGCAACAGGGATGACTGCAAGCTTGAGAATACTGTCAAGCAAAGCTGATTCAAACACTTGTGAGAGCTTCACAAGGAGTGAACTCCCACTGCTCAATCCACTGCTCAAACTCCCATCTTCTCCTTCTGTCCCCTCACTGAGGCGGAAGTATCCAAACTTCTCCTCTCCAGCCATCCTACAACATGTCCTCTTGACCCAATCCCCTCTCACCTTCTCCAAGCAATCTCTCCCACACTCTTACCGGCACTCACACACATTATCAACACATCTCTCCGCACAGGCATCTTCCCCACAGCGTTCAAGCAGGCCCGGGTAACCCCACTGCTCAAAAAACCTACATTAAACACTTCTCTTTTAGAGAACTACAGGCCTGTCTCTCTCCTTCCATTCATAGCGAAAACACTCGAACGAGTTGTCTTCAACCAGCTCTCATTGTTTCTTTCACAGTACAACAAACTGGATGCTAAACAGTCAGGTTTCAGGAGTGGCCATTCAACAGAGACTGCGCTACTCTCAGTCACTGAAGCCCTGCGAGTCGCAAAGGCCGATTCCAAATCATCAGTCCTCATTCTGCTAGATCTATCTGCTGCTTTTGACACTGTCAATCATCAGATCCTCCTGTCCACCCTCTCATCGCTGGGCATCACTGGGATTCCACTTCGCTGGTTTGAATCCTATCTCACCGGTAGGTCTTTCAGGGTGGCCTGGGGAGGGGAGGTATCCAAAGCACATCAACTGGTCACTGGGGTTCCTCAGGGTTCGGTTCTTGGACCCCTCCTCTTTTCCACATACACTACATCACTGGGTCCCATCATACAGGCACATGGCTTTTCCTATCATTGCTACGCCGACGACACACAGCTCTATCTCTCTTTTCAACCAGATGGTCCAACGGTAGCTGCACGGATCTCAGGCTGCCTGGTGGACATCTCGGCATGGATGAAAGAACATCACCTACAGCTCAACCTGGCAAAGACTGAGCTTCTTGTCTTCCCTGCCACTCCGACTCTACAGCATGACTTCTCGATTCAGTTAGGCACATCAATAATTAGCCCTTCAACTTCGGTCAGAAATCTTGGTGTAATCTTTGATGACCAGCTGACCTTCAAAGAGCACATTGCAAAGACTGCTCGATCTTGCAGGTTTGCACTACACAACATCAGAAAAATCAGGCCCTTTCTGACAGAGCATGCTGCACAACTTCTTGTCCAGGCCCTTGTCGTTTCTAGGCTGGATTACTGCAATGCTCTTCTGGCTGGACTTCCATCAAACACAATCAAACCTCTACAAATGATTCAGAATGCAGAATGAATGTTTTCTGAAGTCCACAGTCAATGCAGCCATCTACCAGGAAATTTTAGAGCACTTCATGCTTCCTTCTGCTGACAAGCTTTATGGAGATGCTGATTTCATTTTCCAGCAGGACTTGGCACCTGCCAACACTGCCAAAGGTACCAAAAGCTGGTTCAATGACCATGGTGTTACTGTGCTTGATTGGCCAGCACACTCGCCTGACCTGAACCCCATAGAGAATCTATGGGGTATTGTCAAGAAGAAGATGAGAGACACCAGACCCAACAATGCAGATGACCTGAAGGCCGCTATTAAAGCAACCTGGGCTTCCATACCACTTCAGCAGTACCACAAACTGATCACCTCCATGCCACGCCGAATTGAGGCAGTAATTAAAGCAAAAGGAGCCACTACCAAGTATTGAGTACATATACAGTAAATTAACATACTTTCCAGAAGGCCAACAATTCACTAAAAATGTTTTTTTTATTGGTCTTATGAAGTATTCTAATTTGTTGAGATAGTGAATTGGTGGGTTTTTGTTAAATATGAGCCTAAATCATCACAATGAAAAGCACCAAAGACTTAAACTACGTCAGTCTGTGTGCAATGAATTTATTTAATACATGAGTTTCACAATTTGAGTTGAATTACTGAAATAAATGAATTTTTCCACGACATTCTAATTTATCTACCGTTCCTGAGAAATCCCTCTCCAAAGTAGACTGTGCCTGTACTTGTTGATTTATGCTAGTTAGCTTAGCATTGTTGATTTATGCTAGTTAGCTTAGCATGCTAATAAGTTACAGGCTAACCAATTACCATACTATTTAATGTGACTCTTCAGCTATCAAGCTAACCATAAGCTGCATTACAATTAACTTAACTTTGCATGATATGCTGATTAAAATGCTAAGGAACTTTTTTGTGAGCTCATTCTCACACTGGAACCTCTCCTCAGTAATCTGGTGAACAAGCTTGAGTGTGTAGCTCAATGTGTTACACCACGGATCCCGCATGCTACATGTCGTGGGTTCGCTACTCAGTGTGACGCATGCCCAAACCACAAGAGGTATTGTGGCAAGAAATGATGCAGACGTTGCTTCTGTTGTAGGCATTTTGCCTTTCCAAGAACGATCTCATGTCAATCTACTAAAAATATAACAGTGCATTTAAGTACAAATTCATTACTTTGAATTGATTCTCAGTTCAACTTCTGAACTTTAGCATCTGCATGAAAACTCATCTCCCCAGTGGTGTAACAGGGTCGGCAACAAGCGTGTGACCCGGAGGTTGTGGGTTTGAGTCCCGTGTGGTGCAACTTTATAAAATTGTGTGTAATGTTGTGCTGTTTTGATTCCTTTTTTATCCAAATCAGCATTGTACTAATCTTTATTGCTCCTGGATTAGAAATCAATGTTTTTATCCATGCCGCATTCATTTTCATTTGAACTTCTGTTCATTCTGAGTTAGTTCTCGCCGATAATTCCGAACCGGCCGTTTTTTTCACGTTCATTAAATTTTGATCTTCCTGCTCTGCGCTACGCTATAGACCCTTCAGGGGCTTGGCCTCGAATCGCTGCTTGCAGCTATATTTTGTTAGTATATTTGCAATGTACTATTAAAACAGGGAATATATTACAAATACAATAAAGTATACTTTTTTCACTAGGGCCAACTTTAAAAATGACCATAATACATTTACATTTAATTTATGCATTTAGCAGATGCTTTTATCCAAAGCGACTTACATTGCATTCAAGTTACAGTTTTACATTTGATCAGCTCTTGCTTTCCCTGGGAATCGAACCCATGATCTTGGCGTTGCTAGCGCCATGCTCTACCATTTGAGCTACAGGAAAGCTAATACAAACTAATAAATTAATTTCTCTGCATGTGTGTTTCCTAACTTTGCTTCAGATGGGCAGGGCATTGCCATTAGACTGTCCAAGCAGGTAGCCGGCTCCAACAAAAGACTGAGACAGGCAAAAAAAGAATACAACAGCATTCAGTGGCCACTGCAGATGAGCTTCAATGAGACAATCATTTTTACTTGTCTAGAAAATCCTTCTTGATTTAAGAAGTTTTCGATATTTTGGCTGGAAACAAGACAAAAAATCTAAGTAAGAAAAGCATTTTTTGCAGTATAGAAACCACCTGGTAACATGACATAGCACTTTGTTTTTCTTTTGTCTTTGTCCATATTGAAGAAGATAATGTTTCGAGGAGTCTAATGTTTCGAGGATTGATGCCTTACATATGAAGACTTGGGCAGCTGAGGAAAAGCGCATGCTTTACCAGGAAATGAGAACAGTAACTGAACACTTCCATCAGCAGCATGCCTTTCTGTACTCTGCCATCAAAGACACAGAGCGGCCTGGTGCAAAAGCTGCTCTCATTCAACGTCTCCAACACCTGGAAAGAAAACGACATCAAGCCACTGTGATGTTTCACCCACATGTACCAGACATTGTTCCTGCAGACAACCCCTCCTTGTGTCAGGCCTTCAATGACAATGACAGTGATAACTAGGACTGTAAGTACTAGTATGACAGGAACAGGGCCTGTATTTACACAGCCCTAAAATGTACCTCAAAGAGTTTACTGAAAACACTGGCACATTGTAAGCAAGTCCTTTTTGTTGAAACACCTTCTGCATGCTTATTACTCCTCACCAGTCGGGGCAGTTGTGGCCTAATATATAGAGAGTCGGACTTGTAACCCGAAGGTCGCGGGTTTGAGTCTCAGGGATTGTAGGTGGGGGGAGTAAAAGTCCAGTGCTCTCTCCACCTTCAATGCCACGACTAAGGTGAGACCCTTGAGCAAGGCACCGAACCCCCAACTGTGCCGCAGCATTGGCTGCCCACTGCTCTGGGTGTGTGTTCACTGCTGTGTGTGTGCACTTGGATGGGTTAAATGCAGAGCACAAATTCTGAGTATGGGTCATGATATACTTGACCACATGTCACTTCACTTTCACATCTGCCACAATAGTTTCAAGTCATGATTTACCTTTGCTGTTTAAATGAACTTTATACAGGCCAAAAGTGATGTCCAGAGAGGATATTTGCACAATATTTGCTTTTGATGACACTTAAGTTTTGACTTAAGTTAAACCACAGTCAAGGCACGTTTCTGTGCTTCAACCAATACACATGGGTTTTGGTCTTTTGAACCACCATTTAGGATAATTCTTTGGAAATTTGAACAAATGCAAAGTGAAAGTAAAGTCTGTTGTGCGTGCATGAAAACAACCACAAAATAACACATTTGCATGAGAGGACCCTCTAAACAAAAGTACAGAAATACACACGACTGAGTACTTTGACATAAAACATACCAAAAACAAGGATGAAACAGTGGTACATATCGGATAAAGCAATGGAATTTATGTCTTCGCGTCACTAGGCGATGTCCTGGTACATCCCAATGTACAGCCAACGGATCGATCCATTTATATTATGTAAATAATTCTTATATGGTTCATAATAACTATTTTTTTTCTGTTGCACTCGGTGTATTTCTCACTCATTTTGTGAGTCATTTGCACTGTTTGTATTTTTGTTGCAGAAGACAATGTGTGCAATTGTTTTAACTAGCTGCACGGTTTGTGTTTGTTGGTTGTTCCTACTCAGATTGAAAATATATTTCTCTGAAAAAAGTCACTTTTTACTGTGTTTTGATATTATATAACACTGATTCCATTTTCTTTACTCCATAAACGTTTTTTTGGACACATGTATATTGTTAGTAAACTAAATAGACCTGTTTTTCACTGAAAAGCACCTATAACAATATTGTAATCAACTTGCTTGGGGGATGTTATATGTAGACAAAATTTTATTTGGAAGTGTAAAACACCCAGATACAACTTTCTAAAGAAAACCAATCCAAACTTCTGTTGTTTCTGTTTGAGTAAAAAAAAAAAAAACTAATTGTAGATTGTGTTTTTCTTACTATTCTGGAAATTCATTCATTCTTAGAGAAAACAAAAGGAAAATTGGGACTTTAAATTAGCTAGACTGAAACTGCAAGTTCTCCTGTTTATAATGATATATGGCACTTGATGCTGACTGCTAGAATAGGTCTTAAAAAACAAAGAAAATTGCAGGTGCCAGTGTCAGGTGCCCCAAAAATATTCTAGGTCTTTAAGGGTTAACCGTGGTAGGACCCTTGCTGTCTATGGAGGATCAAAGAGCTCTCGGATTTCATCAAAAATATCTTAATTTGTGTTCCAAAGATGAACAAAGGTCTTTCAGGTTTGGAATGACATGAGGGTGAGTAATTAATGACAGAATCTTCATTTTTGAGTAAACTATCCCTTTAATTACGACCACTCATAACGTAATGTTTGTGTACATTGTCTGTGCTGGTTTAAAGCCAAATTGAAATAAGTAATTGTGCAAATCAGGCAATGGCAATCACTGTTGGATAAGTTACTGCTACCATGATCTATACAGAAAATATTTTTTAATAAAATTCAC
>CM049849.1:5246003-5446003 GCA_027422415.1 Schizothorax lantsangensis
AGGGCAGGGGCTTGAGCCCCCAAAGCCCCTCCCCTCCCCTCCCCTCCCCTCCCCTCCCCCCTTCTGCACGTGCCTGCTAGAAAGCCTATTAATTTGGCAACTGTGTTTTTTAAATAAACCATTATATTTCATAAATAAAATCTATTTTCACACTCATCTTGAGTGAGGGGGCGGGATAGTCCGAGTGAGGGGGCGACGCCCCCCCGTGGACAGATCCACGCGACTCACTATTATAAAGATGGCATTTCTTAAAGAGGAGAGTGAAGGCATAAGGATTGAAGAAACATTCAGAGTCAAACATGAAGATACTGAGACACAAACAGGTTGGTTTTCATTTTCAAAGCTGAACTCGGTCGTTTGATTCTTATTCAAATGTTCAGCTGTACAGAAATGATATTTTCGAAGAATTTTATATGAGTGTCCTAATTAAAGCGGTTTTATGTGACATTGAGATCTCATGACCAGACAAATACTAATGCTAGCTTCTAAGGAACCAGAGAAGATCCAACTTCCAAGTTGGGCATTCATTATTATTATAAACAAACATATTTTGAGCAACGTTAAACCCAATATCTATTTCTGAATTGAAAACTATTCATTTCTATCAGTTAATTATGAAAAAGTGCAGCCATGGCTCATCTGCAGGGCATGTGGGCAGCGTCCCGCCAAAATATTTATCCACTTGAAAATATTAACATGTTATATATGATATTTATATAACATATTTTTCCAAGTTTCTAGACTACTTCAAATTAAAGAAGAATTGTTATATTAATATCTAGTGCATGGCTTTGGCAGACAGGTTGGCTTTTTTAGATTTGCCTGAGCAGTCATTTGGGCGGCTCTCCAAACCAGGTTAACAAAGGTCCGGTAAAATACACTTTATTTCAGTACACTTCCATAATGTACTTAAAGTGCTCTATTTTCACAAACTGATTTTTGTACTCAATACTAAAAATGATTCTTTAGTACTTATTAAAATAATCTAAGAGCATGTAAGTGTACTCAACCATGCTATTTTGGAACACCATGAATATGAACTAAAATGTGCTTTTAACATACGTTCTCTGTAAAATGTATTTAGTAATCACTTGTAGTACAATTTAAACCTTTCATACACTTTTAAAAATACTCATCATACATAGCGTATGTGTATGATTATGTGCATGTTTGGCTGAAAACATGCTTCTTTTTTTTTTTGTTATCAACAATTTTTTATTTTCATTTTTTTTACAAACAACACAACATAATATCCAAAATAAAACAAAACAAAACAGCAGACACATACTCAACATCTAAAAGTTCAATCAAAAGGGAGGGAGAGAGGGAAGGACAACAAGAACACAAAAGTCACTCCTTTAAATAATCACGTACATTCAGTAAAAAACACTGCCAAGCCTCAATGGTTGAAGGCCTGGCCCCACCGACTCGCGCCGTTGTACACTCACATGAGACAATTTGCAGGAGGCTACGGATCCAATATGCCTCTCTACACATGTGTGGTGTAAACCAGTTCTGAATTATTGTCTTCTTCACAGCTGTAAAACCAGCAAACAACATTCTCTTTTGCATTGAACTAATACAGAGATCAGAATCATCATTAAGAAGACATAAACTTGGGTTAACAGACCAATCAATTCTCAGTAATGATGACAAAACCAGGTTTACATGTGTCCATAGACTGATGACGACAGGACATTCCCAAAACATATGCAGAAAAGTGCCTGATGATGTAGTGTTACATATATGGCAGTTCAAATTTGACTGCAGTTTCATTTTAAATCTTTTGTAAGGAGTTATGTATGCTCTATGAATGACTTTGAAGTGAATAAGATGATGAGCCAGATTTTTAGATGTTAAGCTGAGATTAGACCACACTCTCTCCCAGTCGACAGATAAATTAAGATCAGATAATTCCCTATTCCAAATAGTTTTAATAGAAAGAGGTTTTGTAATACAATCAATAATTTTATTATATATTAAGGAAACAGATGGCCGACCAGCAGATGGTGCAATCCAGTCCCGCATAGGATGAGAGGAAATGGAAGAAGACCAAGGAACGCCATACGCTTTGAGAGCAGAACGTAATTGAAGAAAAACAAAATATGCAGATGCTGGTAGACAAAATTTGGCTCTCAATGCCTGAAATGAACAGAGGCCCTGGTTATCATACATATCACCGCACGTGTTCACACCTAAAGAGGACCAAGAGGGTTGGACAAATGGACGATTTCCACATACAAAGTTCAAATTGTGCCATAAAGGTGTACTGTCAGTCTTACCAGCAAAGAGATCGTTGTACCGGATAAATAAGGACAATATCCCAGTATAAGAGAAGAAAACGCAAACAATAGGTTTAGCAAGCATCCATGGCCATCCTGCTATCATCCCCTTCTGGGCAGCTAGGGCCAAGTCCATCCCGGCCGTCACGCCCCTCCCGTGGAAATGGAGAAACAGCGGCCGCTGCTCCCCCGTCGTCCCCCCGAAGAGCGGCGGCATAGGACTTCTGCTGAGACATGGAACTGATAAAAATCCTCCGCTTTCTGAGGGGAATCGAAGCTTCTCTGTTCTCCTTTGTGCCGTAGCTTAATCACCGCTGGATAGATGAGGAAGGGCTGGAGACCAAGTGCAGTCATCTTCTTCAAAACCGGACCAAATGCCTTTCTCCTGATCGCTGTAGCCGGACTAAAGTCAGGAAAAAACAGCAGTGTGACATTGTTCTGTGCGCACTTCACCGGATACGCCTGCCGAGCACCTTTCAGGATATCTGATCTGTCATGCCATCTCAGTACACGGAAGATGAGAGTGCGCGGCCGATCGGAGCCCCTCCCTCCGTCATACACGCGATGCGCCCGATCAATCTCAATGTCACGGCCCCTCAAGGAAGGAATCCACTTGGAAAGATTAGCTCGGAGGGAACTAGCTGCATCTGGACCTTCCATCCCTTCTGGGAGTCCCACCAGTCTAACATTGTTCCGCCTGCACCTGTCCTCCATATCTGTCATCTTCTCGGTGAGTCGCTCCAGCTGATCCTTTAAGTCCGTGACTGTTCTCTTATCTTCCCGCGCCGCTGCCCGAACAGAATCAACGCGGTCACGTGTCTGCTTTGTCTTGGTAACTATGGCCTCAAACTCCTCTCTTAGCTCTTTAACAGACTTATTGGTCGCTAGTATGTCCTCACGCAGTTCGCGCAATGCTGGAATCAGCACAGAGTCCATCGCATCTCTTACTGCCGAGTTCACAACCGAATTCAAAGTGCTTTGGTGTTCTTTAAATGCTAGTTCAATGCGGCTAGCAATAGCACTGTCCAGCTCTTCACTGGAGATGGCTGAATCTCTGAATTTTTTCTTCATTGGCGATTGCTCAATCTCCCTTTTCCGATCTCCTTTGTCTGCCTTAGCACTCATGATGGGTCTAATGCAGAGTGGTTCAAATTTCACTGACAGGATCGCAAAATATTTGGCAAAGTGAGCGGAGCGAAAAACTAAGCCTGCATCACCGTCGAGGGGTCACGTGATCCTCAAAAACATGCTTCTTTACTCTAGACTTAAACTGAGAGAATCTGAGTCTCAGACAATGAAAGTTTAGAAGTCATCCAGGAAAAACTAAATAGTTTAGAAGTCATCCAGGAAAAACACAATCTAAGCAAGAATTTTTGTGACTGATAAAAATCATGGATTGTAACTAAGTGGAAACTTGTTTCTGCCATTCAGAGATTTGTGTGTAATTAGCAGAATTTTAAAATTGACTCTGCTCTGCTAGAGTTAAGAAGCTTTGTCAGAGTGTGAGGACATTTTTTAAAAAGTGTATTATATGCATAAAAGTGAAATGATGTCCCTCAGGGGAAGCATATAGGGAAACTCTAAAGGAAGGTAGATCTCCAGGAACAGGGTTGGGCACCACTGTACTATGAGAAAAGCAGAGGACCTAATACTGAGCCCTGTGGCACTGCATACTAGTGTTTGATGAAACATCTCTTCATTCACAGTTTCTGTACTATGATTGGGCTTAAATCCTGACTGAAAGTCAGTAGAGAATAAATCCTGAAAAATACTGTTACTATGCAAAAATTAACACAGTTGATGGGACACTATGTTCCTAATATTTTTAAAACAAATGTCAGATTTGAGATTTGTCTATGATTATTCATCCTGTGTGAGGTTTGATAATTCCCAGTTTGAAAGGTATTTTTGATCATGTCCTGAAAAAAAGTGAAGAGAGTACAATAATGAGAAGAGGTTTTAACATATCTTTTAGTAGCTTAGTGTGTATAACATCTACCCCCGGTTTCACAAACAAGGCTTAAGCCTAGTCCTAGACTAAAATGTAAGTCTTTGCTGTTTCAACTGAAATAAACTTGCACTGACTGATCTTTAAATATATCAGTGCCTTTGTTTTGTCTCAAGATGCACACCAGTAATGTTTTTCTCTAAGCATGTTTATAAAAAATTACTTAAATATCCTAATTGAACTATGGCCTAATCCTGGCTTAGTCTAAGCCTTGTCTGTGAAACTGGGCCTTAGTGTACATGTAGTTGGTTTTGATGTTTGTTGCTTGTGCCATTAAAATTGGTTTTAACTTGCATTTTTCTTTTTTGCCTTAGACTTGGTGTCACTGAAAAAGGATCACATACTGAAAAGACACAAAAAAGAGCTCAAAAGACAGCAAATAGAAGTTATTTCACCGTTATTTCACCTGCCAACAGTGTGGAAAGAGTTTCAACAGATTAGGAATCCCTAATTCCCACATGAGAACTCATACTGGAGAGAGGCCTTACACATGCCCTCAATGTGGATTAAGTTTTACTCTTAAAGAAACCCTTAGGAGGCACATGAGAATTCACACTGGAGAGAAGTCTTACACCTGCAAACTGTGTGAAAATAGCTTCATTCGAAAAGTAAACTTTAAAAATCACATGAGAATTCACAGTGGAGAGAAGCCTTACACATGTTCTCAGTGTGGAAAAAGTTTTACACATAAACAAAACCTTAATGTTCACATGAGAATTCACACTGGAGAGAAACCTTTCACCTGCCAACAGTGTGGAAAGTGTTTCACTCAAAAAGGAAACCTTAAAAAACATATGAAGATTCACACTAGAGAGAAGCTGTTTACACGTGATCACAATTTCTGACAAAGTAACACTTTGACGTGTACGATCACACTGGTGTGATTGGAACATTCAGTGTGTCATGTGATGAATTGCTAAATTAAAATCTGCTTTTGTGCTTTGGCTTTTTCTGAGCCGGACACGCTCAACGTTTGTCATATATCACAACTAAACTAAACATTTTTAGCAAATTTCTTAAAATGTGTAAATATTTGTATGAACATCAACAGGTCAATATCAAAAGCACTCAATATTTTTTGTGTACCAGCAGCTGCTTTTAGTACTACAGAACATCTCATCCTCATGGACTGAACCAGGTTTGCCAGCTCTTGCTGTGAGATGTTACTCCACTATGGTCACATGTGATCTGGCATTACAAGGACAATCAGTTTTCTTTCCTGTCTCCCTGTCTCACTATCTTAGGCCTCTTACATTACAGACAGAAGTGTTTTAGTGGCTTGCCATTAGGGGTGCACAATATATTGACTGAATATTGTTACCGCAATGTCATGTTGGGAAAATGTTGCAGAAAGTATGCACTATTTTATTTATTTTGTGATAAAGATACATTAGTTGGCTGTGTGGCTTGGTTGTGTTTGATTTAGAGCCTGCTTGAAACCGCTACATAATGATCATGTTTAATTGGCCAGTTGCCCCGTCACATGCAAGTGTGAAAGCACAGGTCCACTATACGAACAAACTCTATGGAGCATACCATGTGATGTGTGTGCATACTTTGACAGTGCAAGTGAAAAAAGAGAAAGAATAACATGGGACTTTTGAAATACATCATGTAAGCTGAGGTGTCAACCTAGTTTGCTGAACTTTTGTTCCAATTAGTCTGCCTCCTGTCTTTTGGTCTAAGACCAGGTTTCCACACCTTTATCTGTTAATTACAGTAAACTAAAATGACAAGTCATAACTAAACTCACTCAAAAGTGCTAATAATTGGCGTGCAAAACAAAAGTATTAATATCCAGTGTTGGGCACGTTACTTTAAAAAAGTAATTAGTTATAGTTACTAGTTACTTCTCACAAATAGTAATTGAGTTAGTAACTGAGTTACATCATTATAAAAGTAACTAATTACCAGGGAAAGTAACTATTGCGTAACTTTTTTTTTTTTTTTTTTAAATGTTCTGTAATAGATGTTCTGAGTGATAATTGTTAAACCATGCCCCCACTGGTATGTACGTGAGGGGCGTTCCTCGTGCGTGTCTCTCAGTAAAAGCAAGTAACCATATCGCGTGTGTCTGTCGTTCCTCTTTCCCAATTTTCCTCCTATCAAGATATATTACAGTGGCGACGAGGATTAAAAGTACAGTTAAGGACTGTTAGTGGCCGAGAAACACTGTGTTGCACTTGTCGAAAAAAAAAAAAGGGAACAAGGCACGAGTGAAAACGCTGCTAAAAACGTAGCTAACATGGCGGCAATGCAGTTTGGCCGTGTAGATGAGTACAAGGAATCAAAAGAAGATTTTGAATCCTACATGGAACGTTTCGAACAGTGGCTGCTGGCGAACGACATTGCAAATGAAAAAAAGGTTAGTGTGTTTCTCTCCGTTATCGGAGCAGATACATATGGACTGTTAAAGAATCTCGTCACACCTACAAAGCCCAGCGAAATGTCATATAATGAGCTGAAAGCAGCGTTGCTAGCGCATTATAGACCACAACCACTAGTGATCGCGGAGCATTTTAAGTTTCAGAAACGCAACCAAAAGGAAGGCGAATCCGTGGCGGATTACATCGTGGCATTGAGACAGCTATCAGCGAGCTGTGAATTTGGACAGTATTTGAGTGATGCGCTCAAAGACAGATTTGTGAGTGGACTAACTTCAGAGTCGATGCAACGCAAACTGCTGAGTCAAAAGGATCTGACGTTCTGCCAGGCTTGTGAAATTGCGTCATCCATGGAGCTGGCCTCGAGAAACACGCTGGAAATTGCGGGTAAGACAAAGGATTTGCAGTCAGTGAATGCTGTGAATGAAGCAAAACTTTTTCAAAGGAGAGGAAAAGGGAAGTTTAAAGGGAGAGATGATTCTGAAAAAGGAAAATACCAGAAGAGAGAACAGAGGCCAGAAGAAAGCTATAAATGTTACAGATGTGCTGGGAACCATTCTGCTAGAGACTGCAGGTTCAAGAATGAGAAGTGTCATGTTTGTAACAAGATCGGACACATTGCTAGAGCCTGTAGAAATAAGAGAGCAGCTGGACAGACACAGTATGTGGAAGCAGAGTTTTGTAATGAAAGAAAAGAGGATGAATCAGAGTTATTTGGTGTATATACAATATACACAACCTCAAATGGAAAGAAAGGAATTGTGGTGAATGTGAAATTGGATGGGAAGTGCATGGACATGCAGCTGGACACGGGGGCAGCTGTGTCGCTGATGTCAGAACTGTCATACAAGGAGTTCCTGTCACAATTACCATTAAGCAAAACCAGCATGCAGCTAATTACATATTCAGGTGAGAGAATTCCATTGCTGGGATCCATAGATGTGCCAGTGCAGTATGAAAAGCAAAATGTGACATTGCCGTTGGTCATTGTCAAAGGGGAAAGACCAGCCCTGCTGGGCCGGAACTGGCTGGAGAAATTTCAGTTAGATTGGCCAAACATTTTCACTGTGGAGAAAGCTGAAGTGGCCTCTGACCCAGCAGTAAAAGCAGTGTTGAGACGACACACAGAGGTTTTTTCTGACAAGTCGAGTGCAATTAAAGATTTTAAAGCAACTATCCGAGTCCGTCAGGATGCAACACCGATCTTTCAGAAAGCTAGACCTGTTCCTTATGCTTTACGAGAAGTGGTGGAAAAGGAACTGGATAGAATGGAAAAAGCAGGCATAATATCCAAGATTGACAGAAGTGACTGGGCAGCGCCAATCGTAGTCGTGCCCAAAAGTGACAAGTCCATCCGCATCTGTGGTGACTATAAAGTCACTATAAACCAGAATCTGGAAGAGGAAACGTATCCGCTACCCAGCACAGAGGATTTGTTCGCTAAGCTGGCAGGCGGAACATTGTTTAGCAAACTGGACTTGGCGCATGCCTATCAGCAATTAAAACTGGACCAGCAGTCAGAGAAATACCTCACCATTAATACTCACCGTCTGAGTTATGGAGTGGCCAGTGCTCCTTCTATTTTCCAGACTGTCATGGATCAAATCCTTCAAGGGCTAGATCATGTCACCTGTTTCCTTGATGACATTCTTGTCACTGCCAGCTCAAAAGAGGAGCATATCAGGAGACTGGACGAAGTGCTTACCAGACTGGAGAGGTATGGTCTCAGAGTAAAACTTTCCAAGTGTCAGTTCATGCAAACCAGCGTTGAGTATTTGGGGCACCGCATCGACAAAGAGGGACTTCACCCTACTGAGGAGAAGGTAGCAGCGATTGTTAATGCCCCAAAACCAAATAATGTCACGGAGCTACGGTCTTTTTTGGGCCTCCTGAATTATTATGGTCGATTCTTGCAAAATCTCTCCAGTCGACTTCAGCCTTTACATAATTTGCTTAAACAGAAGCAACAGTGGAGCTGGACTGCTGCTTGTGATATGGCTTTTGAGGAGGCGAAACAGCTGTTGCTCGGAAGCACAGTGCTGGTGCATTATGATGGTAACCGACCCCTGAAATTAGCATGTGATGCCTCACCTTATGGGGTGGGAGCTGTAATCTCGCACATAATGGACAATGGAGAGGAGCGGCCCATAGCATTCGCGTCTCGCACGTTAACAGAAACCGAGAAAAAGTATGCTCAAATAGAACGCGAAGCCTTGTCCATCATCTATGGGGTGAGAAAGTTCCATAAATATATTTACGGGTGGAAATTCACACTCATAACTGACCACAAGCCTCTGCTGGCGATTCTCGGACCAAAGGCAGCAATACCAACTTTGGCAGCTCTTCGAATGCAGCGATGGGCATTAGTGCTGATGGCATATAATTATGACATTGAGTATCGAAAATCAGCTGACGCCATGTCCAGACTGCCAACTGTGGTTAAAGATGGTACTGGGGAAGAAGGAAGTGTGTTCTACTTTTCCCAGGTGGATGAACTTCCGGTGTCTGCAAGGGACATAGCTCAAGCAACACGGAAAGACCCTACACTATGCAAAGTGTGGAATTATACAGTAAATGGCTGGCCCAACTATGTGTCGGAGGAGAATCTGAAACCGTACTTTACACGTAGAAATGAGCTGTCGGAGGACCAAGGCTGTGTGTTATGGGGAATGCGTGTTATAATTCCACCAAAATACCGATCAAGACTGCTGGACGAGCTACACCATGAGCACCCAGGAATCTGCTGTATGAAGGCCCTTGCTCGTAGCTATCTGTGGTGGCCCGGATTAGATGGCTGCATTGAAGAGAGAGTGCGCACCTGTAGCTGCTGTATGGCGGTTCAGAAGTCACCTGCCGGGGCACCTCTTCATCCGTGGAGATGGCCTGAAAGGCCATGGCAGAGGATCCACATAGATTTTGCAGAAAAAGACAAGCAGTTTTTTCTAGTAGTGATCGACAGCCATTCAAAATGGTTAGAGGTAGTGCCCATGTCTTCAATCACCTCCTCACTAACCATTGATGCACTCTGAGGATTGTTTGCAGCTTATGGGATACCAGAGGAGGTGGTCTCCGATAATGGGCCACAGCTCGTGTCTACCGAGTTCACTGATTTCCTGAAGGGAAATGGAATAAAACAGACACGAGTCCCTGCCTATCACCCAGCCTCAAACGGTGCTGCAGAGAGATCTGTTCAGATACTTAAACACTCACTCCTGAAAAGCGTCTGTGAAAAACAGGGTAAGCAGATGCTTTCACTCAAGCACAAATTGGCAAATTTCTTGATAATGTACCGTAGTACCCCTCATTCAGTAACAGGAAAAACACCATCGGAGCTGTTCCTGAAGCGTCACATCCGAACACGTTTTTCACTGTTGAAGCCTGATCTAGCTAAGTCTGTTCATGAAAAACAGCAGCAACAAAAGAAACAGCATGACCGAGGGAGACGAGTACTAAGGTCCTTTGTGGAGGAGGAACCAGTACGAGTCTGAAATTTTAGAGGAGGGCAGGAGAAATGGTTGAGTGCAACAGTGATCGAGCGGAAGGGTCCTGTAAGTTATTTCGTGCAGGAGGGTCAGAGAAGACGCACTGTGCATGTGGACCATATGTTGCCAAGAAATGCTGCAGAAGGATCTCCCATGCAGGGTGTGTTAGGGATCCCGAATTCAAGTGTAACTGAGGACAACAGTGGACCATTGGATTTTCCTTCTGTCAGTGACTGTTCCATGCCAATCACTGAACCTAAGAGCCCTGAAAATACAGAGAACTTGACAGCACAAGATACAGGAAGTGCAACACCTGTTGTGGAAGCTGTTCGTAGATATCCACAGAGGATTCGTACTGCTCCAGCAAGGATGGATCTATAAGTTACCGTACTACAGGTGTTACTGGTTAATGCGTTTGTTAAAGAAACAGATGTTACAATGTTTTGTAATACGGTTACCTAAATTTTTGAAGGCCATTGGGTTTTCCGATTTTGCGCAAAAAAAAAAAAAAAAAAAAGTTGTTTCTAATATGTTTAATTTGTAAGGAAGATGTTTAAATCTAAAGGGGGAGGAGTGTAATAGATGTTCTGAGTGATAATTGTTATTGTTAAACCATGCCCCCACTGGTATGTACGTGAGGGGCGTTCCTCGTGCGTGTCTCTCAGTAAAAGCAAGTAACCATATCGCGTGTCTCTCTTTCCCAATTTCCCTCCTATCAAGATATATTACAGTTCAAATGTCAAATAACTTGGATGCCCCCAATATTAAATGTTAAATGAATGAAATGGACACTAAATAGAATAAATTATTATTATAAAACATTGTACATTAATCTACAATATTTATCTACTGACACTTAGCATCAGTCAGTCAAGCATTAAAATAGGATATTATGATAATTTAGCATTATATGATGGTAGAACTTTAGTAATTAGAATAACCAAGTATGAATTCATATTTGTCATGTTGACTGAACTTAGGACTGGTGCTTAAGATATTGTTTGTCATATTGTGTTTCTATAAAAAAAAGGGGGAAAAATGTATAAGATAACAAAACTACTACGAATTATACCACTAATAACAATATAAAACGCACTAAGGATTAATGAGCTGCTGGGTTCATGAATATTAATCAGGTTGTCTGCGTTCGCTCGAATTGATTCGCTGAAATCAAAACAGGGACTATAAAAGGTGAGCGCCGGCCAATGAGATTGTCGTTTGCACATTAACTCCGCCCACTAGCAGAGAACCCGGCAGTTCTTAAAAGCTGAAGAATTCCAAAGGAACTCCGTTATTTTGACATGAAAACACAATAAAGAATATCGTTTACATGTAGCGCGTCAATTCTGCATGTTATGAAAGACTCTCTCGCTCTGTATCTCTCTCTCTGTGTGTGTGTGTGTGGGTGTGTGTGTGAGAGAGAGAGACACAGCTACGGCGAGCCGTGCGCTTCACACTAGAGTTTACGGTACGTCAAATACAGCTACACTGCGCATCCATTCAGATGAACTGAAAAATAGAATTTGAATAATATTATAATAAATTATAGTAACGCCGCATTTTATTGTCAGTAACGGTAACGGCGTTGTAACGGGGGAAACAGTAATTAGTTTGATTACTCGTTACTGAAAACAATAACGCCGTTTATTTATAACGCCGTTATTCCCATCACTGTTAATATCCAATATAAAGTGGAAAATGAAATACACCTCAAAGTGGCAATAAAAGGGTACGGGCACAAGAAGTGAAGTTTACAACAGTAAGAAGAAAAAAGAACGACAAACTATTACACAAAAAAACACAAGAGGGCTCCAGCACCTTCTTGGGCACCTGATGAAATTGGAAGCACTAACAAGTGTCTACATCTGCCACCCTCTCCAATGGCCTCTTCTTTCCACTGTAAGACAAAAAGGAAAGATGCAATTAGATGTTTTGGTCATGCAGATGAACTGTAGGCACATCAACAAAGAAGACTGTGTAGCTGTTTTCCGATAGCTGTGTTTTAGTGGGGTTTTATTTATTACATCACAGTGATTAAAAAAATATTTTATTAGCATCCAATCATAATATTTACAATCCTTTTAACAGTTCCCTTTCGTGTCTTAAATTCTATTTTCTTTGCTCTTAACATGGAGTGGCTCTAGTATGTGTAACTACCAATGTTTGTTAGTCTTTTAATACACTGAAACATGGTTCGTTTTACACGTTTAAGTTTTGTTACCCACCTGTAAAAAAAATCACAGCCTCTATTTTCCTTTAATATCTCACATTGTCCTGTAATCCAGTGATTGATTGATCTGTCTCTCTTAGGAGCACTGATTTGGATGAAGGTGTCAGCTGTGCCTCACTGTGTCTCCCTTTCAGTCTTTGCTTTTCCAAGAGTCTGCAGTTTTATATTAATAATCGCAAAGTTGTGAATTATGTGTAACGTGTTTGTCGGACGATCTCCTGTGCATGCAAATATTACATAATCCACACAATTATTAGTGAATGAGACCCGCTGAGTGAGTAACAAAAATATGAACACCACAATGGAAAATGCACATATACATGCAATGTGAAAATCAATAAGAAACAATAAAAAGTGGGTATTTTCTTCAAATGCAGTGCTTACTTACCCATTTACATATTTTAGTTGACATCCCAGGCCAGAAAAACCTTTTCGAAACAATGTCCCAGGTCTTTTTTGTCCAGTGTGAGCACTTGTGGAGCTATCATGAAAATCCCTAAAAATTGTGTTAGCCTCCTCTGTGCCTCTAACCTCTTTGGGTTTGATGATCCTTTCCAGGACCTTTTAAGTAGTACAGAGCTCCTTCTATATAGGAAATTATACATTTACATCTGCAAATATACTAAACATTACAGAGTCGGCATTTAGACATATTATGAAAAAAATTATTGAATCCATATTCTGCTGTTAACATCCTGTAGTTGTTGCTATCGATTTCCAGGGTCTTAATGGGGCTTATTTGCCAAATATAATAATATAAGTTACAATAAATGCATTTAGCGTCACATGCTGTGTGTAAAGAAATTATAATAAAATGGCTTGACCAAACATATAAAGGTCTAACATATAAATAAAGGTCTTTACACCAGACTACTTGTATTCTTAACTTTTTTATTGATTATTTTTGTACTATTTATGTTCAATAGTCATTATTAGCACACAACATCAAAAAGGAATCTAATAGCCAAGGCCAAAATAATAAAAAAACTGAATCTACCTTTTCCCCAAAGAAACTTATTACCCTAAAAATAAAAGTCTAAACAAAAATACATGGACTGAACTGACTCCCTGACTAACCAAAAACACGAGAAAACGAAATGTTCACATGTTCATGTTCACGAAATGTTCATGACCGTGCTGAAGAGATATTTACAGTATTTACAGTAACAGGCAAAACACTAAGCCATGTCGTAAGAAAACAGTCTGCAGAAAACTTTACAAAAAGTTTCATCCATGCCATGAAGACCGGCACGACTGGTCTTCAATGAGCCCAAAAGAACCCATGTTACACCTCTCTTCATCTCACTGCACTGGCTACCAGTGGCAGCTCGCATCAAGTTCAAGACACTGATGCTTGCATACAGAACGACCACAGGCTCAGCACCCTCCTACTTCCACTCACTATTACGAATCTACATCCCCTCCAGAAGTCTGAGATCTGCTAGTGAGCGACGCCTTGTGGTACCATCACAGAGAGGCTCAAAATCACTCTCCAGAACATTCTCATTCACCATTCCTGGATGGTGGAATAATCTTCCCACCCCTATCCGGAATGCTGGATCCCTGTCAATCTTCAAGCAACAACTGAAAACTCATCTCTTTCGGCACTACTTGACTTCATCCTAAACTTGTTCTTAAAAAAAAAAAAAAAAAAAAAAAAAAAAAAAAAAAAAACCTTTCCCTTTATCTTTCTCTCCTTCCCTTGCTAGCTTGTACTTATTTGAACAATGACTGAGACTTGGTGTTACGAGCACTTCCTCTGTCTGATTGCCTCTTCAAGATGAATCGCTTTATGTACTCCCCAATTGTAAGTCGCTTTGGATAAAAGCGTCTGCCAAATGACTAAATGTAAAATGTAAATGTAAAAAAAAGAAAAGAAAAAAATCTTTATATAAAAAGCTTTATATAAGGTGAATACGAAAAAAATGTCAGTATTTACAAAAAGGCTCTACACAGACACAGGCACTTTCTTATCAACAACCATAATTTCAACCAAAAGCACTATCAACAACATCCCACATCATGATCAGCATCTCTGCTATTTTAAAAGACACGCAGTTCCACCTCGACCAACCACAGGGGGGCACGTTACCGGGACTAGAGGTAGACCGATTAATCAGTTTTGCCGATTAATCGGCACCGATAGTTGATTTGCGTAACTATCGGTTATCGTCAAAAATCCATGCCGATAGTTTTCCGTGTTGCATCTGTTGCTGGAGTGGTTGAGAATGGTCTGCTGTCATTATACAGTACGAGAGCAGCCTCTGGAGGCGGAAATCACTGACAGCACGTGTTGTTTGTTTTGGCACGTGTTGTTTGTTTCTGGAGGGAAACTCCAGACTCGCATTTAAATACAGCCGACAGAAAATCCTGCCGCGGAACAGAGCGCCGTTCACATAGTTTTCTATTAAATTACATTATGTACATTAACAATGATTTGGGACAAATATAATGACTTCACCCTAGGTGATAAATTATGTATTGTGCATTTTTCAGCAAGACGTTTGTCTTTCTGTGACTCTAATATGCTTCATATAGCTGTAATACAGATCGCGCTTTCTCTTTCCGTTTGCTCTGTTTTTTTTAAACACCGAACTTCAAACTCATTTATGCCACATAGTTCATTCTTGAAGCAAACTTATGTCTGTTTGGTGATTAAATAAACCGTTTTGGATCGTTGCTTGAATTGAACGTGACGCGTCCGGTGTGTGTGTGATACCAGTGACTTCTCCAAGACACAGCGCTTCACTTTTGCACAGTGTGTCACTTGTATTTATTTTATATTTTGATTAGATAATAATGCAGTGTTCTAAAATAGAAGCAAATAAAATGTGAGAGTACACATACAATATCAATAACCTGTGCATGTAATTTTAATATGGCCTTGTGTAGGTATTTCAAGCTGGCCATCTTTAAGCATGACTGTTGAAATGAAATGGTAATACTTAACAAGGTTCAAGGTTCTTGTTTATTTGTCACATACACAATCATACAGGGTATAATCAGTAGTGAAATGTAGGTCAGGACAGGTCCGCTCAATGGACAGTGCAAGAAAATAAAAATAAAAGATGATACATAACACAGGAGCATATATTTAAATATAGGTAGGAATAAGATAAAAAAAATAATAATAAGTAAAAACAATAAAATAAAATGAGTAAAATGTGCAATGAACTAAAATGTGCAATACAGTCTACTGTGGATTTAATAAATATTAATATAACCAGGGATGTGCAAGAGGAATGGGATGTGCAAGGAATGTGCAAACAGGTTGTACCAGGTATGTACACATAGCAGCAATGCGGAAGATGGAGAAAGATGGGTGTTACAGTTAATTAAATGAGTCCTGTAGATGTTAGGAGACTGAGTTCAGGAGCCTGATGGCCTGTGGATAGAAGCTCCTCCTCAGTCTCTCAGTTTTTGCCATCACGCTTCTGAAGCGCTTGCCAGATGGCAGTGAGATGAAAAGATGGTTACCGGGGTGATTTGAGTCCTTGATTATTTTTGCAGCTCTGCTTTTGCTGCGTTTGAGGTAGATGTCCTGCAGAGAGGGGAGGGCAGACCCAGAGATGCGCTCAGCTAAGCGCACAACTCTCTGCAGAGCTTTGCAGTCCTGATTTGTGGCGTTACTGTACCACACTGAGATGCACTGAGTCAATACACTTTCTATGGCCCCTGAATAGAAAGTTTTCAGGATTGCTGGTGAGACCCTGAATTTCCTCAGCTGTCGAGGATGGTACAGTCTTTGCCTGGCTTTCTTGACCTGTGTTTGAATGTGTGCAGTCCAAGTCAGGTCCTCGGAGATGTTTACACCGAGGTACTTGAAGCTGCTCACCCTTTCCACAGGGGTCCCGCTGATCATAAGAGGAGTGTAGGGCCGCTGCTGTCTCTTCCTGAAGTCTACAATCAGCTCTTTAGTTTTGCTCATGTTCAGAGAGAGACAGTTGTCCTGGCACCATGATGTTAGTCTCTCTACCTCACCCAAGTATGCGGTCTCATCATTGTTGGAAATGAGGCCCAGAACCACAGTATCGTCAGCAAATTTAACAATAGAAGTGGAGCTGTGAGAGGACACACAGTCGTGTGTGTAGAGAGAGTAGAGCAGGGGACTCAGAACGCAGCCCTGCGGGGCTCCTACGTTCAGGGTGATGGAGTTGGAGGTGAACTGGCCCATTTTCACCACTTGTGGTCTGCCGGTGAGGAAGTCTTGGATCCAGTCACAGAGTGTAGTGTTTAGGCCGAGGTCTGAGAGTTTGACAGCTAGCTTGGAGGGGACTATAGTATTGAAAGCTGAGCTATAGTCAATGAATAGAAGTCTGACATAGTTGCCATTTTTGCTGTCAATATGAGTGAGGGAGGAGTGCAGTACCTGAGAGATGGCATCATCAGTAGACCTATTTGGGCGATAGGCAAACTGAAGAGGGTCCAAGGTAGCAGGGATGGAGGAGCATATGTGTTTCTTTAAAAGTCTCTCAAAAACCTTCATGACTGTTGATGTGAGGGCAACTGGACGATAGTCATTCAGGCAAGAGGGTTTACTGTTCTTAGGTACAGGGATGATGACAGAAAAAGAGAAAGTAAAAATACGTAAAAGAGTATATAAAAACACAAATTGAGCGGAGCCATCCTTTAACGTCGACTGAACACAGCAGCGCCGGAAGCGGAAGAATAAGAGCATCTAACAAGATGTTCCTTGTTAGAGTGTGTTCATTTCATTTCAACATTTACTATTACTAATAGGCTTCATTTTTAAATTTTAAAGTTTCTTCTTTTAACATTAGTAAATTATGAAATAACTTTAATGATCAATATAATAATTAATATTAATACTAAATTTGTATTAATTTACAAAGTATGGTTCAGTACTGTTACTGCTTTTTTTAAAATAGCAAAGCTCTATTTTAGTTTTCGTTCAGTATCCATTTTAAAAACTATCGGTTGATTAATCGGTATCGGCCAGTGTGGTCCAACCTAGCTATCGGTATCGGTAAAATCCAATATCGGTCGACCTCTAACCGGGACACATTCAATTAGAGCGGGACAACTTGTGAGAATGACAGAGTGAGGGAGAGAGAGAAAGAGACACGCATAGGCACAACATACATCTCAATCTAGCACCCCACCCATAAAAGTCAATCCCATTTTGACAAAAACAAACAAACATCAAGAACAAAATGTTTCTCGTGTTCTAGAAAGAGCATCAGCTATAGCATTTTCTATACCCTTCTTGTGGCGCATGTCAATGTTAAAACTCTCTACCACTAATAAAGTCCATTGCATTAGCCTTTGATTTGAGTTTGCCTTGCGCAGGATGAAGACTAAGGGGTTGTGGTCATGTAAACAGTTGTAGGTAGAGAACTACCACCGACATAAACCTCAAATAACACACAGGGTGGTCGAATCCAGCTTCACTTTCTTGCAACAAGACTGCACCTGCTCCTAATGCACTGGGATCCACATCAAGTTTGAATGGCCTTGAAAAGTCAGGAGCAGAAAGGACTGGGACACCCTCCTGTCTTTGGGAGCATTGAAGGCATTATCACATTGATGAAAGCTTTGGAAACTCTCAATAAATCTGTCAAAGCGGACACAACAGAGAAGACATTTTTACAAAACTGTCGGTAATATCAAACCATGCATAGAAAACAGTGCAACTGTCTTTTAGATTTGCGGCAAAATATTGCTAATGACAGATCAGCTTTTTGAGCTGCATCTAATTGTGAACGACCCATCTGTAAAGAGGCAATATCACAGGTAGAAGAGGCTGGTCCTACATACAACTCCCTGACTTACCAGTAGACTGTAGAAAAGAATGACACACATGGAATATTTTTAACGCTGTGAGATAATAGTACAATGTTGACATTTTAATGCTTTATAAGTGATTAATAATATATTAACTACTTAAGCTCAGGGGCGTTTTTTGGAATTTTCGCCTAAATTTTCACACTCAAATTCAAATGTTTACCCTACACACATACAATGGAGGAAATAAAAAAAAATTGATTAATTGTAAAGAAAACCCTTTGAACTATAACATATGGGTGTAATTTTTTATAAATAATATTATATGTGTTTCAAATATTACAATAAACACTAAAAAAACACTTTTTGTAATTTTTTTTTGAAAATCTGTAATTCAGGTTCTATTAGGGCTTGCTCTTTGCAACTTACTTAGTTTGATGCCACTAGATGGCAAAATGTACCAGAAAAAATAATTTTTCAAATAACAGCTTCCAAACAGGAGTAACTGCATCATAAATGAAGCAAGTGAAATTATCCTATTTTGCACCTACAAGTGTCATTTTGAGTTTCCTTTGCAAAAACAGGCTATATAAAACAAATTACACCCAGAATCCTATTTTACTATGTGCCATAAGCACTTTTCTTGATTATTGATTGAATTATGTGTCATTTTTATGTTTTTCTAAGTAGTAAAATACAAAATTGCATAAGTGGAGTGAAGCAAATTTCACATTTTGTGTTTTATATTATCAGTTTTATTCTTTCAGGAGACACAAGACTGTATAAATTATAAAATATATCTAGTCTATCACAATCTAAAATAGAATCCACATCCTCCAGCTTTATATCATTCCATTTATGTGCATTCTGTATTGTATACTGTTTGGAGCATCCCCTCACCTGGTTCACATGTGCCAGCATCACTTGCATCAGTCCTCTGTTGCCCATGGACACAAGCTAACTGCTACTCCACATGCTGCTAGAGCTGCCTGTCACAATTCTCTGCCCTTCAGACCATCAAACAAACAAATATATCTTCATCCACACTGCACTGTAATAATCTATGCATATTTACTGTATATTCACCGAAATGCATTCAGTATTACATGTTTCTATGTAAAAGCGTTAGCTGTCCTATCGCGTATCACAACAACGATTATAAAACACGGAGCAAACACGTACAAAAGTTCTCAACACACTCACCAGAGCGCGTCCTCTCCTCTCCAAGTTGCGCCTGCTCACTCTTCATCATCTATAACTTATATTTCTATGTCCAAAGATTGCTTTATCCACGACGCAGATGTGTTCGCATTCATATGCGCCATTCCTGTATTCAAAACAGCCCAATGAACTGCATTTCCCAGAATGCATGCTCACCCAGAGACGCTCTTTCCCTCAGCCCGCCCTCGCCCCCGCCCTCGCCCTCGCCCTCGCCCTCGCCCTGCCCCTCTCCTTACACAGAGGTGTGAAGTTTCACAGCTCTTACAGGCCGGAGAATCTTGAGTGACACTCAGGCAGACCTATAGAAGCCACAGAGAAGTGCAGACTTATATATTATCAGAGCGGCTTCACCAGCGCGCTGATGTGTTGGAGGGCGCGTCTCAGGCTAAAAGACCGTCTGGAGCGCGTCTAAAACACACAACGATTTCTCAACTTTGGAAGCATGCAGAAACATGAAATTGGTCTCGTTTGAAAGAAGAGATCCTAATCTAAAAGATAATATAGAGTTTGTGGCTGTTTGCGGCTGACTGAAGCAGTAGTAAGAGTAGGAAAATGACAAAAACAAAGTTTATGAAAACTGACAAATTTCTTTGTTTCTATTGAAGATCATTCGATCTGTGATTGTCACACAATGATATAATTTGTATAGTCAGATTCCTGAGCATTCTTGTGATATATGACTTGACTGTATTGTGAAAAATATAAAAAATACACATTCTTAGGAAAAATTGTTTGCAATCGTTAGGCGAAAATTCGTGTGTGGGACGAATACATTTCTAAACTTAATTTTACTGCTTTATGTATCATAAAACCAAAAGTTATGGTATTCCTTGTAAAGAAGAGGCTCTAAGCTTTCAAATGAGACCATATATGGGCTGATACCATATAAGGAAGGCTATGTACAGGTGCATCTCAATAAATTAGAATGTCGTGGAAAAGTTCATTTATTTCAGTAATTCAACTCAAATTGTGAAACTCGTGTATTAAATAAATTCAATGCACACAGTCTGAAGTAGTTTAAGTCTTTGGTTCTTTTAATTGCGATGATTTAGGCTCACATTTAACAAAAACCCACCAATTCACTATCTCAACAAATTAGAATACTTCATAAGACCAATAAAAAAAAACATTTTTAGTGAATTGTTGGCCTTCTGGAAAGTATGTTCATTTACTGTATATGTACTCAATACTTGGTAGGGGCTCATTTTGCTTTAATTACTGCCTCAATTCGGCATGGCATGGAGGTGATCAGTTTGTGGCACTGCTGAGGTGGTATGGAAGCCCAAGTTTCTTTGACAGGGGCCTTCAGCTCATCTGCATTTTTTGGTCTCTTGTTTCTCATTTTCCTCTTGACAATACCCCATAGATTCTCTATGGGGTTCAGGTCTGGTGAGTTTGCTGGCCAGTCAAGCACACCAACACCATGGTCATTTAACCAACTTTTGGTGCTTTTGGCAGTGTGGGCAGGTGCCAAATCCTGCTGGAAAATGAAATCAGCATCTTTAAAAAGCTGGTCAGCAGAAGGAAGCATGAAGTGCTCCAAAATTTCTTGGTAAACGGGTGCAGTGACGTTGGTTTTCAAAAAACACAATGGACCAACATCAGCAGATGACATTGCACCCCAAATCATCACAGACTGTGGAATCTTAACACTGGACTTCATGCAACTTGGGCTATGAGCTTCTCCACCCTTCCTCCAGACTCTAGGACCTTGGTTTCCAAATGAAATACAAAACTTGCTCTCATCTGAAAAGAGGACTTTGGACCACTGGGCAACAGTCCAGTTCTTCTTCTCCTTAGCCCAGGTAAGACGCCTCTGACGTTGTCTGTGGTTCAGGAGTGGCTTAACAAGAGGAATACGACATCTGTAGCCAAATTCCTTGACATGTCTGTGTGTGGTGGCTCTTGATGCCTTGACCCCAGCCTCAGTCCATTCCTTGTGAAGTTCACCCAAATTCTTGAATCGATTTTGCTTGACAATCCTCATAAGGCTGCGGTTCTCTCGGTTGGTTGTGCATCTTTTTCTTCCACACTTTTTCCTTCCACTCAACTTACTGTTGACATGCTTGGATACAGCACACTGTGAACAGCCAGCTTCTTTCGCAATTAATGTTTGTGGCTTACCCTCCTTGTGAAGGGTGTCAATGATTGTCTTCTGGACAACTGTCAGATCAGCACTCTTCCCCATGATTGTGTAGCCTAGTGAACCAAACTGTCAGGGTTCTGTTGTGTGTCATGTGTTCCTGCCTCTTGTGTCCATATTTGGTTTGTTTCCTGTCCTTGTTAAGTGTGATCATTAGTTAATTCGTGTCCAGCTGTGTTTGTCTCGTTATCTATGATTTACCTGTGTATTTATAGTCCTGTCTGTTCAGTTTGATTTCATCTGGTCTACTCGTTACTTCCCGGTGTTTCTGTGAGTCTGCCCTGCCTTGTCTTGCCCTGATTTCTTGTTTGGATTTATTAAAGACTATTATTTGAGTTTATATCCTTGTCTGCGTGTTCCTCGTTTCTCCCTGCTGTGTGCACCGTGACACAAACTGAGAGACCATTTTGAAGGCTCAGGAAACCTTTGCAGGTGTTTTGAGTTGATTAGATGGTTGGCATGTCACCATATTCTAATTTGTTGAGAGAGTGAATTGGTGTGTTTTTGTTAAATGTGAGCCTAAATCATCACAATTAAAAGAACCAAAGACTTAAACTACTTCAGTCTGTGTGCATTGAATTTATTTAATACACGAGTTTCACAGTTTGAGTTGAATTACTGAAATAAATGAACTTTTCCACGACATTCTAATTTCTTGAGATGCACCTGTATATGTATATATATATATATATATATATTAGGGGTGTCAACTTTAACACGTTAACGCATGTGATTAATCTAAAAATTAACGCGTTAATATTTTTCTAACGCAAATTAATCGTTTGATAAGGTTTGACCCCAACTTCTTCCCGTCATCGCAGCGCGGAAGGTTATCTATCAGTGTGTGATGAGGGTACGGCAGCGAACAGTGTTGCCAGGGTAGCGGTTGTGGCACAAGTGTTCGTGGGCTATTTTGAAAATACAGTCGCGGGAAAAATTACAGAGCCGAGGGTTGCGGTTTTTTGGGCTAACATACTTTTATAATCTACCGCGGCCGCCCAAAGTGTATATAGACAAATAAAAACTAAAATAGATCCTTTTACTAATGTGTATCATACTTGGAATGTACACCTGGCAACTTCAGAACGGAGAGGCGGTTGTAATATCACAAACAACGTGAGTTTCAGCCAGAGCATACAACAAAGCAGAAATAAACATGACAACAGCCACTATAGATTATATAAGATAATAAACACACGATTACGACAGGATATGGTTTCTATGTGATTTTCTTGAGATGAATATGTAACTTACATCTGAAATGCTCATTTTTGCAGCGATATAAAAGGCTATAAAAAGCATATTTTAACAACAGTAAACGACCAAATTCCACATGTGATCGCAAAAGGACGTTATTACAAACACTCGATGGTGGTTTGAAGTGAGTTCTGAGTAAAAGTATACTATTAATCTCATAAATTGTCTTATGGAGCATGATGCTAATGTAAGCTCTTATGCACCTGCAGAGCAGGTCCAGTTCTTTTTCATACTGCATTTTGTCATAATACTTCACGTAAGGTCGCAAGAAAATGTTTTGTTGTATTTATTTAGAAATACTTTTGATAATAGTTGGATAAATGTATCCTGGGATTGAAGCGATGTGGCTTGGTAAACATTTTATTGCCTGTATAAAGGCTGATAATGGCTGAATAAAAACAAAAGAATAATAAGGATTATGTCTCACACCTGGCGGAGGTGTAAAAGGTTATGTTTCCTTAAACTAGTTTGTCATGCATTTCTTTTTCAACACATTTACAGGCAGTGGTGTAGTGGTGCCTGGAGAAGTGGGTATACTCTTAATTTATGCCCCTAATTTTTTTTTAAACGGCCTGGCAAAGGATGAACGACCTGTGTCATAAACGCAGTGACATGTAAAACTAGTCTAAACATATCTAAACATATTTAGTTCACTATTGTAATATTTGCACACTGTCACTTAACTTCTGCTGCTTGAGCAGGCCCGTCGCCAAGGGGGGGCATTAAGGGGCAGTGCCCCCCCAAATGACTCGACGTGCCCCCCTGCGCATGATCATGAGTGAACTTAATATTGAGAACGAAAAACCTTTATTTTACTGATCTAGTCTATGAATATTGCGGGGGAAAAAAATCATGTATTCAGCAGCATTTAGCTCAAAGAACCACTAATCTTAATTTATTAGGAAGCTAATAACACAGTGGTGTATAGCGGACGGGCACGCAGTGCGGGGCGCGCAAATAGCAGCACATAAGGATTCAAATCCTCACCTCACGCACCTGCAGCGCTTCTGTAGGGAGAAAAACATCATAAAACAACATAGGCCTATATAAAAGGAATAAATAAATAGTCCTGAACGAAATGTATTTCACTTAAATAATTAACATATATATATATATAAATAAATAAAAAACTGCGGACATGTCTACACTGAGTTTCATTTTATTTTTGGGACCGCGCATTTTACGTGCCGAATTCAGTTTCTCTTTAAATACATTCGTTTTGGCAAAACTTTTATATGTTCTTTATAATGAATGCCATTAGGCTATAATTTGTGTTTTATTTTATGATTTGTATATATAAATTTATACTATAATTTTATAGCTGCTTAGACTGATTTTTATGTTGCTTTGTTCTGAATACCATAACATTTAAATGATTTGTTGACAACTTCTGTTTTTTCTCTCTATGTAATTTTGTCTGATATGAGTCTAGGCTATAGCAGTTTTTTTTTTAATCCATGCAGCAAATGTTTTAAAAATGGCTCGAAAAAAATAGCAAATTAGGCCTACTTTATTGCATTACAGGTGATTTTAAAGAACTTTTCACTATTAACTTGTATAAAAAATGTAAAATGTATAAAACATTGTCATAAATTCGTTGTATTCCCATTTTAAAATACAAATTCACTGTTATAAGCCTACAGATAGCAAAAATAAATAAATAATCGTTTTAGAGTAGCATATAGTGTATCATGATGTAGATAAATCATATAAGTGTCTTAACTTTAGAACATAGCCTAAAACCCTTAAATTCCTTAAAAAAATCTCCCTTTGCTCAGGGCATGCGATCGTGAATCACATTTTATATTGCTATTGTCATGCTTAGCTGCATGATAAACAAAACTTATATTCAAATTCTGAATGGATTATATATGACATAGAAAGCTCCCTTTATAGTAATTAAAAAGCTGTCACCCATCTAGTTCATCACGATCTCACAAAGTTAAGTTATAATCAACGAATCTCTCTCTACACTGCGCAGTGAATCTCTATAGTGTTATAAAGAGAAGATTCGCGAGCGTGCAGAACTAAACTCTGGTGATTCTAACATAGCCTACATATAAGTCATAATATAACATAACACAAAAGTCGACAGATTATCGACAGGCTATCTTTTTAAATATGTTTTAATATAGAACTTGATAAATTTATGTAATAATACAGGTTGTTATTGTTTTGGTGAATGTCTGTTTCTGAGATCATAAAAAAGTGTGCCCCCCTATGAAAACGAAATGCCCCGCCACTGAAGATTTCCTGGCGACGTCTCTGTGCTTGAGTAAGGATCATTATGAAAATAATAATATCCACAGAAGAGGTGCTGATTTTGCAATAAATAATTTTAATAAATAAATATAAATAGACTGCAGCAACTGACATTTTGTCAGAACCTCTAGTAAATTACATGCTATTTTGTTTAGTTGTCTGTTCAGAATTGTGGGAGAATTGTGATCTATATTTGAAACAAACAAAAAATTGTGATTCTCAATCATTTCAGAAGTGAGGGAGACAGAAATGTCAAATATAATAACTTTTTTTGTCTAATTGACAGATTTTATTACGATTATTATTATTTATAAATTATTACCTCTTGCTTTTAATTGGCTGAGAAATCAAATACACTGCTTGACAATAACCAATAATTTATAATATTTTTCCTGTATTTTCCTAATGACAATTGTATGATTTGTTTAGCCTATATACTAAATTTTTTCCCCATTTTTATCACAGAATAAAGCAGAATATATATTTTGTAGCCTATCTATTGCCAAGTGTAATAAATGCTATCAATTAGCACTGCATTATTCAGAATCAGATGCTTTTTTATTACCTGGAGATGACTTGAAAAACACACATAAATCATATTGTCGCAATCATGTTTACTATCTTCAGGTTTCTTTTTATTCAGCTTAGCTGCAGTAGAGATAGCTTTGGCTTCAGCGATAGCTGGATTCTTGCACGTCGTGACTCGTAAGTTAGTACTTCTGAAGTTCTGAGGCCGATTCGGACTTTCTGCGCGAGAGCGCCATCCGGCTGCGAGTAGCCTATAAATGAAACATACACTGCATGAGTGTTTACGTCTCGTTCCTGACCGCATCACTGTCTTTACTGGATGTTTTTAGAGAATGTTTGCATTTATTCACATGTGATTGGATTAGTTACTCATATGCTGGACTGTCATGATTTGGTTAGTGCAGGACGCGCATCAGAGGGGATTTAGAAGTGGGTATACGGAATGCCGACTGATAAAGAAGTGGGTATACGCCGTATACCTGCGTATACCCTCCACTACACCACTGTTTACAGGTAAATCCTAGTATTTTAAATTTGTTATTAATCATGATTAATCACAGTCCATGACTGTGATTAACGTGATTACATTTTTTAATCGATTGACAGCACTAATATATATATATATATATATATATATATATATATATATATATATATATATATATACACACACACATTAAATCACATCATAATAAAACAAAATACATTGAAGAAATACATCTACACTTAAACCAGAACATTGGCATGAACAAAATGAGTGAAATGTTAGCTGCACTTTAAAAATTAAAAATCCAGTGAAGTCAGCTGCAGTGTTTGGAGCCTCTGAAAACAGTTCAGGAGAATGTGTTTGCAGATTTGTCAATGGGGATTGGGGAATATGTTAATAACTAAAGCACGCTAGCTAAACTAACATTAATTAATACACATGTACATTTTATTAATAGCTAACTTTTTTAAAGGGGACCTATTATGCAAAAATGAACACAGTTGTGTGTGAAAACAACCAGCCTATAATGTTAAAAATCCACCAACTCATTTTTTTATAAAACCAATAAGTCATAAACAGTCTCTCAGAACGAGCTGTTTCAGATTCTCCCTCTGTTCCTGTGAGGGGAAAAAGTCCCGCCCATTTGTGACACTCTCTGCCCTATTAACATAAACACAGCCCTGAGTGAGTAGATGCGGTCCGCCATTACTGGAGATATATACTATGTCAGCACCAAAGAGGCTTTATGAGTGTTGTGTTTTGGGATGCACTAATGAACATAGGTGTCACCATAATCTCCTCCCATCTGAGCCGAGGACACTGTGCTTAAATTTAATTTTCGAAACAAATATCCCAGAAAAAATCGGTAACGTCCCCTAAATGTTTAGGAATTAATACCAACACTTCGTGCACGAACGTCAGCTCCAGACAAAGTAAGTATCATGCGTTTGTTTTCCAAACTGCCTTTCTGAAAGAGCTTCTTGGTACTCTGTAAGGCTTATTGCTAAAGCTATCATTGTCTCTGTATTTTCACTGATGCTGTCTTCAAGTGCTATAAGAATGATCTTAAATTGGAATGTGGTAGTTAAAAGTTGCATATGAAAGCAATGTGAGTCGATCGCTTGAAGTTGTCGAGCTCATAATCAGAAGTGGGACTTATAAAGTTTGTGATAGCATGAGACCAGCTATGTTGTTATTTTTATCCCGCCGTGCTTCCTGTCTGTGTAATTCATAAACGCGAATTTATTATGCACAGTATAATCAGATGACTGACTTTGAAACCGAGTAGTTTTCTGTAAAGATAACAGGCTTGTATTAATAGTGTAATGGGTCCGTGTACTTGGCGGCCAACGGATTTTCCTTTTGAAATTAGAAAACCAAAATCAGGAATCGAGCGTTCACTCGTTTTTTGTTTTAATATTGAAAGTAGAAAAATGAGAAAACAGCTCCTTTTTCGTTTTTTTTCCAAGAAACGAAAAACAAGAATTCAGCTTAATTTTCGTTTTTCGTCCAAGGGTAGAAAAATGTATAAACAGCTTGAATATTCAATTTCTACACATAGTCGGGAATTAAACGCCCCTTTCTGCTGATTGGTCAGCCGAAGATCAAACCGTGCTGTCATCAGTTCTTCCGCAGTTTCGCGAGGCAGAATAAAAGTCATCTTCTGCTGCAGGTGTACGGTTTCTTGATGCGTTTATTAACACTTCATTTTATCTTTTTCTCATCAAACAAACAGATTAATTAATAGCTTGACAACTCGTACCGGGGCAGAGTTTAGACAGTGCTTTCTTCTGTGTAGTTCTCAAAGTGCCAGAGGGTCCGCGAAAAAAATTGCTATAGCCTACCATATTTTCCAGACTGTAAAGTCACGTTTTTGATACATGCTGTGATTTATTCCAAAGTGATTTATTCCTACTCTAAATGTAGACTTCTAGTAGGTGCGTCAAGTAGGCTATTTGCTGTGTATTGGTTCACGTGCGCCAGAAAGATGCTCAATGAGACCAAGACGCGCTAAAGCAGCATATTTTGCCGTTCACTTTATTTTTCAAAGGCATTATATTTTGTTGTCATTTTGAACGTACACAAATACAAATATACTTTTTTTTTTACCATACGACCATGAATGACAGTATTATTTCCCCTGCTGAGGAAAAAAAAATCAAGTGAATATCAATGAATAGGTCGACTCAATATTAATTCAATAAACTCAGTTAAAACAAAGTTAGGACTGCATATTTGCTATAGCCTACACTTCAATACTGGTCTGCGCTTGACTGTAGTCGCGTTTGTCTGCAGTTTAGTTTACTGAGTTTATTTAACCCATCGCAATTTATTGGAACTGTGTGAACTATAGGGGTAACTACTCACCTTGTTATTCTAAAGGCTTATTACCTTGTTACCTACTCACCTTGTTATTCTAAATGCTTTTTCAAAACACACACACACACACACACACACACACACAAAATGTCCTGCTCTCACTTGGCAGAGAATGGCAGAGATGGTGACTTTCTTTTTTTTTTTAAAGCGGATGCAAATCTGTCGTAAAATAATCCTATTAATCTCGTGGCATAACCTATATTCCAAGCGTTCTTGTTGTATTCTGTGGGGTTTGGTGAGAATCAACCCGAAATGGCAAGTTACATTTATGAAAATCTTGCGTTGCAGTCCTGTGTGCAAGTGCGCATGCAGCTCACTGCCTACACAAGCGCATATCCTTTTGAGGTCTCAATTAATCAATAATAATAATAAAAGACTACATTATTAAACTCAAAAGAGTATGTATCTTATCTGTTTCTCTGATTGTAAAATCAGAATGGCACAGTTCTTGAACGTTATAATAGGCCTGTTATAACCTATAAGTCAATGCATTCTTTCCTTTTTGTATTAGTGTTTAAAATATTTTATTTAAAAGTAATTAATTAATTTAACAATCTTACTCGACCAGGGTAGGCTATGACAGCTGTCATATCATAAATGCCCAGCTGATGCAAACCATATAATTTATATCTACATAGATTGTATCGAGCTATTAATTTGTCTGGTTATTTGATGAGAAAAAGATTAAATGTAGTTGCAACAAACACATCAATAATTCGTACACCTGCAGCAGCGGAGGACTTTTATTCTGCCTCGCGAAACTGCGGAAGAACTGATGACAGCACGGTTTGATCTTCGGCTGACCAATCAGCAGAAAGGGGCGTTTAATTCCCGCCTACGTGTAGAAATTGAATATTCAAGCTGTTTATACATTTTTCTACCCTTGGACAAAAAAACGAAAATTAAGCTGAATTCTTGTTTTTCGTTTCTTGGAAAAAAACGAAAAAGGAGCTGTTTTCTCATTTTTCTACTTTCAATATTAAAACCAAAAATGAGTGAACGCTCGATTCCCGATTTTGGTTTTCTAATTTCAAAAGGAAAATCCGTTGGCCGCCAAGTACACGGACCGTAATGTTTATTTGCAAAGGCTAGCAAGGAGCACGTTTTGGCTCACACCCTAAAAATGGCAATTTTAACAAGCTATAAAAATGTATCTGTGGGCAGGGGCGTCGTTAGTGGGGGGGAAATGGTGACAGAGTGCATAGGGCCCAGAGGTCTGGGGGGCCCGCGATCGCCTACTGGCCATCGGGAGCACCGGGACATTCTATTCGAGTAGTGGGCTGATCGCCGAAACGAGGGAGACCTCCCCGATATTAGGCGCTGTTTTTAAATGACCGCGCATGCGAAACCGTAAAGTAGCGCTCCCCGATGCATCCGCCAGCCGCGCGTCAAAGAGCGGGATCAGTCTCCAGCACAGCGCTGGAGAACGTGCGCCGCGCTTCGGCCACGATTTATAAGAGATAAACAGCGCAAGTCGCTTGATCCATTCAGATGTGACACATAATTCTTATACAGTCGTGTGATATGAGGATATTAAAGGTTCTGTAGTGATGCAGGCTGAAAACAGCCACGACAATGAGGCATATTGGAAAACGGCCCTAGGCTTGTCAATTCAGCACCATAATTTAACTTGAAGTTATTAACAATGTTTACAATTTATAAAACAATTTATTATAAATGTTACTGTTATTACATATTGGGGAATATTTAAATTTTATAGAAGGGGTTTTGTAGTTTCTTCATGTTTAGTTTTTTAACTACAAATTGTATAGTTTATTATCACTTATTATTTATTTTAAAAACCATATAACCATGAGGACCATGGTTTTACTTCTTGTGACCACCATCCTACTAATACTATTCAGATAAACTCTGGATTCTAAGCAAGAACTTCTTTCTTTTTAGATGTTTAGCTCTAATTAATTTTAATTGAAGTAAAATGTTAATTCAATAAGGGCCTGATTAAAGATAAATATCAGTGTCTTATATAAATTAGGTGTTTATTTTTTACAAATAATAAAGCTCTTAAAGGGAGATTCACCCAAAAATCCCCAACAGGCAGCGACGCTCTGAGCTTCCCTATATGAGGAACCGGCACGGGCTGCTCTCGCCCAGCAGCCCCTTGAGTTAGAGAGCGGCGAGGAAGAAATCGCTGGAACGCCGCTGCTTGCCTTCCCGCCTCTTGATGTCTGTCAACAACGGCGTCAACAGCATCACCAAATAGGCCAGAAGGCGACAGCGGGGCGTCCAAAAGGAAGACCCTGTCACGGTCCTTGATATCGGACGGGGTCAACCAGAGATGCCTCTCCGCAGCTACCAGAGCTGCCATAGACCGCCCAATGGTACGGGCGGTCTCCTTGGTAGTGCGGAGAGACAAATCAGCGGTTCTGCGGAGTTCACAAATGTCATCCGCACCAAATCCCTCGCCCTCATCCAACTCTTTAAGCAGATCAGCCTGGTACGCCTGCAACACCACCATGGTGTGCAGGCATGAGCCAGCCTGACCTGCTGCTGCGTACCCCTTGCCCACCAGCACTGACTATGTGCGCAGCGGCTTGGTGGGCAGGGTCGGAGCCTTCAGAGATGACACCGCGTCGGGAGACAGATAGCTCGCAAGCGTCTGTTCCACACGCGGCATCGCTCTGTAACCACGCTCACTCGTCCCCGCCACATTACCGTAGTAATCCGACAGAGGGACGAAGAGGCAGGCTGAGAAAGGTTTCCCCCACGACCTCGACACCTCAGTGTGGAGGTCGGGGAAAAAAGGCAGGCTCCGATGTGGAGGTGCAGTCTGAAACCGCAGAAAACGCTCATCTAACTTGCCTCTCTGCGGTTCGACAGCACGAGTAAACACCTCCACCAGCTACTCATATTGGGGTGAAAGAGGGGGTGCAAAGTGCTCGACATTTCCCGTGTCAACCTCCTCGGAGGAAGACACGAGAAGCGCCGAGGCCGCTGCCCGAGGGGAAGTAACCGCAGGGCGGGCTTCCGATCTCGGAGAGCAGTCATGGGATCTGACAGGTGAGGATGGAGATAGAGACTCGCTCGTCTCCGATCCCTCCACCAGATCTCGCTGCGAACCCCACGAGCGCCGCCTTCGCTCCGCCTCATCGGAAGCGGGGCCAGCGCCACGGGAACGCCAATGAAAGAATCCTCCCAGGAGAAGAGGGCCTTTCGGGAGCGAAGCACACGCAGAGGGAGGCTCTCGCAGAGCGGGCAATCAGCCCCCTCGAGAGCCGCCTCCGCATGTCTTGCTCCCAAGCAAAGCACACACAAGCTGTGTGTATCACCTGCACACAAATATCGCTTGCAGGGAGGAACACACTGCTTGTACTGTGCTTCGCTCTCGTGTTTAGTCTTAAACATGACTAATGAACAGACAGACAACAGTAAATAAGACTTACAGATACACAGAGCGCTTAGCTGAATGACAGAAAGCTGACGCTGGTTTCACCGCACGTGCTTTTATACCAGCTGTTCGTTACGTCACCTCGCCCGTGACGTCCCGCCCATCCATTGGACAGATTGCATTTGGATTCAGAGCCGGTCACGCTGAAGGCGTTCCCCTAGCGTCTCTGGACGCAGCTCGAGTTCCTGAAGAGGAACCATGGTACATAAACCAAAAAAAAAACAACAACATGGTAATTGTAGTTAAAAAACATGTATTTGTAGTAAAACTGTGGTTATATAAATATACAAACATGGCAATCAATCTACCAAAAAAAAAAGGTAAATACATTTTTACTATTAATAATAATGATAATAAAACCATGGGTTATTTTCATGAGGGCTGGTATACTGGAAATCTCTGAACACGTCTTGTGTGTGCAAACAGAAATATCCTGTCTCCGAAAATCTCTGTGCATCTCAAGTGTATGAACGTGTACGGGACTCAGCACACTTGCCTGGGAAATTTTCATACACGGTGAGATATTGTCACGAATCCGGTCTGTGGCCTTCCGCCCAATAGCCACCAGAGGTCGCCTCTCCATCATATTGACTCTCACACCACACAGCACACTGGACTGCATTTCCCATCATCCATTGCACTGACGACACACACACAGCTGATTGCACTAATCACGCTCACACCTGAGAACTATCACACAATCACTATCACCCAATCACACACTCTTTATAAGCCTTGGACTCTCTCTCCCTCACTGCCAAGTATTGTCTGCATTTATCTCTCTCCTAGTGATAGCAACCTTACGGAGCCATTCCGTGATTTTTGAAGTTAAATCTAGCCTAACCTTGTTTATAGTCTGTTTCATCTGTGTCCTGATCCTTGCCTGGTTTATCTCGTCTCGTCTGTCAGCAGCCTGCCCTGGATCTATTGTCTGTTTGGATTAACCCTTGTCTTGCCGTTTCGAACTCTGTTAGCGCCTTGCCTGGATTATTGCTCACGTTTTGGATTACCTCTCTTGTCTAGCCCTCTGGATACTGTTTGCTGTTATTCGACCCTGCCTGTATTTTGACTACGTTTTACAAATAAAGCTTGCACTTGGATCCGCACGTCTCGCGTCTCGTCTGCCTCGTCACAGAATACTCGGCCGCACGAGGATCCAGCTGCTTTTCTAACGGACCCTGGTCAGGTATGGACCCATTCAATCAGCTACTTGACCTGCGTCAAGGAAGTCAATCCATTGAGGAGTACGTCACTCAGTTTTGTGTGTTATCTGACAAGGTACCTTTTGATGAGGTTGCATTAAAAGACATTTTTCGTTTTGGACTAAGTGAGCCCGTAAAATCATGGTTACCTGAAGGAAAGTTTAATGTTAATTTAAAGGATTTTATGGACTATGCTTTGCTATGTGCTGGCTCTTCGTTTACTGTGGGTGTCGCGGAAGAGGAACGCGACACCGCGTCTGTGACTGAGATGGCAGACGCACCAGAATGCACTCACAAAATGGTGGACGCAACAACGCACCGTCATTTCTCAGCTGATCTTCATGAGCCAAGCAAAGTCACAGTTGATCTTCATGAATCAAGTCAAGTCACAGTTGATGTTAAAGAGCCAAGTCAAGTCACAGTTGATGTTAAAGAGCCAAGTCAAGTCACAGCTGATGTTAATGAGCCAAGTCAAGTCACAGCTGATCTTCGTGAGTCAAGCCAAGCCACAGTTGATCTTCGTGAGTCCAACCAAGCCACAGTTGATCGTCGTGAATCAACTCATCTCACAACTGATCTGCCAGGGTCTCGTCATGTCTCAGCTCATCATCATAAGTCAAGTCACATCTCTGTTGATTGTCACGAGTCAAGTCACGTCTCTGCTGATCATCCAGAGTCACACCACGTCACAGCTGATCATCCAGAGTCCCACCACGTCACAGCTGATCATCCAGAGTCCCACCACATCTCAGCTCACCAGCCAGAATCTCTTCACATCTCAGCTCTTCAGCCAGAGTCTCTTCACGTCTCAGCTCTTCAGCCAGAGTCTCTTCACGTCTCAGCTCTTCAGCCAGAGTCTCTTCACGTCTCAACACTTCAGCCAGAGTCTCTTCACGTCTCAGCTCTTCAGCCAGAGTCTCTTCACGTCTCAGCTCACCAGCAAGAGTCTCTTCACGTCTCCGCCGAGCTGCCAGAGTCTATTACACCCAGAGATTTAAGGTCAGTCCTTCGAGTTCCCTGTCTGGTATCCAGCGTGAGGGATGCACCGCTGGTGTCTGCACGCACAGCTGGTATCCCCAAATCCACTCACTTTAGCCCTCCTGTCCCTGAACTGATTCCCCTGTCTGAAGCGCTTCCCATGATGGGGATTGACTTATGTTGCGTTTGGGCTGCGTACACCACCTCAGAACTGCCCCAGATGATGGCACCCGCTGCAGCTTCTCCAGAGGTGGCGGCACATGCTGCAGAACCTCCCGAAGAGGCGGTGCTCGCTTCAGCTCCTTGTATGGTGGTGGCGCCCAGCAATGTACTCTCAGCCTGTCATGTCACGGTCAAAGGAACCGTTGATGAGCACTGTACCTGTCCTGATACTGAACTCTACCTGTTTCCTGATGTTACCACTGTAGAACCTCCAGAGGTGGCGGCGTCTGCTGCAGAACCTCCAGAGGTGTCAGTGGTACCCTCATATGAATCCTTGTCCTGCCCTGTCACGGCTATGGAGGCCATCTGTGAATCCTCGTTCTGCCCTGTCACGGCTGTGGAGGCCATCTGTGAATCCTTGTCCTGCCCTGTTGCTGCTACAGAGGCCATTAATGAACCTTCCATTAATGAACCTTCCTTTGCTCATGTCACGGCCACGGAGGCCGCTTTAGAACATTTGTCCTGCTCTGAACCAGCCGAGAAGTCTATCTCTGAACTCTCGCCCCGTTCTGAAACAGCCATGGTGTCTGATTTCGAACTGTCTGTCTTGCCTGTCTCTGTCAAGGAATCTAAACCTGAACTGTTGGTCTTGAACTTAGAAACTATAAATACACCCCATATTTGTCCTGTTAACCCTGTCTCTGCCAAAGAGATCATTAATGAACAGTCTGTCTGTCCCCTTCCAGTCAATGAGTTATCCATCTGTCCAGTTTCTGTTAATAGGTCTGAGTATGAATTATCTGTTTACCCAGCTTCAGTCACTGAAATGTCTACCAATTCAGCTTCAGTTAATACAACTAGTTCTGAGCTGTCAGTCTATCCCATCTCAACCCATGAATCTGTTTGTGAACTACCTGCCGGTCCAGTTTCCCTCAATGAACCTGAGTTTGAATTGTCTGTCTTGCCAGGTTCTGTTAATGAACTGTCTGTCTGTCCAGTTACAGTCAGTAGACTTGATTATGAACAGTCTGTTTATCCGGCTTCGATCACTGAACTGTTTGCCAATCCAGTATCCGTCATTGCATCCAATTGTGAACTATCTGTTGTTTTAAACTCAGAAACAGTTTTAAACAGTTCCTACTTTCTGCCACATGTCAGACTGGAGGCGTGGTTTAGCTTGGAAGAAAGTCAACCCCTGTTACCATAGCTACCTAATCATTTCTATGCAGTTCCTATGAAACAAATAAACAAATATTTAGTTGGCGCATGAACAACAATAATGTTTTTGTTTTAGATATGCCAAATTTTAAAGGATATTTCACCCTATTTTGGTCACCAGAGCTTGTTTTCTCTCTTGACAGAGTTTCTGTGCCAACAGGAACACGAGACCTGTTGAAGAATAAACAACTGCCTAACAGGACACTTTCTCTTCAGAGAAAGTTAAAGTAAAAGCATGCATTTACACAGATAGTATACAACACATCAGTAGGCTTTGAACATATTGTCTTACAGTCTCAGTTTCAAAAACTGAATGACAGATTAAGATGTTTTTTTTTTTATCTACAGATTTTACTGGGAAGATCTTCAACTCTCTGTGAAATCATGAGGATTGTGGAAATTAACCATTAATGAAGAGGAGAAATACTGTCACTAACAGAAACAAAGTTGATTCAAAGCAAAGGTGTTTTGCAAAGTGAGCTAGAAGGTGAGTCTACTTGATAGCATTTGTTTACTTATGGATGTTTGCTGAGGGAGAAGCATTCAAAATAGAACCACTTTGTTTATTATTTACATCAGAGATTCAGCTGGACAGACAAGCATCGTTTCCGTTGAGTGACTGATTTACCTTTTTAATCTACTTGAAACAAAGAATGCATTTTGCTAATAACTAAATAAAAAAAGTGCTGACTCTTAAAAGAACAGTTTTTTTAATACCCTGTGGCAGTGAGGTCCTTTTTAGTAAAACATTGAAAACTGCATTCAATATTTCATTAATCATTCATTAATTCATTTTATTTAATAAAATGAATACCAAAATGCTTTCAAGAGGCATGCTGTTATACAACATTTGATTTGTTTGAACACTACAAACCCCTGTTTTCGCCCCTCCCAAATATCTGTCAAAGTGAAACTCCATTTAATTACATGTTCTATTCAGTGAAAAAATACAGTTCTTCTCGACGGTTGAAGCCTTAAACGAAGAAGGAAACATTATCGAAGATAATAACAACCATTTCTTAAGACAGGAACACAGGTTGTTTTGCTCCCAGTTGTTTAGATTTTTCAGGTAAGGAAAATCAATCCAAAAATAGCTATTCAGATGGGATAAGTAATTTCAAAAATACATTACTTAAAATAATTGAACTGCATTTTTTTATTTAAAAAAAATCTGATTTCAGACTGTTCAGATTGTTGTTAATTAAACTGTTCAAAATTATTGTTGATTTAACTTAAAAAAAGTAACCTGGTTTTCTTAATTTTGAATTTATTGGAACTAACAAAAAAATCAGTTAACTCAACAAAAGAGTTTAGTTTAATCATCAGAAGCTCTAAATGTTATGTAATCTGAACAACAGTAATTATCTTAGTTGATTTGTCAAAAGAAAAACAGTTGTGATAACAAATCATGAAAATAATTTTCTTGTCTCAAAATATAAGTTCTTAGGAAACGAACAATAAACACTTAAACTGGTTTCACCAATGCTCTTTAAATCGATTGCCTTGTTTCCATTACTTATATTGAAAGTATCTGTCTAATTTACCCTTGTGTCCTTGCATATTTAATGTAAAACAATTTCAACAGAAAGCAAATCTTTGGTTAGCTTAAATACACAAATATATTCCTTTTTTTTTTTTTTGCAGCAATGGGCAGCAGTCTGTCAGCTCTAAAAGAACATGGCTACTCTCTAGTGAGAGAAGAGCAGAATAAGATCCTGGTGAAAAATGAAGGTGGTGATCAGTTTGTCATTAAAAAGTTGAGCGCTAACCAGGTAAGTTAGACAGTTTGATTATAATGAGATCTGAGAGTTAAATGGGGGGAAAGAGAAATTCCTATAGCCCACACATGAATATTAATACTTAAAAGGATAGTTAACCCAAAAATAAAAATTACCCCTTGATTTGCTCAACCTCAAGCCATCCTAGATGTATATGACTTCGGTCCCACTTTATTTGGTGGCCTTACTTATGTACTTACATTTAAATTAATCATTTGATACAATGCACTTATTGTGTGCATACATGTTTTTACATTGTATTTATATTTAAAAAAAAAAAAAACACCTGCATGTAATTACATATAATTACATTTATGATTACACTGTTAGCCTATCACTTACACCTTAACCCACCCTTAAACCTACCCATACCACCAAACATGTCCCTAACCTTACCCGTATCCCTCCTCAATAGCAGCAAAAGTGTTTTGCAATACAATATGAACACAATAACTGCACTGTACTTTTATTTTTTGATGTAGGTACATAGTAGTTAAGGTCTCCTTATATAAAGTGGAACCATTATTTTCTTATTTCAGACATACACAGTCTGAGTTATATTAAAAAAAAATGTAAACACTTTACAGTACTGTTGCACTAATATGCATGGATTCATTCTTAACTAATACACAAATAATCATGAGTTAATGCATGACTCATGAAGAACTAAACCATTCATTAATGATTACTACGTCAACATTTAATAAAAAGTCAATCTGATTAATAGATTACGTAATATATGATTTGCTATTAATTAGGGGTGACCCCTGATTCGACTCCCAATCTCACAGTCGAATATTCGCGGGTGTTATGATCATGCCATTTTGGCTATATGGGGGTGCTCAAATGTCTGATTTCACATAGAACTACTGGTTTTCTCCCAATAAGTTAATATACAGTATCATGATAATGCTGTAAATAAGAATATGAAAAGAAAGAAGCTTTAAATAAATATTTTTACGTGCGTGAATAAATCCAACCACCCCTACAGATTTAAATTAAGTTTCACTTTCCATGATCCGTGACCGACAGAGAAGCATCTTGGCGGCAGGGATTTAAAACTTTAACAAGACTCAAACTGACACAGGCAGAGTTAAAGGCTGGATTTTTTCGATCAGGTGGGGTATAAGTGATTTCAAAACATGGCAGCCGGATTATATATTGTGTATTATATATCTCGCATAAGATGCATCGCGCTGAAGTAAAGCTCTTCATTGTACAGTGATTATCAACGTGCAGCGCGAGCAGTACCAACAACAATGCATAATATTAAATAACTATGACTGGGACTGTCATATACATAACATTATAATGAGAACACTATTATAATAAAACGCTGTGAATTTAGAGTTTGGTTGCCGTGTTTCTGCGCGTTGTTGCGTGAAGAACGCGTCCACAAAATGAGTTAATTCAGAGCCGCTAAAAACCTGCTATCAAATGCTTCATTCTACCGGTCATCTTTAGCGCGCAGCTCAAAACAGAAATGCAGAACATTAATAACTATTGTCATATAGCCTACATAATGTTATAATGAGAGCACTGTTGTAAAAATTTTTTGAATTATTATGGTTTGCTAGCGTTTAATGTTAACTATCTTTTAATAAAACCATAAAACATTATTTTTGTATCTGCGAGTCGTCCATTACACATTTTCCCTGTCTGTTAATGTCAGTAATTATGACTGTCTGACTTGACTCTTGGTAATGTATTTTGCCCCGCCTCCAAACATATGATTCGACTATCAGTCGACTATCGGCAAGATTCGAAAATTCCGATTTGACTATGAAAATCCTTAGTCGGGGACACCCCTACTATTAATTATATGTGTCATCATATAGTTATTCCTTAAAGGTGCAGTGTGTAGATTTTAGCGGCATCTAGCGGTTGAGTTTGCGAATTGCATCCAACGGCTCAGTCCCCCACTCACCCCTCCCATTAGAGAAGCTACGGTGGCTGATACAGGGCTAAGATGCCGCCGTTTGAGACTGCAGAGAGCAATGAGGTTTCTTTACAAAGGTAAATTAAGGAATTATATTTACTTAATTATTCAATAAACCGATGTCATTGTGAATATTACTGTTACTTGTTCATCATTGTGTCAGTGTTTTTTCGCAAGAATAATTGTGTCAGTGTTTTTTCGCAAAAATAACAGTGACGAAACGCGCTCTGTAGAGCAGTTTGTCCGTTAAGGGCTACTGTAGAAACATGATGGCGACTTCCATGTAAGGGGACCCGCGGTGTATGTAGATATAAATTGCTCATTCTAAGGTAATAAAAACATAACGGTTCATTATGTAAGGTCTTTATACTCCTCTGAAAATGTAGTTATTGTATATTATATTGCATTTCTGTCTATAGATCATCCTAAATATTACACAGTGCACCTTTAACAACATACACTATTACCTAATAATGTAAAGTAATTTGTTAATTACAACAACGGGTCAAAGCTATGCATTTCATTTTCCAGCGAATGATTTGTAAAGGTATCAGTATGTTATGACTTTACTTGTTGAAGCCCCAAAAAGTACATCCATCCATTATAAAAGTGCTCCACACAGCTCCAGGGGGTTAATCAATCGAATTTGTCTGAAAGAAATAGTCATATACAGCCTAGGATGGCTTGAGAGTGAGTAAATCATGGGATAATTTTCATTTTGGGGTGAACTAACCCTTTAACCAACATTGACCAGTAACTGTTATTTTCCTCTTTATTACTGTAAAGCTGCTTTGAAACAATACATTTTGTATAAAATGCTATAAATAAATGTAACTCAATGAGTTCCTGTCTTTTTTAGGACGAATCAATGTTTCTTCCCCATCTCAGTCACCCACACATCGTCCAGCACAAGGAATTTATCAGAGGTTGAGAGAAAATTCTAAATTAATTCTACATTAGCTGTATTCAGGGCTAAATTAATTATTAAATATTAGTGTGTTTAAACTGTGATTAATCTGTTTTCAGATTCTGACTATTTGTATCTTGTCCTGGAGCACTGTGAAGGTGGAGATCTCGCTCAGAAAATCCAAAACAAAAGGGAGGAAAACGTTATGTTTCCTGAGAATGAGGTATCATTGTAGATTGATGGAAAGGCTTAACCCATTAGCATAGGCATTGGAATCTTTAGGTTTACTTAAAAATACAAGCAACTGTGATTGATTAAATGGTTGGTTCTCCAGGAGTAGATACATCCATATTTTAGCATGATTTATTAAACTGGAACAGTATTGTCTAACTTCATCCCTAATTAAAACATCTGAACCAACTAATCTTCTGTAGGTCATTAGTATTACTAGAAACTTCCAGACTTCTGTGTTGGAGCAGGTTGGAGCATATTCCAAGAGCAGGATTGAGCAACCGTGATCTATAGGATCTTTTAAAGCAACCCAACCCTATATAATGGCATGCATATAATGTATAATTTCATTGTGAGATGCACGAACAGAGAACGCCTGAGGAAACAGCTTCTTACATACCAGTAAAAGTATGTCATAGTGCCTTGTGAAAGTATTCATAGCCCATACTCTCACAGTCACAGTTCTGTTTTTGCTCTGGTGTGCACTTTCAGCAGTTAGAGCTTATGTAGACAGGTGTGTGCCATTTCAAATCAGTTTTAACCTCTTGCTGTCAATATTAAATATTGCATTTTTAACTAAATAAAATTTGTAAATTCACATTTTACTGATTTACAGATTCTGGACTGGATTGTGAAGATCTGCATTGGTTTAAAGTACCTGCATGATCAACAGATCCTGCATAAAAACCTGCAGTCCGAGGTACAGATTTAACTCAGTTCATCTATACATATCATCCAAATGGGAACAAGGGAGTGCTAGAGCCTATAATTCGGCTACAGAGCTCAAAAAAATTATCTAATTTGGCTTTTACACTTGTTTATTCTTATGTGTGAATTGTAAAGAATAAATATAAGCAGCAGCATTAAATACACAGTGGTTGACAAATCGAGAAGAAATTAGGATGTAAAATAAACCAATGGAAACCATAAATGCAACAACTCAGAAACACACAAATGGGCTGTTTACACAAAACCATTTTCAACTGCAAATGGAAAACTTTTAATGTGTTTTGGCCGTTCATTTACATGACAGCAGCATCTTGGGGAAAACAAGCTTTTGAAAAACAAGCTTTTGAAAAAGTTATTCAAAGTGCAAGGTTTTGAAAACGATGCCTTTACCCTCTGCATGTAAACAACAAAAACGCGAACTGGTGAAAATGCTGAAGTCCTGCTCATGCCTAATACATTTTCGAGTAACATCGCCAACTACTGGCCTGGCAGAAGAGTACAGCATTTTTTATCATTTTGACAATGTTGTCGTCTGTTTCTAATACATCGTTTTTGTGTAAACATACCCTCAGTAACATTGAGACAACAAAAAATATCATGTTGCAAAAGTTTATCAGTGTAAAAAAGAAAAAAGGCCTGAGAATAAAACAGATAGTCAAAGCATTGCTATAAAATGCTTTCATTCATTACCAGTATCTCCAAACTTACAAAATATATCTGTTTTCTTATGACAGAGCATATTCTTCACTACATTTGGAACCATCCGTCTTGGAGAGTTTGGAGTGATCCATCAACGGTTTGCTCCTATAATTCAAAACATAACTTGTCAGGAACTCTTCAGTGCATAATACCAAAAACACAGCATAGATCATTTACATGTGTGCTTTATGATCTGTATTCTGCACCATATTTTCCTTGTTTCTATCAGGTCCACTGAAGAGCAAACAGCAGAAAATGAACCTTCTTCATATGTTGCACCTGAGATTTTGAATGACAAACCTTATGAGGAAAAAACGTAATAAAACATCTTCAAACTACAATGTTGACTGGCTATACAGTATATGTTTCTAACTGAATACTTATACTATGCTGTTAATAACTTTCACAGTGAAATATGGAGGTTGGGATGTGTCATCTATGAGCTGTGCATGCTGAAATGTGCGGTGAGTTTTTCCTTTCATCAGATTTACTCTTTTTCCTCCAGTCAAAACAATAAATATATTTCTGTCAGGACCACTATCGTCAAAATGATAGATACTTAGCATAAAGTTTGGTTTGGCGGTATGGTTCTGTTCTGTGCAAAAACTCCCTGCCCATCCATACAGCCCGTCATGAATGAGCAGGGAGAGCAGCAATAATAATAACCCCCCGAGGGTTAACAGAACAGAACAAAGCAGATATCATTAATGTACTTAATGATATTTAAGTGTATAATTATTCAAGAAAAGAGTCTGATTTAGCAAGGAATATCAGAAGCCAAGTCCTGACTGCGAAAGGAGGAGTTGGGGATGGAGGAGGGTGATTTGCTCCTGAGCAAGTGGGAAAAGCTGCTGATTAATACTGAATAGAGCTTATATAGGAATGCCGCGATAGGTGTCGTATTCCTATAGGTAGATGTGATCAGCTGATGCAAGCTTGACTCACGTGACCTGCCAGAACTAACGCTAACGCTCAATATGGGCTGTGCGTTCACTTTTTGCATATAGCAGTGGCACTACAGACGTTGAATGTCTTTACATTAATACTCTGTACAGGGCACACAAAATCCAAGTTTTCAGACAAACATTTTCTTTATTTGAAAAAAAAGGCCAAAAAAAAGCTTGCACGATCTGGCCAATATCAATTTCATTCAGTATATTAATGTATTAGTTTACCATGTGAACTCTGACTGGATGGTTGAGAGGTACTCATGTTTATGTAATGATCTGTTTGAATTAAGATATCTCCAAATACATTCTCATTAGCAAGTTCTTTATGAGGTTGAATATATAGTAAAGGAAACAAGGAAAGTAGCTGTTATTCTGTTTTGATGTCATCTATTATTTAATGACTAGTGACCTTTCTAATAGTGACTAGTATCTTTCTAGTATTTAAATGTTATTAGTGAGCATTCATTAGATACAAGTACTTATACTTATTCATTAGGTTCTAGTACTCATTTATAAGACACTAGTTTCTTTTGCAATTATTACTAGTAACAATTCTTATATTACTTATCAGATCTGCTTTTTTACTCGTCTAATGTTATGATTAGTCTGAATGACCAGATAAACAACAACAACAACAACAAAACATTCTCATTCTCAATATTCTCAATAGTTAGTACTTTAGCCTCAGCTACAAGTTATGGTCATTCACTTTTATTCACCTTTTTATTCCCTGTAAGAGTGGGCATGGCCATTTGTAAATTTAATGTTTCTGGCTTCCGGTGTCATCCGCTTCCAGCAATTTTTTAGCAGTACAAACCAGCTAGTATTGCTACTTGATATTGCAAACTAGTGTATCTTACCATATGATTTGTTTGTATTCAGAGTTTGAAATTAACATCTGTCAACCAGCCAAATATGGGTAAAAATCAGTTGTGGTGGCTAACACTGTCAAATCAATAGCTAATTTGGTGGGTTACTTTTAAAAATTCTATTCAATCATTAATTTCTTGCGCAAGTTCATTTAAGCCAAATCTGTGCAGATTTAGTGCAAATACTGAACCTGTGAGTCATCTTGATATATTAAATGCAGCCTAATTGCACAGCATCTGTGCATATCCAGCTTACTTGAACATACCCGCCAAATAATTGTCGAAAAAAGACTGAGGACTCACACCATGTATACACCGGATGCGGGAGGCGCAACAAAATACAACAGAACCCATGATGATTAGTGATGCTTTCTACACTGTATGTGCCGCGACACGACAAGTCCTCAACAGTAAACTGATGCCTTGTTCTGTTTATGACACACAATTCAAATGATTCGCAATGCCCGCTTTTTCTCACATCCAGTGTGGAAAACTGCAAGCTGTTGGTTTATTTTGGTAATTGTTTGGTAATTTATTTATTTATTGGCCAGTAGAAGTTATGAATGGCCGGTAACTTAAAAATGTAATAGCCAGGCTTGGGGAGTAACGGAATACATGTAAAGGCGTTATGTAATCAGGATACAAAAATCTAGTAACTGTAATCCACTACAGTTACATCAAAAAACTTTTCATTTGTCATACTTGCCTACGGGGAGGAACGAGGAGATGCGGAGACATGGAGTTAACACAAACGACAGTCTTTAATAATCCAAATAGCTGGGAACACAGGGCAGGTAGGAACACACATGTAGCACAATTGACAAAGAAACTAGGGACAGAACTCACTATAAATGAACAACTAAACGAGGGGATCACATGACCCATCTGGGATCAATGAACACATTAGGAACGCGAACACCAAATATGGGCAAAGACACGAGGGAAAACTAGGTCACAGGGGAGCACATGGGAGGGAAACAAACACAAAATAATCTAAAGCGGAGTCCAGGACTTTGAGGCTGGAGGTGGAGGCAAGGGATTCTCCAGCCACGGCGACGATGGAGGATGGCAGACCCGTGGAGCTCGCACCATATAGATGGCGGGCTGAGGGGAGGCAAGAGAGGGCGGCTCTCATTTGTGAGCCTCCGGGCTTTCAGGGCTGGATGGGGGAACAGGGGCCCTCTCTGGGCTGAACTCGGGAACAGAGTCACTTTCTGGGCAGGATGGGGAAACAGGAGCCCTGGGAGCCCTCTCTCCTTCGGAGTTACACAGTCTCTGATCCATATTCAGCTCAACCTCAGCCATGGTGCAGGGAATGGAGCTCCTCAGTGCTCTCACTGTCCATGGCTCTCTCCCTCGTGGCTAGCTCTCGCACCTTAAGTTGTTAAACTATGTTCCTGATAAAAACGTTAGAGTAGTGGCAGCGCTAACAACATTAGCGCGTATGTCTGTGTGCAAACTGTTTGCATCTGTGAGGGAGAGAGAGCGGGAGAGGTAGAGTAGCTTGTGCTTTCTGTGCATAATAAAACGTAATTTTGTGGCAAAAACATGGAAATGATCTGTCGTTTTTATCCTGTTGTTTACTGTATTTATTTGTTTGGCCAGTATCGTTGTCAGTTTCAGTTCTTTTGCTATTTTAAGCCCTATTCGCACGGGATTAGTATTACCTGGTGACCTCCAGTCATTTGTAATAATTGCCGAGGTTGTCTGTGATCTTAATCCCATACGAATCGGCCATGTCTGTAATTTGTAAAGTAAAAATTCCCCCGCAAATGACCTACCATATTTTGCCGAACACTGAGGTCCTGTGATAATATTAGATAATAATACTGCCTTAACCCTCTTGGGCATGGAGCTCATCACCAGAGCTTCACAGTTTGCCACTGGAGTCCTCTTTCACTCCTCCATGATGACATCATGGAGCTGGTGGATGTTAGAGACCCCACAGACGCTCAATAGGGTTTAGGTCTGGAGACATGCTTGGCCAGTCCATCACCTTTATCCTCAGCTTCTTTAGCAAGGCAGTGGTCGTCTTGGGAGGTATGTTTGGGGTCGTTATCATGTTGGAACACTGCCCTGCGGCCCAGTCTCCGAAGGGAGGGGATCATGCTCTGCTTCAGTATGTCACTGTACATGTTGGCATTCATGGTTTCCTCAATGAACTGTAGCTCCCCAGTGCCGGCAGCACTCATGCAGCCCCAGACCATTACACTCCCACCACCATGCTTGACTGTAGGCAAGACACACTTGTCTTTGTACTCATCACCTGGTTGCCGCCACACACGCTTGACACCATCTGAACCAAATAAGTTTATCTTGGTCTCATCAGACCACAGGACATGGTTCCAGTAATCCATGTCCTTAGTCTGCTTGTCTTCAGCAAACTCTTTGCGGGCTTTCTTGTGCATCATCTTTAGAAGAGGCTTCCTTCTGGGACGACAGCCATGCAGACCAATTTGATGCAGTGTGCGGCGTATGGTCTGAGCACTGACAGGCTGACCCCCCACCCCTTCAACCTCTGCAGCACTGCTGGCAGCACTCATACGTCTATTTCCCAAACACAAGCTCTGGATATGACGGTGAGCATGTGCACTCAACGTCTTTGGTCGACCATGGCGAGGCCTGTTCTGAGTGGAACCTGTCCTGTTAAACCGCTGTATGGTCTTGGCCACCGTGCTGCAGCTCAGTTTCAGGGTCTTGACAATCTTCTTATAGCCTACGCCATCTTTATGTAGAGCAACAATTAAAATTTTTCAGATCCTCAGAGAGTTCTTTGCCATGAGGTGCCATGTTGAACTTCCATTGACCAGTATGAGAGAGTGAGAGCGATAACACCAAATTTAACACACCTGAGACCTTGTAACACTAACGAGTCACATGACACCGGGGAGAGAAAATGGCTAATTGGGCCCAATTTGGACATTTTCACTTAGGGGTGTACTCACTTTTGTGGCCAGCGGTTTAGACATTAATGGCTGTGTGTTGAGTTATTTTGAGGGGACAGCAAATTTACACTGTTATACAAGCTGTACACTCACTACTTTACATTGTAGCAAAGTGTCATTTCTTCAGTGTTGTAAGAATCTATAGTCTGCCTCGACCCAGCTTCCACTCCACAACATGTTTTATCATGCTCATTTCCCAAAATGGTTTAATTATTATAGAGAAGAAGAAAGTCAACAGTTATGTTGACTGTAGACCATTTGGGATGCTCACATCCTGTGCAAATGGTCACTAATTGTAGAATGGGAGCGAGTGTGGGTCACCAAGAACTACCTCAGACAAAGGGGTGTCAGAACTTAATTAACATACAGACTACAGCTGTTACAACAGGAGCGACAGGGGCGTAAATTTCATCTAACAGTAGGGGGGGACAATATACATAAAATTTCTCAAGAGCAGTTTTTGAAGGGGACACAAATAATACAGCTAAAACTGTACTTGTAAGGATATGTATACACAGAGGAAAGCTAACGTTACTGATGTAGAAGGGAGACTAAGGCGTTATTTTAATGACAAATGTCGAGAGTGCATTATTGTAGCGCGAAAGCACATGCCTATGTGGCTATTTACACTAACTCCGCCCACCAACGTGTGATTCGGCTGTTCAACATTACAAAAGACTGTTGACTGTCATCCGCTCGAGTGGCGCAGACTGTAAAATGTGTACCTAGAGCTGATGCAATCGTCCCGGGTTCGAATCTACCTTTTGCCGAACTTTTTTTCTCCCTTTTCAAATTTCAAATCACATCAGAAAAGCATTTATTTTCAATAAAAATTAAGGAAATAACCAAAAATGTTAAAATAAAGTATCGGGTAGGGTTAGTGTAGGTGTAGGGAGGGCTTTATTGTCCAAATAAGGTGGTATCCATTTAATAATTTGAATTAAAATTAAAATTTACACTCAATAAGTTATTATTGCATACTGTTTTATAATGTACTACAATACTGAGGTGCAGATAATTGCCACTATTTGCAATAAGTTGTATAAATAGCAGAAAATCCTAACATAGTGTAAAAAGATTGCACTTAGTGTAAATAGCATATCACAAAAAAATGCATATAATGCGCGAGCGCGAATCTCTTCCCTCGCACGCAGATTTTCTTTGCACTCTCAAAAACACGCTGCTCTCGCAAAGAGAAAATAATCACTTCATCCGATGTTTAAGTGAATAAAATTGACAGCCTTACTGGAGTTCCACAACTACTGAGGCTTTGTTCTTTCTCACTGGACTTGTATGATATAAAAGAGGAAAGCATTTGGACCAAAGCACTGTGAGGCAAGGGAGGGGGAGACTCAAAATGTTCTAAACTTAAAACGCATTTTTGCCCCGTTTGCGTTTATGCTGTTTTACTTCTTACACAATTATTTTAAGTATAAAAATTATTTACAATACACAGCATGTTTTTTTTAATCATATTTTTAGGGGGGGACAACCCTCAGGTAGGGGGGGTCTTGACCCCCCCGACCCCCCCGGGATTTCCGCCCATGAGGAGCGACTTCATTTACATGAAGGGTAGTAAACTGAAAATGTATAAAAGGTTTGAATTTAGGATGTTCTGGGTTCATTTCGACTCCGTTGAACCCAAAGTACTACATGTGCTTTGTCACTGCTATGCTGCAATAAACATCTTCATCAAGATCTTCAAAGTCCTCATCACTTTTTCTTACAGTGTTGTCACATGAAAAGATATAATAAAATATTTACAAAAATGTGAGGTGTGTACTCACTTCTGTGAGATACTGTGTATATATATTAGGGGTGTAACGGTTCACAAAATTCACGGTTCGGTTCGATACGACACAGTGGTGTCACGGTTCGGTATGTTTTCGATACGGGGGGCGGGGCAATTGGTTACGTCGCAATGCTGGAATATTTCTGTATTTCTGTTTTAAACCGTGAAGGCGAGCCAATGGATATCAAACAAGCACGCGTTTGCACCAGGGCTTGCACACGTGCAAACTTTGTGCAAGATTTAGGCCGGTGAACGTCTTAATCGCAGTCAATTCACTATAAACAGAAAGTGAAAGTAAAAACGGAATGATGGAGTAATGACGGAGCTTTCGGCATCTGACGCTGCATATTCTCTCAGAGACAAAGAGAGACGAATGTACTTCAACATGCTGATAACGGTATAGCCCAGCGCTTCTCAAAATCCGGACTCCGGACCGGGAGGGAATTAAATCCGGACCAGTCTCGACTTCGTATTTCAAGTGCACTCGTATCACTCAGACCTTCGTGCGTGGCACACGCACACGCACATGCACGCACGCACACAAACACACACACACGCACGCGGGCGCATGAACCAGTGTTGCAGTGTTTACCGACTCTTTTGTAAGACAAAGTGCATAGCAACTAGCGACATTTTGGATAAACCTTAAAGCTGCATTCACACTAGCAGCGACTTTGTCGCCAGGGGCTGGCGATGAGGTCGCTAGTGGGCATTCTCACTACTGGTTGCCTTGACAGCAAATTAGGTTTCTTGCTGCTACAAACAAACATTTTGGAGGCAAAATACTAAATATAATATAAATATGAATTAAGTCCGTACATACAAAAAAAAAAAAATGAATGAGAAACAGAGCCTATATTTTTCCCATGGAGTATGTTTATCTACCGCTGAGAAGAGAACGATCACGTGAGCTCAACCGTCTTCTTTCCTATTGGCTGTCGCTCCCGAAAGTCGCTCTTCATTTGCATAAAGTTGAAGGATTCTGAACTTTGTCGCATCGCTGGACACGCCCCATCCAGTCGCCAACGGTTGCTGTCGCTCATGTCGCCGGAAATCGCCAGCTCTCCATTGAAATTAATGGGATCGTGTCGCTTTGTCGCCGAGTGTCGCTTGTAGTGTGAACGGGGCTTGAGCTTTCATTCAGTAGAATAATGTCACTGGTTTTGCCCCGCGAGCGCGAGCAGCGCATTCAAAGAACCGAACCGCAGCAGACTTGTGAATGAATGAGTACAAAACAGCATTTCCAAAAACCTATCACTGTTGACTGTCTGGGCATATGAACATGAGTGTAGTTCGTCTGTAAATATGCACATAGTTTGTTACACAGACGGACGTTTGTTCTCCATATAAAATAATATAATTCACTGCTGTATAACAGCGTATTGCAGTTATAATTAAATATTTTAGCAATTCAGTTGAAGTGAAGATTCTCCCCAGCAAGGGGAGGTTATCATGGGACAGACAGCACGTTGCCCGTTACGTCGTTTGGGCTGCGTTGTTGAGCGCAGTGGCACTGATATTTCACACATTTTAAGCTCTTTTATTTTCCAAACGTGATAGGATTAGTCCAACGAATCGTTCAGTTTGTAATGCGCACCGAACCAAAAGCCTCGTACCGAATGGTTCAATACGAATACGTGTATCGTTACACCCCTAATATATATATATATATATATATATATATATATATATATATATATATATATATATATATATACTGTATATATATACAGTTATGTTCAAAATAATAGCAGTGTGTTTAAAAAAGCAAGTAAAGCTCAAAATCCTTATAATAACTTTTACTTCAATACACACAAATGCATTGGGAACATTGCACATTCTATTCTAAATCAAAACAAGAAGAAAAATTTTGCAAATTTGTTATTACTTTACAGAAAGTGAAGAAAAAGGAATATTAGGCTGTTCAAAAAAATAGCAGTGTCTGCATTTTTCTTTACAAAGTCAAACATTTACTGTTTAAACTGAAAAATGCTTGAAGATTTAGCTTTCTTGTGAATGACTGAACTAACATTTAGTTGTATAGCCACGGTTTCTGAGAACTGCTTCACATCTGTGTTGCATGGAGTCTGGCACATGTGAACCGGTATTCCAGCCCAGGACGATTGCACTACATAGCACAATTCCTCTGTATTTCTTGGTTTTGCCTCAGAAACAGCATTTTTGATGTCACCCCACAAGTTTTCTATTGGATTAAGGTCTGGAGATTGGGCTGGCCACTCCATAACATTAATCTTGTTGGTCTGGAACCAAGATGCTGCTCACTTACTGGTGTGTTTGGGGTCGTTGTCTTGTTGAAACACCCATTTCCAGGGCGTTTCCTCTTCGGCATAAGGCAACATAACCTCTTTAAGTATTTTAATGTACTTAAACTGATCCATGATCCCTGGAATGCGATAAATAGGCCCAACATGTAGTATGAGAAACATTCCCATATCATGATGCTTGTGCCACCATGCTTCACTGTCTTCACAGTGTACTGTGGCTTGAGTTCAGTGTTTGGGGGTCGTCTGACAAACTGTCTGCGGCCCCTAGACCCAAAAAGAACAATCTTGCTTCATCAGTCCACAAAATATTGCGCCATTTCTCTTTAGGCCAGTCAATGTGTTCTTTGCCAAATTGTAACCTCTTCATTTTTTCAACAGTGGGACTTTGCGGGGGCTTCTTGCCGATAGCTTGGCTTCTCATAGGCGTCTTCTAATTGTTACAGTACTCACAGGTAACTTTAGACTTTCTTTGATCACCCTGGAGCTGATCATTGGCTGAGTCTTTGCCATTTTGGCTATTCTTCGATCCATTTGAATGGTAGTTTTCCGTTTTCTTCCTCATCTTTCTGGTTTTGTTTGCCATTTTAAAGCATTTGATATAATTTTAGCAGAGCAGCCTATCATTTTCTGCACTTCTTTAAATGTTTTCCCCTCTCTAATCAACTTTTTAATCAAAGTACGCTATTCTTTTGAACAATGTCTGGAATGACCCATTTTACTCAGATTTTCAGAGAGAAATGCACAGTACAACATTTGCTGCCTTCGTCCTTAAATAAGGGCCACTTGTTTGACACCAGTTTTTTCACAGAATGGTTTACCTCTCTAATTAAACTCCACACTGCTATTATTTTGAACACGCCCTTTTCAATTAATGATTTAGTTGCACAGAATCAACAGCATGCATGTCATGACTGTTGGGTCTGTTGGTTTTCTATTACTCTACCACACCTACTAGTAAAATATTTGCCATGTAGAAATATAATTTCTGCCAAAAACAGTGATTGATCTGGTTAGTGATATTGGACTGCTATTATTTTGAACATAACTGTATATACAGTGTTGGGGAGTAACTAGTTACATGTAACGGAATTATGTAATTTAATTACAAAATAAAGGTAATTGTAATTAGTTACAGTTACTAAGAAAAAATGTGTAATTAAATTACAGTTACTTATGAAAATGTTAAGGATTACAAAGGGGGTTACATCTGATTTTTTCACACACACTCCCACATACAGATTTAATTGATTTCTTTCATAAATTGCAGTGACTGCTCTAAAATATGAAACGCCAATGTTTCAGAAGTTTATAACATGCTTATCTGATAACTCTTATATGTATTTCCTATATGGGTTTATGTATATGCTTTATTTTTTTAAGATTAACTGTTTTTTTTTCTAAGGCATCATTAGATTCCAGTGTTTCCTGTCATAGCTAAGATTTGATTTAAAAAAACAGTATCATAGCTATTAAACTATTTCTTGGTATGATTTTAAATCTATATTTAACCTCAGAATGATCTTAAAGTCAGTCTGATTTTGTGGTGGCTGTGCATCAAAGGGGACATCGAATGCCCATTTTCCACAAGTTGGTATGATTCTTTAGGGTCTTCTTAAAATCGTCTCAGTGGTCATGTATAACAACACCCTTTTTACCTTGTCAAAAACAGCTCTGTTCACAGTGACTCGTTTTGGTGCATATCTCTTTACATGCTAATGAGCTCTGCTCACCCCGCCCCTCTCTTCTGTGGAAGAGCAAAAGTGATTCGCAAATAATCATAAAAAATATTGTGTGAAATAAGTGTGAGACTTACTTCTGGAGGTGCAGCTGGATCATGAACAATGGTTACTGATCCATCCTTGAGTTTTAACTTTTTAACAAAACCTGCCTTGAATTGTCCCTCATTCAGAAAGCCGTCTGGAGTAAAATGATTTGCGCAGCCAGACATAAACGAATTTAGTGAAAGTGAAGTGATGTGTGGCCAAGTATGGTGACCCATACTCGGAATTTGTGCTCTGCATTTAACCCATCCAAATGCACACACACACAGCAGTGAATACACACATTGCTGCAACGCCCGGGTAGCAGTTGGCGGTTCGGTGCCTTGCTCAAGGGTCTCACCTCAGTCATGGTATTGAGGGTGGAAGAGGGCGCTGGTTATTCACTCCAAAATCAAAATGGCTTGATAATTAAGACGTTTGTTTATTAATTAAGAAGTTTAGGTTTTTGGGGGAGTCAAAAAAAAGGAGTGATTTTTTATCATTGTAGGGTGGTTGTGTCCACACACTGCTAAGACACATTTATATGCAAATGAGTATATTTTGCATCCAATGTCTCCTTTAAAATTAAAATCTTAATTCAAGTGATGAAGGATTTGGAAAGTCTGACAGCAATCAGTGTTGAGCACTACTGTAAGGTTAACCCTGCCTGCTTTACATGTTTGAAAATGATTAACAGTTGAAAACATTAGAAATTTAGAAAAGTAATCAAATGTAATCAGTTACATGTCACGTTGCACACAGCAGGGAGGAACAAGGACACGCAGACGAGGACGTAAACTCAAATAATAGTCTTTGAGGACAAGGCAGGACAAGACAAGGCTGAGAGACAGGATACACCGGGAGTAACGAGTAGACGAGACGAAATCAAACTGAACAGACAGGACTATAAATACACAGGTAAATCATAGATAACGAGACAAACACAGCTGGACACGAATTAACTGATAATCACATCTGACGAGGACAGGAAACAAACCAAATATGGACACATGAAGCGGGAACACATGACACACACAACAGAACCCTGACATAACTCCCTCCTCCCGGAAGGCGTGTCCCACGCCGTAACAGTTCCACCGGGGAGGGGGGGTGGGCGCTCTGGAGGCCCCTCAGGACAGACACGGACAGGAACACAGGACGGGGACCTCCAGAGCAGAACAGACAACGGAGGCCATGGCGGAGCTGGAACTCTGGAGGACATGGCAGTGTAGGGAGCTCAGGAGGCCATGGCAGGTGGTGCTTGTGGCCGTGGCCTCGGTCCCCTCGGCCCGGCCCCTACAGCCGGAACCCTTTCGACCCCCACAAAAAATTTAAGTTAGGGGGTATCAGGAGCCCTCCGGGCTAAACACAGACACAGGACAGGACAGCCCTCTGGGGCTAGACACACAGGACAAGACAGTCCCCCAGGAACAGGAAGCCCTCCTGGGCTAGCTTGGAAGCTGAGGCTTCTTCCGGGCATGACAAGGAGTCAGGAGCCCTTACAGGGTCCCTCAGCAACCGCCTCCACTTCCTCGACAAGGGGGCAGGCGGCTGAAAATGGCCTCCGCGGCCACTACAAGAAGAGCCACCTGCCCCAGACGAGTCTCCATGGACAAGACCGACAAGATACATTAAAACTGTTCCTGAGGGCAAGACAAGACTTAAAAACCATGACTCTGGGGACATGGCACGGCACTCCTGGCCGTGATGTGGACTGGATCCACGGGACTAAGGTTAGCGGCGGCCGGCGGGCATGAGTCAGCGGCGATCCGGCGGGCTTGAGTCAGTGGCGATCTGGCGGGCTTTGAGTCAGAGGTGGGCCGGCGGCCTACTTCTTTGTAGGCGTATATTCTATATGGCAAATATTAGGTGCTTATTGCAGAAATATATATGTACCTCAGATCTACAGCCACATTACCCTTTTAGTCTATATCTTTGGTGCACCACACAATTTATTTAGCTGTCCAGTTTCAAAATCTGTGACAAAGCTGCGTGACATTTACATTATAGTGAAGCGCAGACCAGTATCGGTTTTGGTGTGAATATAAAGCTATCTTGCCGGTTTGATTATTATTTCAAGTTTTTTTTTTCATAGAGAAGTTTATATGATACTGTCATTATCTAACGGCATGTTACACATGTATATAATATGTGCTACTTTTATAGAAAATGGCATTTTTTTAATTTCTAACTTTATAAAATATGTCTGTCATATTAAATTCCTGAATTTAGTCAATATTTACCAATTAAATCAGTACCAACCAAAGCCATCTTTGCACTGTGGCACAGAAGCTGAATCGTAAGTTGAATTTAGATGTATTTACACAATTAATGCTACTCAGCCTGCAGTAAATGCATTAACACAGCAATTGCATTATGGAATGAGATTAATGATTTAAACAAAAACATTCTGGATAGCCTACAGAAATATGAAATGAGTGACAAAATGAAACAATTGGATACTTCAATTATGAAGGTTACATTGCCAGTAGGTGGCGGCAAGTCATTGTGTTGATGAATGAGTCATAGACTCATCAATTCAACTGATTCATTCAAAATGCTGATTTGTTCAGGAGCAAAGAAAATGGGTAATTGAACCACTCACTCAAAGGGTTCATTCAAAGACTCGGATTTATTCAAGAATGAAACGCCTGTGTTTTAAGTCAAATAAAACGCACTGTTTTTTGTCTAAAATGAAATAATTTTATACTCTTTATTAATGAAACTGTACTGTCTAAAATAAAAGTTATGACTGCTGCATATTCACACTAAAATCAATACTGGTCTGCGCTTTACTATAATGTAAATGCATTCGCCCCGTGTTGTCCAGTGCGTCACCCAGCTTTGCCACACAGATTTTGATAACTGGACAGCTAAATAAAGATGCACCAAAGAAATAGACTAAAAGGGTAATGTGGAGCAGATCTGAGGTACATGCATATTTCTGCAATAAGCACCTAATACTTGCCTTAGAGAATCTATGCCTACACAGAAGTAAACCCTGTCTATTTGTTAGTCTGGTTGTTTGATGAGAGAGAGACGAAATCCAGGAGCTGCAATAAATGCCTTAACAGCGGAGGACTCTTATTATGTTGCATAGACCCAAAAACGACACGAGGCACCGTTTCCTTTTTGCTTGACCAATCATTGAAAACGGTTGTTTAATTCCATCCAACACGTGGAAACCGAACATTCAAACTGTTTATCCATTTTCTACCCCTGAATGTAAAAATGAAAACTCAATGGCGAATTCTTGTCTTTTCATGTTTTTGAAAAGAACAAAAAATTAAAATGGTGCCATTTTCTCATGTTTCTGTTTTCAATATTAAATCAAAAAACGAATGAACACAATATACATGGACCAATTCTCCTGTGTAAATGTACATGGCAAGATCACAAGAAAAGCTTGTAACTAATCATTATTTAATGCTATTTTCTATTTGTTAAGTTATTGATTTAGGAATTGTTCTCAAGTAGGCTTTATAATGCTTCCCCCGTTGCAAGCCTGTGCTCTCCTAATCTGTACAGCTCATTAATAAACATTTAGAACACTTTTTTTCAAAATTTCTGAATCGACTTTTAATAGATGGAAGACAGAAGCGCAATTCATGTGTGGATTGTTTTTTATTTTCCTGACCCCTATTGAATGTGTTAGTTGTGGTGCTCTTTAATTCCTACAGAGACAAAACAATTAACCATCAATCAAGGTATTTACAAACCAGAGCAATGTTGGAACATTGCATTTTGGCAGAATATACGAGGTTACAACTTGGATGACAAACTGGAAACACTAGGATGTACGTGTTCTCTTTACTCTCCCATTTTCAAACTGCAATCCAATTGTAGTATTTTTTTATCAATTTCTTTTTTAAAGTACAAAAAATGCTATTTTCCAAACATCCTGGCTGTTGTCTTTCTGTTTTTATACTGATTTACAAATGTTTTTGCTTAATTGTTTTGTCTCGGTGGGAATACGTTATGGGAGTATGTTTTTGTTTGAGCCTGTTGATAAATTAAAGATTTTGACAACTGAGTAATGAATTTTTGTCCCCATTTAGTTTCCTGCAACACTCACAGTTGAGACTGTTAAAAAGATACTCACATCCTCCTATGAAGACCTTCCTGAGACCTTCTCTGAGGATCTTCGTCAGCTGGTAACAGACACACTTCAGACCGATCCAGCGAATCGGCCTTCTGTCAGCGAGATCTTGACCAGACCTTTTATCATTAATTATCTTCGTGAAAAGGTGAGTTACCTTATTCAAATATTTAATTGTTCAGACAATTTGCAAAAAAAATTGATTTGATGAAATTTGCCTTTTTTACAGAACATGCAAACTATTAGGTCCCTTTATAGGACACTAGAGGAACTGAGAGCCGTGGCTGATGATTTGGAAAGAGTCCATTTTAACACAACTGTAGGCAGTCTCACAGGAGGTGTCATAGGACTGGCTGGAGGAATCACATCTATAGCTGGACTTATTCTCTCTCCGTTCACTCTTGGAGCATCTCTGATAGTAACAGGGGTGGGAATCAGTGCGGCGGTAGCAGGAGGAGTTACAGCTGGAGCCAGCAACATAACAAACATGGTTAACCAGCAAACAAACCGGCAAAAGATCAAAATGCTCATAAAAGAGTTCCAAGAAAAAATCAGCTCCACAGTTTGCTGCATCCAAAACATCCAAATAGCCGTGGAAACTTTAGAAAGACAGTTTTCCACAAGTAATAACTCGTTTTCCAATGCACAACCTGGGGCAAATACTGGAGCTCGACTTGGGCGGGGACTGGGGGCAATTCCAGAGATTCTCCGTGTAATTGAAGTCGTAAATGTTGGGAAGGTCGCAGCTCAGGCTGCAAGAGCCATTCGTGTGGCTGAAGCAGCTACTGGAGTTTTGTCTGCACTCTTTGTAGCTGTTGATGTCTTCTTTGTTTTTCTTGACTCTAAAGAAATCCACAACATGCGCCATGATTACGCATTAAGAGAGAGTCAACGAGAATCAGAATCCACCAGCAACCAAACCGCTGGGTCGACTGACCAGACGTCAAATAACAGCGACACAACAAACCTGCTGCCTTTAAATGCTCAGCAGGCAGAAGAGCTGAAGTCTGAGACCATGCAATTTGTGACAAAAATAAAGGCGACGACAGAGGAGCTTCAGAAGATTCTGGATACACTTCGAGATGCACTGCACCCAAACTGAGCTGCCAAACACTGTCAACAAAAATTGTTAGTAAAGCTCAATATGTGCTTCAGTCATAGATTGATGCTAGTCATAGCAAAGGTGATGGTAACTGCATTTTATGGGTTTTTATGATGAAATATCTAAATCAATATTGCTAGTTTCAATAATGCACAGAGAACCTTTTTAAAGGGTCATGAAACCCCCTGTTTCAGCACTGGTTAGTTCTCGCCACAGTTTTAAAAAATGCTAAAAAAGTGGGTGTGGTGCGCTGCGTAGTGGAGGGGGAAGAGGGGAGACACACACAGCTTTGGGTTCAGACAATTTCATTTCGCTCCCATCGAGTTAAAAGCACAAATAAATGCACAGTCATTTGCACTCTTCATCGAAAACATATATATGAACGCACTGTTGCACCTCTGATAACGTTTTAGGCTTATTCTGAGGCGTTTATATAAGCCTTTTGAGGGGTTGTGTCATGGAGCTGTAAAAACGGTTACACTCACTAAGTGATCGAATCGCATTTGTACCGAACTCTTATTACAAAGCAAAACAGACTCTCTCCTTCGATCCATTAATGTTTGTCTCAGGTAATGTGCGTGATTTCACAGTCTGAAGCATCTGTCATAGCAAATCAACACATGCTGTTGTGAATAATTAAGCAAAGCGTCTTCTCATAGGATAAGAACATGCAGTCTCATGAATAATTAAGTAGACACCGACGCGTCATCGATGTACTATAGTCCATTGCCACGTCACAAATTGTGACGTCAACACGATGTAGATTTTAAACCCGGAAGATGAAAATAGTGCAAAAAAGCTTAAAATTAACCTGTTTTCTCCAACAGTTGAAATGATCGGATGCTAACATTGTCTTCTATGATGTGCAACACAAACACCTCTGCTAAAATCTCAGAAAAAGTAGTCTGGGGTTTCATGACCCTTTAAGAAGCAATAAATGAAGCTTGCAGCATTCCCATTATGTTAAGAATGTATACTGAGACTTCTTGCCTTTGTTTCTTTGATGTTTTGGATTTCAGAAAATATAAGCATAATTTTTTTCCTCTTTTTCTGTATGCGAGTGGCTGGCTATTGTAATTTTCTTTCACTTGTACCAAAATAAATATATCAGAACTGCAAACATTTATATTTTCTTTTTATTTAATTCACTATATTTTAACAGACCTATTGTATATTAATATTAAATAGGAATCACTTATGAATATTAATCAAACTGTAAAATTATTGATTAAATATAAGGTTTATGAGGTTCATATCTAATACTAAGTAATATAATACTCAAGAAGAAAAAGTAATGGAAATTCTTCTTCTTTATCTCACATGACCAAATGGAGGCAATTTTAAAGAGCCCCTGTTATGGATTTTTGAAAATTACCTTTCATGCAGTGTGCAACACAGGTCTAAGTGAATGAAAACAACCTGCAAAGTGTTAAACCTGAAAGTGCACCGTGTATAAAGTTATTGTCTCTCAAAAGAAAGAGTCGACTCTGAATCATTGAAACTAGTCGTTTTTAAAACATCATCATGGAAAGAATAAGCTCAAAGGATCATGGGGGCCCGAAGTGTTCATCCGTTGTACCCTTCAAAATCCTTCATTCCGAAGAGCCCTTTGAATTGGCCAGTTTTGAGCACTTTGGTTTGGAACGACCCTTCAATATGGCGGCCATGATTGTTTTCACTCCGAAGTGCCCTTCAGAGGGCGATATATCCCATTTGGAACTCACCGTTGTTGGTCTTTTCCATAGACTGTAAAAAAAGATGGACGACACGTCTCCACTTCCTTCCACTATAGGAAAGTGAAGCCAAAGCATCTCAGTATGGCTGCTGCAATCTAGAGTAAATTACATCATTTGAAGCCAGAGTCTGTGCAGTAGATTCGTTTGGAGCCAGAGTATGCGCAGTAGAGATTCGTTGAGAGCCAGAGTCTGTGCAGTAGTGTCGTGAGGTGGAGCTGTGGCATCAAACTCCCGCAGACCCAATCAACCATAACGACACGCCCCGTTTTTATAGCATCAAATTACTAGCTAAAATCAAACTCATCACAAAAACGAACAATTGAACATATATCAGCGTGATAACAACTACCTGAAATGACCAAAACCATATTTTGGAAAATTGTATAGGAAGTGTAATTTTATTTTTTTTTCAACTCAAGTCCCATTAATTTACATGGAGAGGGCGGGGTTTATGACCTGTACTGCAGCCAGCCACCAGGGGGCAATCAAAGAGCCCGCAGCTTCACTTTCCAGGACGTGTGAGACACTCCCGGTCTTTTCGCATTGGTCTGAATGAAAATGCAAATTCATTTTTTGCCACTAGATGCCGCTTTTGGAGAGGTAAAAATAGCTGTTTCCAGTCAGACCAATCACCGCAGATTAGCGTCATGCAAAGGAGGGGTTTGAAAAAATTAATCGTTGAGCAAATCGTTTGGGAGTCATTGAGCAAATAAGGTAATGCATATTATAAGACAATGAAAGTGTTTTTTGACCTTGCATGCATGTCACCCTGTTGTTGGGGACTCCCAAAACCAAAATATGAACCTTTCATAACCCATTATAGGGGCACGGTAAGATTCATATTTTCAGGCTATTTGACATTTACATTTCAGAGACATTTGTCTCTTTACTAATTTAACAAAGTTGTATATAGTAACGTTTTTTTTCCAGTTTATGTCAGTTACACAGATGAAATTATTTCTTTATTTAAATTAATCGGTAACAAATCGGTAATTAATCGGTAATTGGTAACCAGTTCTCACCTCCACACACACAGGACCTCCAACCAACCACATCCACTGCTCAAACTCCCATCTTCTCCTTCTGTCCCCTCACCGAGGCGGAAGTATCCAAACTTCTCCTCTCCAGCCATCCTACAACATGTCCTCTTGACCCAATCCCCTCTCACCTTCTCCAAGCAATCTCTCCCACACTCTTACCGGCACTCACACACATTATCAACACATCTCTCCACACTGGCATCTTCCCCACAGCGTTCAAGCAGGCCCGGGTAACCCCACTGCTCAAAAAACCTACATTAAACACTTCTCTTTTAGAAAACTACAGACCTGTCTCTCTCCTTCCATTCGTAGCGAAAACACTCGAACGAGTTGTCTTCAACCAGCTCTCACTGTTTCTTTCACAGTACAACAAACTGGATGCTAAACAGTCAGGTTTCAGGAGTGGCCATTCAACAGAGACTGCGCTACTCTCAGTCACTGAAGCCCTGCGAGTCGCAAAGGCCGATTCCAAATCATCAGTCCTCATTCTGCTGGATCTTTCTGCTGCTTTTGACACTGTCAATCATCAGATCCTCCTGTCCACCCTCTCATCGCTGCGCATCACTGGGATTCCACTTCGCTGGTTTGAATCCTATCTCACCGGTAGGTCCTTCAGGGTGGCCTGGGGAGGGGAGGTATCCAAAGCACATCAACTGGTCACTGGGGTTCCTCAGGGATCGGTTCTTGGACCCCTCCTCTTCTCCACATACACTACATCACTGGGACCCATCATACAGGCACATGGCTTCTCCTACCATTGCTACGCCGATGACACACAGCTCTATCTCTCTTTTCAACCAGATGATCCAACGGTAGTTGCACGGATCTCAGGTTGCCTGGCGGACATCTCGGCATGGTTGAAAGAACATCACCTACAGCTCAACCTGGCAAAGACTGAGCTTCTTGTCGTCCCTGCCACTCCGACTCTACAGCATGACTTCTCGATTCAGTTAGGCATATCAATAATTACCCCATCAACTTCGGTCAGAAATCTTGGTGTAATCTTTGATGACCAGCTGACCTTCAAAGAGCACATTGCAAAGACTGCTCGATCTTGCAGGTTTGCGCTACACAACATCAGAAAAATCAGGCCCTTCCTGACAGAGCATGCTGCGCAACTTCTTGTCCAGGCCCTTGTCGTTTCTAGGCTGGACTACTGCAATGCTCTTCTGGCTGGTCTTCCAGCAAACACAATCAAACCTCTACAAATGATTCAGAATGCAGCGGCACGACTGGTCTTCAATGAGCCCAAAAGAACCCATGTTACACCTCTCTTCATCTCACTGCACTGGCTACCAGTGGCAGCTCGCATCAAGTTCAAGACACTGATGCTTGCATACAGAACGACCACAGGCTCAGCACCCTCCTACTTCCACTCACTATTACGAATCTACATCCCCTTCAGAAGTCTGAGATCTGCTAGTGAGCGACGCCTTGTGGTACCATCACAGAGAGGCTCAAAATCACTCTCCAGAACATTCTCATTCACCATTCCTGGATGGTGGAATAATCTTCCCACCCCTATCCGGAATGCTGGATCCCTGTCAATCTTCAAGCAACAACTGAAGACTCATCTCTTTCGGCACTACTTGACTTCATCCTAAACTTGTTCTTAAAAAAAACAAACAAAAAAAACTTTCCCTTTATCTTTCTCTCCTTCCCTTGCTAGCTTGTACTTATTTGAACAATGACTGAGACTTGGTGTTACGAGCACTTCCTCTGTCTGATTGCCTCTTCAAGATGAATCGCTTTATGTATTCCCCAATTGTAAGTCGCTTTGGATAAAAGCGTCTGCCAAATGACTAAATGTAAATGTAACACTTTATAATAAGGTTCAGTTGTAAGTCATTTATAAGTGATTAGTTAATGATGAACTAATCATTTACAAAACAGTCATAAGAGATTAATAAGTGAAATGCTAACAATTTGTGTATGTTTTGTTAATTCATTTACAAGTAATTAGTTAATGATTAACTAATTTAGAAAACATGACTGTGTTCATAGATTATTAATAAGTGATACGTTAATATTTTTATCTGTTTTGTAGATTAAGTTATAAATCATTTACAAGTGATTAGATGATGATGAACTAATCATTTACAAAACATGACTATACATTCACAAATGATTAAGTAATATACTAACGATTTACAAATCTGTCATAAGTTATCTTTAAAAAATTGTATCATGAAATAATCAAACTGATCCTTAGTAAATAGTTAATAACAGTTACTAGTTAATATATTATTAATCACTTATAAATCATTGAAATGTCAACGTGGTACTATTATCTCAATAAACATTATAAGTCATTTACAAAGCTTTCTGCATCCCCTTATCTAAAGTGTAAACTACTCATCAGTTGTAAATGTGTTACACATCATTTGTAGATCTTTCTTACCTGTAACAATTGATCTGTAGGTGTATACAAGGCATTTACAACACTTTCTGCATCCACTAATCTAAAGTGTAAATTGCTCATCAGTTGTAAATGTTTTACAAACCTTAATTAATTATTTTTTCATGTAGGGCCAGGTAGGTTTGGACAGCTTTTTTCCCTTAATAAATGAAATCATCATTTAAAAACTTAATTTTGTATTTACTTACATTATCTTTGTGTAATATTAAAATTTGTTTGATGATCTGAATCTTTTAAGTGTGACAAATATGCAAAAAAAATTAATGAAAAGGTTTTTGCCCCTTTCCTGTTTTTTACTTTTTTTTGCATATTTGTCACACTTAAAAGATTCAGATCATAAAACACATTTTAATATTACACAAAGATAATGTAAGTAAATACAAAATGCAGTTTTTAAATATATATATATATATATATATTATATGTGTGACTGTGTTAGTGATGGTGGAATGATGAACACTGCGAGTCGGGTGGGTGGTCACTCAAGGCTTCTTTTTATTGTCCTGGGCAGACACAACTGGGACAAACAGGACCATAGGTTGATTAAATTTGCAGCTCGATGATGCATGACAGTCAGCAGTGAGGCTCCATGAGACTGCTCTAGATTACATTTTTCTGAGTGAACGTGAACATATAATGGAAATAAATCCGAACAAAACACACACAAGAGAAAACAAAATACAAAACTGTACCCTTTCTTCTCAACCCTCATTAAATCACATTATTGCTGTGAAACTGTAAACTCAAGTGACCAGTATTTTACATATTTTAATATAAAAGAAAGACAGAATGGGAGAACACAACTCTCGAATGACGCAACAGTTCAGCACGTGCGAGTCTACAGCACGTGTGCTAATGCTAGCGGCTAACAATTTACACACAGAACACGACAAAAAACGAATAAAATGCATACCTGGGACAAACAGGACCATAGGTTGGTTAAAATGCAGCTCAATGATGATGCATGGCAGTCTTAAATGAAATAAACAGAGTTTCAGTGTTTACAAGCAGGCTAATACACACTCCTCGTTTTATTGTCACAAATAACACAAATTTGACTCTACTAACAGAACTAGGAGCTGACAGACAAAAATAATAATCTTTTGTGTAGCATAAACGTTCAGCTTTTTGCTCGAAAACAATCCAAACTCAGTTAATAAGACAGAACTTACTGAAAGAGAGAGAGATAACAAATAAAAATGTCTGCACTAAAATTATTTTATTGTAGGCTATTTATTTTATTCGTCTTGTCCAGAATCAAATTAGTTTCACATCTTGCTGTCAACACAATAGGAAAAAGTGTCGCAGAGAAAAAAAATAATGTAGACCTATAGGTTGTACAAAAACTGTAGCCTATTTGTTATTTTTATTCGTCTTGTAAAAATACAAAATTTGTTTAACATTTTGCTGTCAACACAGTAGGAAAAGTGTCACAGAGAAAAAAAACCCCGACATCTGTCATTTAAATTTATAAGCAAAATATGAACAAAACCGTTGGCTTGTTGACATTGCGAAATTAAATCACTTTTTAACTGAACAATTTAACATCCCTGAGAAGAATGTCCCGAGTCAGACTTGCCTGACGTGGGTTTCTTAGCAGTAAACTGACCATCTTCCAGTCCAAGATGAACGTCCTTCAAGGACAGTGCATCCACACTTTGCTTTGCCATCCTTATTCTGCTCTGTCACTCATCGACAACCTGTCTGTTCTGTCTGAGGGCCGTTATGCACATGCTGCACGCACAGACCCCGCAATAAAATACATGACACAGAAAGCATTGGTCCGTGCGTGCAGCGCGTGAGCGATAAGAGTGAGTAAAGCGCAGATATGCTGTTCTGGACGTCGGGAACGGGATATTGTTAGACCGCCCACTCCTGTTCAAATTACATCAGAGTTACCGACGCTACCGTGTTTTATTTGGGAATTTAATCCAGTGTCGCAAGAAATCTGGTCGGGTCCCGCGGAATGCAGACAGCTTCCTCCTGCAAATACCTTGCAAAAAAAGTGCGGTGATGACCTTAACACCGCGGTCGGCATCTCATTACTGCGGTGATGCGGTAATGCGGTTATCGTCACAGCCCTAGGTGCAACACATCTCGATTTAAAATAAAACCCAGATCAACAAATCCTTGATTCACTCTAAACTTTGCTTAATTTAATCCTTGTTGGTCCACCCTAACTGATATACATTTAAAAACAGAGAAAGACAAATGAATCAGAATCAGAAAGAGCTTTATTGCCACGCGTTTACACACACAAGCAATTTGTCTTAGTGTTAGGAGCTTCCAGTATAGAAAGTACAAACATAGCGCAGACATGCATCAAATTACGGTAACAAAACAATAATATTAAAGAGAATAGACAATAGTAATAAAAATATAAAGAAAAACGAAGAATGTCCATTGACAGAACTGTGAATGTGCATATGTGCTATTTAAAGAAGGTTTGATGAGTTATTTAAAGATGTGCAATACTGACTAGGGCTGTCAAATTGGCTGAAAAACTAAATTCGAATTTTGTACTAAAATATTATCAATATTCAAATTATATTCAAATTTAAAGAGGCATAATTTCTGTTAGGGGGGGGGGGGGGCTTTTGGCTTCTCTCCTGAGAAAATATTCTATGTCCTGCAAAATATTACCATTCTAATGCACGTTTCTTCAAAGCAATAAAAATCAATACTATCTTTGAAGTAAGTGCAAAATATTTATAAACCAAATATAATTAATTACGTTGATTAAACAATTAGAAACAACACGCATCATGAATGTATAGTTTAATACTAAGGACCGAAAACCAATCACAATTAGTAGCCTACTTTTTTCATTTAAAAACGTGGGATGCAGAAAAACCGCCATAAAGTCTCAAGACATGTTTTTTAAAAGTTGAACTTACATTATTTTACATGCTTTCTAAACATGCGGCTCTCTTGTGTGAGACATGAGTGCAACAGTGATAGATGTCCCTCTAGAAAACGTGATAAATATGCGTTCTGTGTGAACGGCTTGGTTCCACTTTTGAGGTAAACAACATCATCTCTGCATTGATGTTCTCTTTTTCTGCAATATTTTGAATGAGCAGCACCACATCCAGTGGGTTCAACTGGATAGACTAAAAGAAAGCATTAAAGTGTAACAACTGCAGCGTTTCTGCATTCGAATATGGATTTTTATTTTAAATGCGACAAATATTCGAAATTAAATTTTTTTTGACAGCCCTAATACTGACGTGTGCTATGTGTTGTTCAGGTGGGATATGGCCTGTGAAAAAAACTGTTATGAATAATAAACTGAATAATGATAATAAAATGAATAGAGCAATAAAATGATTAATAAAAAAAACATTCATCTGAAATATTCAACAATCAGTTCATTACTTGTTCTAATAATCTTTGATTAATCAATTATCAATATAACTCGAATTACTACTCTGTAATTACTCTATAATTTCAGACATGCATTTTTTTTTATGACTGGTTAAAGCAGAACCATGAGTGAAACTCTTCCCACATGAATGGCAGAGATATGGCTTCTCTCCAGTGTGGATCCTCTCATGTCTTGTCAGATATTCTGAGCGTTTGAAGCTCTTGTCACAGTGTGAACACTTGTAAGGTGTTTCTCTCGTGTGAACTATCCTGTGCACTTTCAGTGCACCATCTGTAAAAAAAGCCTTCCCACACTCAGAGCAAACATGATCCTTCACACCGCTGTGTCTTTTCTGGTGTAGATTTAAACTACCCATCTGACTAAAACTCTTTCCACACAAATAACATACGTAAGGCTTCTCCTTTGTATGAACTCTCAGGTGATCCTTCAGGAAACTTGCCCTATAAAACTTTTTTTCGCATTGATCACAGCTATATAGCCTTTCTCTAGAATGAGTAAGCAGATGTTCTTTAAAACCCACGATTTTCTGAAACTCTTCCCACATTGATCACATGTGTATGGCTTTTCTCCAGTGTGGACTTTCATGTGTTCTTTAAGGCCTCCTTTTTTTGTATAACTCTTCCCACATTGAGCACACGTGTGCGGTTTCTCTCCTGTGTGAATTGTCATGTGATTGTAAAGGGTTGTTTTCGGTATGAAGCACTTCCCACACTGATCACATGCATATTGCTTCTCTCCAGTGTGGATTTTCTTGTGTTCATTAAGGTTTCCTTTATGTGAGAAACTCTTCCCGCACTGATCACATGTGAACAGCCTCTCCCCAGTGTGGACTTTCATGTGTTCATTAAGGTTTCTTTTTTGTGCGAAACTCTTCCCACATTGATCACATTTGTGAGGCTTTTCTCCAGTGTGGATTCTCATGTGATCATTAAAAGATGCTTTAAGTATGAAACACTTCCCACATTGATCACATTCATATGGTTTCTCTCCAGTGTGGATTTTCTTGTGTATGCCAAGGTTTCCTTTATGTGCGAAACTCTTCCCGCACTGATCACATGTGTATGGCTTCTCCCCAGTGTGGACTTTCATGTGTTCTTTAAGGTTTCCTTTATATGGGAAACTCTTCCCACATTGATCACATTTGTGTGGCTTTTCTACAGTGTGGATCCTTATGTGTTTGTCACGGTTTACTTTATATGGGAAACTCTTCCCACATTGATCACATTCGAATGGCCTTGCCAGAGTGTGGATTTTCTTATGTTCATCAAGGTTTTGTTTTTGTGGGAAACTCTTCCCACATCGATCACATGTGTGTGGCTTCTCTGCAGTATGAATTATCATGCGTTCAATAAGGTTTCCTTTTATTGCGAAAGTCTTCTCGCACTCATCACATGCATATGGCATCCCTCCACAATGAAATATTATGTCAAGGTCAAGATTTTGCTTGCATGAGAAACTCTTTCCACAGTGATAGCAAGTGAAACATATTTTGTCGTTTTTCAATGAGGAACTCCAGGATATCTCTTCAGTTTTGATCTGATGTTTCTCCCCTGCTTCAATGAGTTTTTCAATCTCCTTGTTCTCTTCTATCATGCCTAAATGAAAGTAAAAAGTTTCAAATGTTTCAAAAGTTTGATTTTCAGCAAATCACTAAAACATTACTAAAATAAATAAATAAATAAACTTCAATTAAAAATCAAAGAGAAATGTGAAAGGAAAACATGTGAATCCTGACATAATAGTAGAAATATATTAACGATGCATTCATTTGAATTGTTGAATACATTTTTTTAAACATTACAGATTGCACAAATTTAACATGTTTGTAATTAGAACTACTAACTATTTTTCAATAACTATATTTGAAGTCAGAGATGTAAAATATTTAATTTTTTTGTAATATAAAATATAACATGGTTCAGCTAATATTTGGTAAGAAAATGTAGTTCTAAGCTCCATTTTATGCCCAATTCATGAAAAGTTACCTGGATATTATTTGCTTTAAAGCTGCAGTTTATTTTTTTAATGAACAAATATCAAATCAATCAATCATTGGCCTAGAACATTTAAAAAAAAAATTTAGGAGTATTTTTCTTTTGTTTTCTAGTATAAATATCTAAAATCTCTTGAATCAGGATGCATTTACTTGACAAGTAAAATTACTTAAGACACAATGTCAAGTTTTCTGAAAAAAATATCCAAATTGTTAGTATTTGCTTAAAACAAGCAAAAGTATCTGACAATGGTAGGGGTGGGTACGGGAGTTCTAAGCGGCCATGCATTATTATTTTTTTCCTTTTGTTTTCTCGTGATCTCGACATAACATACTCCGTTACTACACTCTAAACCCAGATTTTGTTTTAAATAAACGTTTTTAGTTATCTTTAATTTAGTCGCCATTACTAAATATAATTAGTTGTTTGAACTATTCAGACGAAATATTGAATGCAATGATTATGTTAAGTAGAGATAGCTTAATGTGTTAAGTTTCTCTAAGGGGGAGGAGCCCCATTCGAACATGTCTGCGTGAGCGCGCGATGTTTGAAGAGACCCGAGACCGGTTGATGATGCACGCGATGGATTTGGAAAACATCATGAAATGGTGAGTGTGTAATTTAGCTTCTTTCTCTTTATCTTTCTGGGAAAATTGATTATCCAAAAGACCGGTCCGATGACAGCGTTACTGTAGTTAAAGCTAAAGTAGTCTTATAGGCCTAACTTACTGATCGACGGTTTTTCTCCTGTCGGTTCACAGAAGCTATAATGCTAATATTTAAATCCGTGTTTCTTTTGGTTCACCGTTAAGATAAGTTCAGCAAGTGTGTTTCTGCATGTTCAGTTTAGCTGTAATGTTAGCATTTCATTACCCTTAGCTTCAGTCGTTTAATATCAGCACGTGTGCGTGAATTAGTTTTTTGTTAACGCTAGTTTGTCTCTTAGATATATATTCGTAACTATTATTATTTATAATAACTGCAACTGAGTTGTTGAGCTTAAAGTGATGTGCATATGCTAAACATTTATGCTAAAAGTTACAGTTAGTCTTGAAATGTAACACTTTTTTTCTCTGTTTTAGGTGTTCATGGAGTTCTACAGGATTGTGGGCAAGAATCAAAAGCAATCATCTAATTGAGATATTTCAGTCTTAAGAGGGAATGTTGGGCAGATGTTGACAGCTTTCACAACAAATCAAGGTTAGTCCATATCCATTATAGACTTGCATTGCGTTGTTTTTCACAGCTTAAGTAATGAAAATGTATCGAAAAAGTTTACAATATTGGTTGTATAATACAATCAAAATTGTGCCTGACTGGTTCTGCTTTCTTGTGATCATTTCTTTCATTTTATTAATCGATTCATTTTACTCCCCAACAGACTAAAGAGCCAACTGATACTAGGTTTCTGGTGCTCAGAGGGCTCCCTTTTGCCCTTTGCGACAACCCTACAGATTTCTACAAAGTATGCTTTGTAAGTAACCACTGTTTTCTCTCAGAATATCAAACAGGACATAAAACATAATCATTTCACCATTAATTGATAGTTCCTGTGTTTTATAAAACCTCTGAGAATAAAGCATAAACCATTAACTTAATACAATAACTCTTTTAACCTCTTTGGGTGATTGTTTGTTTAAAGGGTTAATTCATCCAATATTTGCTCAACCTCATGTTGTTACAAACCCTTTAGAATACATTTTTGAAATACAATTTTAAGTATAGTTGACCCAAAATAGAAATTTTAAAGTAATATTTAAACTTTAAACAAGGTTTTTAGCTGAAACTGTGGTCCTTGGTAATTGATAAAGCAATCAATGGAAATCGTCATTTCTGATAGTTAAAGGTGCTGTATGTAGGATTGAACTAGGTATTGCAGTCCAAATTCAAAATATTGGAGACGTTTTTTTTCACCTGGCCCCTCCTCCTCAGACTTGACGCACGCACAGGTTGACAGATTAACGACACCAACAGAAACGAGCGCACATGATGATGAATGAAATTAAATACGCTGTGTTTTCCGCCAACTGGCAACCCGGGGTGCCGAAATACAATTGGTTAAACTGGCAGTGGGCGGGTTTCACAAACCATAACAAACACAGACATTCCGGGCCGGAACGCTCATTTTCAAAGGAGAATAACTGATTGTAGCATTGTTTTTCAGATAAACAAGTATGTTAACTTAGCATGTTTCTTAAATATCTGCAAACATATTATGGTATTTTTTATGCTTTATTAGAGTCAAAATCAGCACCTTTAAAAAACAAGTTTTTTTTTGTTGGTTTTTTTACACTCCAAGTGATGGTAGCCATTGACTTGCATTAAATGAATTACCAAGGACCAGAGTTACAGCTAAAAATCTTTAATGTTCTACTGAAGAAAAACTCAGCCACACCTTGGATGGCCTGAGTGTGTAAATAAACAGCAGATTTAAATTTTTGCGTGAACTTTTTTATAATGGAACATCATAGGTTTCTGTCCCTCCATTAAAACTCTGTTACCAAAATTTAAATAATCATTGTGAGGAGAGAGAATTAATTTTTTTTGGTGGACTATTCATTTAATTAACTCCAGCAGTTGTAACAAATTGCTTAACATTATTTATGGTTATATAATGAGAAATTTCATGATTGTGCTCTTTCGTTGTTAGGACTCTGATGACGATTACTCATTCCTCCACCTGGACATTGGAATCATCCTCATTGAGCATGAAGGTGATGTGCTCTCATCCTCTCTCCGTCTCAATCCAGCCTCATTGAAGATCATCATTGAAGGAGATTTTGTGATGGACAATATTGAAGACTTGTCAAAAGCTATGTGCATTCTGTATGGACTTATGCACTGCATCTCAACTACCCTAAATCTATGAAGAACACATTCCAGATCATCCAACAGGTACTTCTCATGTTGGGCCACAGTGAACTAAAACCCAGGTTGCAAACTCTAAAAATTGTCCTACAATGTTAGGAAATGCGAGAAGCTTCCATGAGAAGCCACTTGTGTTCTGCCGTACAAGACATTAAAGTGTATTCTGTCTCTGCATATTAGTGCTGTTAGTGCTCAGTTAGTGTGATAACACAATTCTTCAGCCAAGTTTAAAGTTACAGAGACTTGCCTCCGTTTTAATTTATGCCCAGTTGTTAATGCACATCCAGGCATTCACAAAGGATATAGCATATATTGTTGAATACTGTGTAGGGCTGTGACGGTATGGGATTTTTTCTTACCGTGGTGAAGCAGCAACAAATATCGCGGTTTGGCGGTTAATCGCACGAACCCCCAAATCACCCCTCCCCCCTCCTGCCAGAAATCTCTAATGACTTTTGATCAAAAATGCATGCAGCTTAGGCTTGTTGCGATAGACGGTGTTGGCGGTGATACAGGTGTTAAGTCACAACACCGGTTACGTCACTTGCCCACTGTGGCACCGTCCCCCACCATCGTTTTTTTATTTTTTTATAGTAATACAAATCATTTAGTTCAGTTAGAGGACACTACAATTAAAACTGAACGCGGCTGCTCAATGCATCGCACTGAAGGATAGTCGCGCATCACAGATCAGATTTCATTTATCACGTGAGGAGAGTGAGTTGCAGACAAGACGACGGCAGAAGAGTTTCAAAACGAAATAAAAGCGCCTGTTTTAAAAATATTTTGGATTTTGAAAAGCCTGTTGACTTCTGCCATTAATTTATGTGATAATGGAAGTTTTTTTTAACATTCGTTTCTCATTTATTTGGTTCCACAGTATTTGCTGATTTTATTTTATTTAAACTGTGTATTTCCCCCCCCCATTATTTTACATCAAGGTGTATGCTGTCCGTGCCTCCAAACTTTCTTATTCGTTTTGCTAATAAAACAAAATTCCTCATTCTTTACTGATTTTTAGTTTTGTATACCTATTTAAACTTTGTGTAAGTTATTTGTTATTTTATATTAGGCATATAGCATGGTGTATTTTTATTTGTTTTGTTAATAAAAGTTCTACGTTCTACGTTATATTTTGTTGTTGCTTGAATTCAATTGATGCCGAATTGCCGCTAATTTAAAAGCGAAAGTAAAATGAGCACGGTGCTTTTTATAAGCTATTTAAGCAAAAGAAAGTGAGGGAAAGAGGGAAAACTCAAACGAACTAAAAGCAAACAACTGCTTGACGCCGAATTGCCGCTAATTTGATAGTGAAAGTAAAACGCGCACGCGCTTACAGGCTATTTAAAACGGAAGGAAATCGTGGAAAATAGGGAAAACAAACGACCCCCCACCACGGTGATACCGGTGTTGTCACACTTTGATTAACCGGTGGGAAAATGTCCTCACCGTCACAACCCTAATGCAGCTTGTAAATAAATGTGGAAATTAATAATAATAAAGTAGTCTTCTTTATTATTAAAACAGCAAATTATATAAACAATAATAACAAAATAATATTTATTTCTATAACTGTTTTTTTTCGATATCCTTTGAGTTTAATAGGAATTATGGAACAGTCTTTATCATCGTTTGTAACCCATTCTTTGAACAATAAATTATTAAAAGAATAACAACCTGAGCAAGCTGCAGAAACAACAAGCCGAGCTCAACATGCCCCATGCTTAGTTCTGGTGAGTTGTGCTAAACTTCGATTCCTATTTCTTTAGACATTGTTTTTCGGGTAACAGTCCGTGGATATAAACGCACTCGTCCAAACGCAACTTGTTGAATAAATTTGTTGAAACACATCATTTGTAACAGCAAATTAGGATGTCATTAATATTATTTAATTAGGCTACATTTATAATATATAATTGGGCTTGACTGAGACTTGGATTCGTCCAGAAGACTCAGCTACCCCGGCTGCTCTCTCTATCAATTTCTTTTTCTCTAACACCCCAAGGCATGTTGGCTGGCCTGCTCATTTCAAACAATTGGAAATACTCAACCCACTCTCCCCTAGGCTATCACAACTCATTTGAATCTCATGCGATTACTGTAACAGATCCTATAAAACTCCAGATTGTGGTAATTTACCGTCCCCCTGGCCAAATTCTAGCCACCTTTCTAGAAGAGCTGGACGGGCTGCTGTCCTCTTTTATGGATGATAGCACTCCACTCTTAGTCTTTGGCGATTTCAACATTCATCTAGACAGGCCTTATGCTACAGACTTCCATTCACTCCTAGCTTAATTTGATCTCAAACGCCTTACCACTACTAGCACGCACAAATCAGGCAACCAACCTGATTTAATTTACACACGCAATTTTACTACAGATAACATTCTGGTACAACCACTACATATCTCTGACCATTTCTTCATTGCATTTACTTTACATTTTGCTACCCGGGTGCCACCATCTCCCTTACCGGTTACTTTCAGACGTAACCTACGCTCCCTTTCCCACTCCCTTCTTTCCTCTGTAGTATCCTCCTCTCTTCCCTCACCTACCCATTTCTCATCTCTGGATGTGAATGCAGCTACTGACACTTTATGCGCTACCTTAACCTCTTGTCTAGATGACATTTGTCCTCTCTCCTCCAGGCCAGCACGGGCTGCCCCTTCTAACCCCTGGTTATCCGATGTTCTTCGTGAGCATCGGACCAAACTCAGAGCGGCAGAGAGAAAATGGCACAAATCAAACGATCCGTCAGACCTGAGTAGGTATCAGTCTTTGCTTTCATCTTTTTCTACTGAAGTCCACACTGCCAAATCCTCACATTTCCACAACAAGATCAACAGCGCTCCAGACATGCGTAATCTCTTCAGAACATTTAATTCTCTCCTCTGTCCCCCTCCTCCACCTCCCACCACTTCTATAACAGCTGACGACTTTGCCACTTTTTTCACAGACAAAACTAGAACAATCAGTAACCAGTTCTCACCTCCACACACACAGGACCTCCAACCAACCACATCCACTGCTCAAACTCCCATTTTCTCCTTCCGTCCCCTCACCGAGCCGGAAGTATCCAAACTTCTCCTCTCCAGCCATCCTACAACATGTCCTCTTGACCCAATCCCCTCTCACCTTCTCCAAGCAATCTCTCCCACACTCTTTCCGGCACTCACACACATTATCAACACATCTCTTCTTCTTCCCACAGCGTTCAAGCAGGCTCGGGTAATCCCACTGCTCAAAAAACCTACAGTAAACACTTCTCTTTTAGGAAACTACAGACCTGTCTCTCTCCTTCCATTCGTAGCGAAAACATTCAAACGAGTTGTCTTCAATCAGCTCTCATTGTTTCTTTCACAGTACAACAAACTGGATGCTAAACAGTCAGGTTTCAGGAGTGGCCATTCAACTGAGACTGCGCTACTCTCAGTCACTGAAGCCCTGCGAATTGCAAAGGCCGATTCCAAATCATCAGTCCTCATTCTGCTGGATCTTTCTGCTGCTTTTGACACTGGTCAATCATCAGATCCTCCTGTCCACCCTCTCATCGCTGGGCATCACTGGGATTCCACTTCGCTGGTTTGAATCCTATCTCACCGGCAGGTCTTTCAGGGTGGCCTGGGGAGGGGAGGTATCCAAAACACATCAACTGGTCACTGGAGTTCCTCAGGGTTCGGTTCTTGGACCCCTCCTCTTCTCCACATACACTACATCACTGGGTCCCATCATACAGGCACATGGCTTCTCCTATTATTGCTACGCCGATGACACGCAGCTCTCTCTCTCTTTTCAACCTTATGATCCAACGGTAGCTGCACGGATCTCAGGCTGCCTGGAGGACATCTCGGCATGGATGAAAGAACATCACCTACAGCTCAACCTGGCAAAGGTCTTCCCTGTCACTCCGACTCAACAGCATGACTTCACAATTCAGTTAGGCTCATCAATAATTACCCCATCAACTTCGGTCAGAAGTCTTGGTGTAATCTTTGATGACCAGCTGACCTTCAAAGAGCACATTGCAAAGACTGCTCGATCTTGCAGGTTTGCGCTACACAACATCAGAAAGATTAGGCCCTTTCTGACAGAGAATGCTGCACAACTTCTTGTCCAGGCCCTTGTTGTTTCTAGGCTGGACTACTGCAATGCTCTTCTGGCTGGACTTCCATCAAACACAATCAAACCTCTACAAATGACTCAGAATGCAGCGGCACAACTGGTCTTCAACGAGCCAAAAAGAGCCCATGTTACACCTCTCTTCATCTCCTTGCACTGGCTACCAGTTGCAGCTCGCATCAAGTTCAAGATCAAGTTCAAGACACTGATGCTTGCATACAGAATGACCACAGGCTCAGCACCCTCCTACTTCCACTCACTATTACGAATCTACATCCCCTCCAGAAGTCTGAGATCTGCTAGTGAGCGACGCCTTGTGGTACCATCACAGAGAGGCTCAAAATCACTCTCCAGAACATTCTCGTTCACCATTCCTGGCTGGTGGAATAATCTTCCCACCCCTATCCGGAATGCTGGATCCTTGTCAATCTTCAAGCAACAACTGAAAACTCATCTCTTTCGACACTACTTGACTTCATCCTTAAAAAAAAAAAAAATCTTTCCCTTTATCTTTCTCTCCTTCCCTTGCTAAAAAAAAAAGCTTATTCCGCATTCGCACCCACTAAATGTAAATGTATAATAACCGCTCCTGATTTGGGTTTTTCTATAAAAAGGGAACATATTCACTCTTTGTTCACCCGCTGTCTGCTTATATATCACTCTTTGACCCCGTCTGCTTATCATTTTCTTCCTAACCCGACCGTTCCGCTAAATATAGCCTATATCTCATTTCCAGAATCTCACATTTAAATTTCCACTACTGAAAGAGAGAGATAAATAAAAATGTCTGCACTAAAATTATTTTATTGTAGGCTATTTATTTTACTCGTCTTGTCCAGAATCAAATTAGTTTTACATCTTGCTGTCAACACAATAGGAAAAAGTGTCGCAGAGAAAAAAAACCCTGACATCTGTCATTTAAATTTATAAGCAAAATATGAACAAAACCGTTGGCTTGTAGACATTGCGAAATGAAATAACTGAACAATTTAACATCCCTGAGAAGAATGTCCCTAGTCAGACTTGCCTGATGTGGGTTTCTTAGCAGTAAACACCATTTTCCAGTCCAAGATGAACGTCCTTCAAGGACAGCGCATCCACACTTTGCTTTGCCATCCTTATTCTGCTCTGTCACTCATCGACAACCTGCCTGTTCTGTCTGAGGGCCGTTATGCACATGCTGTGCGCACAGACCCCGCAATAAAATACATGACACAGAAAGCATTGGTCCGTGCGTGCAGCGCGTGAGCGATAAGAGTGAGTAAAGCACAGATATGCTGTTCTGAAAGGACGTCGGGAACGGGATATTGTTAGACCGCCCACTCCCGTTCAAATTACACCAGAGTTACCGACTGCCAAGTGTTTTATTCGCAAGAAATCTGGTCGGGTCCTGCGGAATGCAGACAGCTTCCTCCTGCAAATACCTTGCAAAAAAAGTACGGTGATGACCTTAACCCCGCGATCGGCATCGCGGTGATGCGGTAATGCGGTTATCGTCATAGCCCTAACTACGTGTTCATGTTTCTTCTTCAAAATAGTTACAATTGTTAACAAGCTGTTCCAAAGCTTATTTTTACTTGACTTGTGGCTGACAAGTTTTATGTATTGTCGTGTTATCATTTCTTTGGTGAACAATTAAAAAAAAAAAAACATTGGTCCATTGAAATCTGTTTTTCTTTTTTCCAATTTATTTGAAACTAAATGTTTAATACAATAAATCTCAAAATCTCTCTAATTACATGACATTACATAAATGTATCATTACTTAAAAACATTTGTTAATGTTATTTGCTAATATATATGTTTTTGTAGTTGTAACTTGAAATAGCTATTTTATACAACCTACACTCCAAATAATAATAACTGATGTGAACTAATGATTTTGAGTAAAGACTACTAATGTAAACCTGATTTGTCTACTGCATGAACTTAAGGTTCTATGTTAATACAACTTAACCTGTTTAGTTTCACCCCGTGTAAAAACTAAAATCGTTTAGTGCAACAGGTTTCCACGCGATTCTCTAGTAAAGTCAACTAATTCAGGTTAAGAGTGTATCGTAACCTCGGTTCCCTGAGATACGAGAATGAGTACTGCGTCTTACTAGACGCATATGGGGAAAACTACTTTTTCTCAGATAATTGAAGCCTTTTTTCAATAACGCATTATTACTGCACGGCAATTGGTTCGCGCAGTGCTATAAAGATGAACCAATTGCTCAGTAGCGGTGCTGCACAAGCCTGACGACGAAACCCGCCAGAATGGGCAGGGCCATTTGGCTATATAAGTGGCCATTTCGCCATAGGATCCCAGGGCTCGCAAAATTTCAAAATCCCTGGTAGCCCTTCGGGCAGGTACTCTTCAGATTTTGGTAGCCCGAAATTAATTTAACTAGCCCAAATTAAAAAAAAGCCCATAAATGTCAATCAAAAACATTTTCAATACAAAAATATCAACACATATCAAGGAAAGAGTTTTATTTTACTATTTACAGGCAATGTTCCCTCTAATGTTTTTTTTCTTGCTGAGCAAAACTTTTCTCTATTGGGCGGACATTTCGGGCACCTGAGCAAAAACATTCTTTATACCAGACCTATACAGCGCGCACACAAAAAAGTGTGAAACTTTTAACTTTAATGTGCTATTTATATTTGATTTGACCCTTGATGTAACTAAATGATGTACATTTTAGGTTACCTGAGAAAACATTTTTTACAGTATAAATACACTGCCGTTCAAAAGTTTGGGATCAGTAAATATATTTTTTAAAGAAGTGTCTTATGCTCATCAAGGCTGTAGCCTATCTATTTGATAAAAAAGAACTGAATATTATTCCACAAAATAATATTGTGAAATATTATTGCAATTTAAAATAAATGTTTTCTATTTTGATATACTTTAAAATATAATTCATTCCTGTGAAGCAAAGCTGTATTTTCAGCATCATTACTCCAGTCTTCAGTGTCACATGATCCTTCAGAAATCATTATAATATGCTGATTTATAATCAATACTGGAAACAGTTGTACTGCTTAATATTGTTTGGGACCTGTGATATTTTAAAAAAGTTAAAAAGAACTGTTTATTCAAAATAGAGATTTTGTGTTACAATATACACTATTCAAAATATACACTATTTTTCTTTCTTTTTAAAGATACTTTAAAAGAGTTTAAAGAAAGTTAAAGAAACTTTATTCAGCAAGGATGTGTTACATGGATAAAATTGATAGTAAAGACTTATATTGTTACAATAAATTTTGAATAAATGCTATTCTTTTTACTTTTTATTAATCAAAGAAAAAAAGTAACAGGTTCCAAAAAATATTAAGCAGCACAACAGTTTCACTATTGTAAATCAGCATATTAGATCAGCAACACTGATATTAATTCAGCATATTAGATCAGCAACACTAGCTACGTTTACATGGACACTTTTTGCTTCCGTCCGAATGAATTCATTCTGATTGTCAAATCCGAACGTAGTGTTTACATGAACCCCAAATAAAGTGATCGGGTTGATGCGAGCGTTTATATGTCACAAGCTTCTGATCGGATTGCATCTTTTGACATGCGCACACCGCATGAATATTCAGTTTCCCGCTGTTGTCGCATATTGTTTTAAAAAGCACACTTGATATTTATTTACTTCTGGTCCTAATTAGTCGACGACCAGCACATTAACTATTGTGCAGTGCTGCTTACTTTAGAAAGCAGTAAAAGTGTCCCTTCCCGTGCCCAAAACCAGTCGTCTGTGGATGAGAGTCTTAACCTGTTAACCAGCACCCCCCATATTGGGAATCACAGCTGAAAATGACTAACTAACTTAAAATGGTAACAGCTCCTGACTTCAGTGTGCCACACACACAATTTTGGTGTCTTTGGAAAGAAGACCCTTTGGCCTTTACTATCCATCATCCAGAGTTGATAATGCTCAAAAATATAAAAAGTTATAGACACTGAAGTGCCTTGATAAAAATGTACCACACTGAATTTTTTTTAAATTTCATATAAAAATACATGAAATCAGTCCTGGAGCAATCCAGAAAAGTAATGGGTGAAAGTCACATGTCTCATGAGTTTATATTTCAAATCTGAAGAAGATACCATGAAGAATGAGATTCATGCAGCCATTTTTCTAGTCCCCCCCCCCCCCTCTGTTTGAGGAAAAATATTTACCAAATTATTGAAGGGTTCTACTACAAACTATTTAGTCATTATACATACCACTGCAGTTTTTCAATTATAAAACAGTAGACAGAATCTTAGACATCGTATCAGTGATTTATTTGAGCACTAGAAAAATACAATAATAATAATTTTTGAGTGATGGAAAAAATAATAATAATAATAAAAAATAATAACTTAAGTACATACTGATTTCCTGACATTCAGATGCTCTCCTGCTCATACATTAGGTAATCACATGCTGACGATCATTCATACAGATGCTAATCATACTGATTGCTGCCCAATATTGTCAATATTCACATTATAATGGCCTTTTATATAGACTGCATTCACACTGATATCTGTGAACAGTCAGTAATTACATGCTGATTATCAGCCATAGAGATGTTAATCACACAGATACAGGCACATTCTCCACAAAACACGCAAACATATATGAAAACTGCTGAAGAAGAAAAAAAAGAAATGTTTTTTGTGCTAAAAAGATCGCTAAGTTACGCCCCCATCAGATGACAGGTGCGTCACAGCGTGCGTCACGCGCCGTCGCGAGGGAGCGCCAGAATTCAAATAATCAATCTTCCGTGTATCTTTGACTTTTTTTTTTTTGGATGATTTCATTCTGTTTGGGACATTGTCTGCTACAAAATCATGCTGTTTTTTTACCACCAAGACGCTGTTTTTGAGTGTAATTTGTTCCATAACGGACACAAACAATAACTCTCCCTGAAGAGATGAGACGTAAACAAAGGAATAACGATCTAAATTACAGCGTTGTTGTTTCTTTGGACTAAAAGTGCTCGATGGAATGTTGTTCAGTGGACCCTTATCTCTCAAACTAAACCGGGATTTACAGCAGTGGATACGTTTGAGAGTCGTTATCAGGATGAATATGGTATGTACTGCGGGTTTTTTTCTACATGTTTTGATGTGTACTGCTTACACAAATTTAGCAAATACATTCCGTATAAGCTTTCTATCGAAAAACAGCGATCTGTCGTCGATGCTAGAGGCTTAGACCTTCAAAATGATATATAGTTTGTCAAGATTCATTTTGTCCTGTTTTACTTTATCTGTTTGAAAACAATGACGTGTGCAAACAAAGAGCTTTCAGTGCGCCGGCGTCCTGGTGCATGTTAACAGGTTAAACAAGGACTGGTGGGACGTTGTCCTGCTCCACTTCACATACGCTGAGTGAAAGCAGCATTTTAGAATGACTGGACACTCCTTTATAACACTTTTATTCACCGGAAGAACAGCTCGTGCCATGCGTCATACGTCATTACGCTATTTTTACGTCACTGCACATGCGCAGTACTTTCCAGTTTCGGTTTTCAATCCGATCAAGTGTTTACATGGCCTCTCGTTCGGATTACAAAAGGAATAAACCACCCCTTACAATCCGATTGAAATTTAAATCAGATCTGGCCAATTCAATCCGATTGACGTGTTTACATGTGACTTTTTTTATTCCGATTGTGCTTCTAGTCCCATTACGATCGGATTATAGGGTCCATGTAAACGCAGCTACTGATATAATTCAGCATTTCAGAATGATTTCTGAAGGATCATGTGATAATTTAAAGTATAGGTATTAAAATAGGAACCAATATTAGAAATTGCAATATACTGTTGTTTCAGTATTTTTTTAAATAAATACAGCCTTGAGCAAGAGATTCCATAAAAAAACAAGGTCAATCAATATTTATTAGGTTTATAATATAGGGCTAACATAATATATCAAAACAAACCATTTAAACTGATAGAATAGAATTTAATAGAAAACAAACTGAAGCAAAAACTTAAGCTGAGATCTGTAAGTTAAATAAAAAAAAAAACGTGAATATAAAATCTTCTATAGCTGTCTAAACATCCCTATGAAGTACAGTTTGCACAATACAACTGTGTGTGACTGTATATGTCTCAAGAGTTTTGTTACCGTTCTGTGCCCATCCTCCGCTGTTTCCAGCACTTAATCAAGCACTCTTCTTTAAAACATGAGGACGTTTATTTCACATGTCATGTCATTTGCGTTGGTTCTCATGTTGAGCGCACCGTAACAATTTAAGTATTCATTTTTTACAGCGACTCGTTTTTGGTGCACATCATTCTCCTTCTATGAAACCTGTAAACCGCATTCACCGGTTCTAACTCTATAGCGACATCAACTCTATAGCGGTTTGCCTGAGTATTGCGATTCTTTCGCTTTTACTGCATTCAATCAAATGACTTTCCCAACTAATTATTGCGTGCGAGCGCACATTATTTCTTCTGCGTGGCGCGTTGTAGAATGTGTGGCCGCGCGCATGCAGCTTAGAGGAACATTGCGTGGGAGCCCTGTATTAAGGTAGCCCGTCGGGCAGGGCGCTGATACATTTTGGTAGCCCGACTGGAAAACACAATAGCCCTGGGACGTCGGGCTAGCGATTTTGCGAGCCCTGGATCCTTAGGTTTACATCGACTGAAGCGATGACAGAGTCGTACAGAGCCATAGCACGGCAAGGAACCAGTACTTGTTCCCATTTCTCAGGGACTGAGGTTACAAAAGTAACAGAGTACGTTCCCTTTCTAATTTCACTAGTACTGCGTCTTACTAGACACATGGGGAACCAGTACACCATGCCATGCTATGGTAGGGGAACGACTGAATGTCTAACATGGGCACTGACAGGGCCCAGGGGACAAGTAGTAGAAGCCCTTGAGCATCGGCCAACCTCCTTGAGGTCGCGCCCGGCCCGGGTAATCGTCCCAAGGGGATCTATGCAGCCTCGGCACTCTGAGGGCCCCGAGAGTGCAAAAGTAAGCAATACTGCAATCGGGCGGGCTATGGCCGAACCCTGCTCAGTGCTGCTGGTCCCACCTGCTAAGGTTCACGTCCATTCAAGCAGAAAGGCCTCTTGTGGATGTGCTCGTACTCCGATGGGGCAATGTAGGCCCAAGGAAGAGTAAGCTAGCATAATATTTCAACTATCCACCTTGAAAGTCTCTGCTTCGTGACCGGATGCCCTTTGGGAATCACTGAAGCAAACAAAGTAGTTCCAACTGCTTAAAAGAGGTAGAACGCTCAAGGTAGATTCTCAACGCCCTAACGGGGCAGAGCAGATTCAACTCCTGGTCCTCGTCTGAGGGAGGAAGCGCAGAGAGCGAAATGACCTGTGCTCTGAATGGAGTGGAGAGCACCTTTGGTACGTAACCATGCCTTGGCTTTAGGATGACCTTAGAATGGTTGGGCCCAAACTCAAGGCAGGTGGGGCTAACGGAGAGCGCCTGCAAATCTCCCATTCGCTTGACCGATGCTAGTAGCAGAGCAGTCTTTAGTGACAGGGGTCGAAGGTCGACAGACTGTAGCAGCTTAAAGGGAGGGCCCTCAGAGCAGTAGGCAGATCCCAAGTAGGGACTGTGAGGGGACGAGGAGTGTTCAGCCTCCTGGACCCCTTCAGAAAACGAACAACTAAGTTGTTCCTACCCACCGACTGGCCTGCTATAGGACCATAAGAGGCTGCTATAGCTGCTACATAGACCTTGAGCATGGAAGGGGAGCGTCCCTTGTCCAACAGCTCTTGTAGGAAGGACAATATCAACAATGTCACAGAAAAAAGGGTCTGTCCACGGGTTGAGCACCAGGCGGTGAAGACAGACCATTTGAGGGCGTAGAGACATCTCGTAGACGGGGCTCTAGCCTGAGAGATTGTGTTTTGAATGCTCTCGGGGATGTCCGTGAGCTCCCATCGAGAGGCCAAAGATACAGAGCCCACAGCTCGGGCCGGGGATGCCGCATTGTTCTGTTTGCCTGAGAGAGGAGGTCTTGTCTCAGGGGAATGGGCCAGGGGGCTGCGGTGAGCAGCTGAGACAGCTCTGACAACCAGTGTTGGTTCCTCCAGAGCGGGGCCACTAAGAGAACTTTAGGTTTGTGTTCCCTGATTCGCCTGATGGCCTGTGGGATCAGAGCGATTGGGGGAAAAGCATAAAGGAGGAGGTTGGGCCAGTCGTGGGCCAACGCGTCCATGTCCTTCAAATAATAAGTCAGGCAATGAGAGTTGTATTTTGAGGTGAAGAGGTTGATCTCTGCCTTAATGCCCATGCCAAAGATCTCCCAGATTTCCTGAACCACCTGCAGATGGAGCATCTATTCCTCTGAGGGGACGTTGCTCTGTGATAACATGTCTGCACCCTGGTTCAGTCTGCCTGGCACATGCGTTGCTCTCAGCGAACACAGGTTGAACTGAGGCCATTCCAAGAGGCACTCCTTTGTAAAAGTGCGAGGAGCCAGGAACAGTCTAAAGGGCAGGACCATGTACTGATAAGCCACAACCTCGAAGGCGAATCTCAAGAATAGCCTGTGATGGGGGGCTATCTGGATGTGAAAGTAAGTGTCTTTCAGGTCCAGAGAAAAGAACCAGTCCCCTGGGCATATTTGTGCGAGGATCTGTTTCAATGTAATCATCCTGAACGGCCGTCTTATGAAAGCACGGTTAAGGAGCCTGAGATCGAGGATGGGTCGCAGGCCGCCATCCTTTTTGGGGACGAGGAAGCAACGGCTGTAGAAGCCTGACTCGCTCTGGGCTGGAGGGACCATTTATACGGCACCCTTTACCAGCAAAGTCATCACCTCGGAGCGCAGGATGTATGCATCTTTGCTCTGAACAGAGTTGGGAACCACACCGGAACTGGACGGGGTGCTTGGAGGTTCAACCGAGGCAGCTTGGGGGGTGGTCCGGCAACTGCGAGACTTGGCCCCTCCTCTTCCTGTCCCACAGATCAAGATGACGCCTTGGGCGCTGGGCCCAGCACTACCTTGGGCCAGGGTCCCTGGTGCTTAGGAGGCGGGTGACACCTAGCTGAACGAGAGCGCTCTCAAGGCACAGGCTTGGGCTCTGAATGGGCAGCCGGTGGTGCAGGTTTAGCAGAGTTGGGGAGTCGGCGCAGGTCTGGGGCGACTCGAGCCAGCTTCAGAGCTAGAGCGCTTTGGCAGGAAGTGTCGCATTGCCTGGGACGACTTCTGTGCTGCAGCGAAGCGCTCTGCGAACCCTTCCACAGCTGGTCCAAACAGGCCAGTGGTGAGCGGCGAGGCTCGTTGACAAGGGACCTGACGGCGCTGTAATCCAGGGCCTCGTCTTCACTTCCCCCGAACGAGACCAGGTCGCTCACAGCCGCAGAGGGACGCTGGTCCGGACGGGAGATAAAGACGGGAGAACCTCTCTTGTGGGGGAGAATGAGGTACACGGGGTCTGAGCCGGCGTAAGCTCACTCATCTCCAGGCGTAATTTAATCTCAAATGAACGAAGAAAATGAAATGAGTTGAATCCAAGCAGCTTAAGCTTTTTAGAATAGGCTACTCTGCATTCTGCATAAAGCGCTCCAGTTGAGGTGTTGAATGCTTTATTGAATGCTTTATTGTTAGACCACTTAAACATGTTAATTACCAACGCTAATTACACAAATATGTTTAGCGTATCCTAACTCTGGACAAAATCAGCAGTGTTTGATTAGCCTATTTTATTTATTGTAGATGTTATTTCTAAGTGAAGCAACATTTGCTGAAATATCCACAAGCGCACTGTTATCTGTCGATCATTTGCACCTCGAAGGGGGCATTCCAAAATGCTTAACATTGCTTAATGCGTTAAGAGAGTGTTTTTAAAAGACCAAACTCAGTAAACACTGACAAGCAGATGAGTCCAGGATGCTAATGCAACGCGTTAAACACATTGTGTTCTTATTATGGGCTTATTTGCTTGTACATCGAATGCTTTATTAATGTGTTTACTGAGTTTGGTCTTTTAAAAACACTGCCTTAACGCATTAAGCCACATTACGTGTTGCCCGTATGGTATTCTATTGGAGGAAAACCATTAACGCTTAAAAGGAACACTCCACTTTTTTGGAAATAGGCTAATTTTACACCTCCCCTAGAGTTAAACAGTTGAGTTTTACTGTTTTTGAATCCATTCAGCAGCCGATCTCCGGGTCTGGCGGTAGCACTTTTAGCTTAGCTTAGCATAGTTCATTGAATCTGATTAGACCATTAGCATTTGGTCATCAAAAATGACCAAAGAGTTTCAATATTTTTCCTATTTAAAGCTTGACTCTTCTGTAGTTACATCGTGTACTAAGACCGACGGAAAATGAAAAGTTGCGATTTTCTAGGCTGATATGGCTAGGAACTATACTCTCATTCTGGCGTAATAATCAAGGAACTTTGCTGCCGTACCATGGGGTGCAGCAGGCGCAATATGACGCAGCGCCTGAAAGTAGGCCCCAGCTATATCATAGGCTACTGAGCAGGGGACTACTTTCAGGCGCTGCGTCATATCATTGCGCCTGCTGCACTCATGGTACTGCAGCAAAGTTCCTTGATTATTACGCCGGAATGAGAGTATAGTTCCTAGCCATATCAAAAATCGCAACTTTTCATTTTCCGTCGGTCTTAGTACACGATGTACCTACAGAAGTGTCAAGTTTTAAATATCGAAACTCTTTGGTCATTTTTGAGCAAGATGCTAATGGTCTAATCCGATTCAATGATCTATGCTAAGCTAAGCTAAAAGTGCTACCGCCAGACCCGGAGATCGGCTGAATGGATTCAAAAACGGTAAAACTCAACTTTTTAACTCTTGGGGACTTGGAAATTGAGCCTATTTCCAAAAAAAAGTGGAGTGTTCCTTTAAAACGGAATTAAATGCATTGCGTTCTTATTATGGGCTCATCTTCTTGCTGGTACAGTATGGATTACTAATAATGTTTCTGAGTGTTGAGAAAATGAGTTTTCTTTTAAAAATACTCTCAATTAACGCATTAAGCCAGGTTAAGCATTTTAGAATGTCCCCGTCAAGGCTGCGTCCTTTACTATAGCAACAGTAGACTCACGATGCATTGTTTTAAAAATCAAACAATACTTGTTAAAAGAACCACTTTTGTTATGCCAAGATCATGAGAAAATTAAGTTGCGATCACGAGAAAACAACTCGTTGTGTCAAGATCACAAGAAAATTAAGTTGTGATTACGAGAAAACAAAGAAAAACATTATAATAATGCACGGCCGCTTAGAACTTCCGTAGGTGGGGGATTTTTTTTTTTTAATTTTCCAACTTTTTGCAACCCTAATCAATACACGGATGCCAAGTATCAATATTTTATTATACTATTTAGCAGAAATATAAAATCAATTATAAGATCTGTATAAGATTTCTATTTGAACTGAAAGCATAATTCTAGGCTATGCGCTGCTGTTTTCAAAGCACAATGCATAAACGTGACATTTCATTCACTGACGCTCTTCACTGAACACTCTTCAATCAGAAGCGCTAAACCCTGGAGCGTGTATACGTATTTGCCAGCAACCCACCAAAATAAAAGCTTGCTAATTTAGGTTTGAAAATGAGGAAAATTCACAGAAAAAAGTAAATATTATCACTATGTGTAGTGTGAGGACCAAACCAAATCTCCAGGTACTCTTATGAGAACCAGGCTAAAAAAAACTCATGTGCACCCCTGGACAGAGTATTTTACTTTCATATGACACTCCTTGCAAATCCCATAAGAATACCACAAACTTAAGGGCTCATCTTACACGGCCACCATTCAAAAATAGACGTAGATGGCAGTGCATAGAATACCTGTTGTAGCACAACACTTTAATACATGCACATGTTATACTTATGTTATGTCATGTACATGTTATTTTTAATTTAAATGTAACATTTTTATTTTAATGTAAGACTATATTTTATTTTAAATTCAACAGTAATTTACTTTCAAATGCCCCAATTGCTGAAGGGTCTGCACAACTTTTTATTGTACAAGTTCAAGTTGCATTGTTCAAAATACCTGTAGTAGCACAGCAGTGCATATCTCTTCACATTTAATTAAGGTGGACTAGACTAGACTGTAATGCAAATAGTTGAATTTGCCAGGTGCATACAACATTTATGACAGGTTTTCCTGAGTGTTGGTCAGTTTGTCTGCTTGACAATCCCATTTTGCTCTGCAGCAATAATCAAGTTTCCATACAGTTTTTGCGCTGTTTTGTTATCGACAAAGAGAATGTGTTAAAGTTTTTACGAAATTTGTTGTCTGCAGCCTGTTTCCATCCAACTGGCCTTTTACCGATAAAATGGTGTGCGTGATGACGTCATCCTTAAAAAAAACTAATTGTTGCATAAGTTTTGGTGTATCGCAAAAAAAAAAATTGCCCTTGAGCTGTTTCCATACATAATTTCACCCATTGCGTAAATTATAGGCAATAGCCTGTTCTTCATCCATTTGAAACAAAACAGCCTATTAAATTGTACAGGGCTATGTAAAATTATTTAAGTATCATGTTTTTTTTTGTAGCCTACTTTGTTATAGACTATTAGATAGATAGGCTACTTGATAAACAAGCAATAACCATAAACAGGTGCAGTTGAATTATTATTCATATTTTTTCTGATTAACGTTTATAGGAAATAGGAATGTTCATTTCTGTTATTTCATTTCTCCTAACCGATGGTGTTTAAGCCATATTAACCATTAACCGACAAGATCATGTTAAATTACAATTAAATTAAATTTAAACATGATAGGTGGCTGAGACCCATTACAAATACCTAAATTTGTTTTCCAGGGATTAATTTTATACACGCAAAAAGCAGCATAAACAACATGAACGTGAGAATTCACATGCACGTCACGCACCTGCAGCGCTTCTGCAAACGGAGAACATATTATATGTAAAAGAAATAAATAGGCCCATATGTAAAATATATTTTTCTAAACAATTAATCAATTAACAAAATGAAAAAAATGCGGTCTTGAGAAACAGCATTCTGTTTGTTTCCTTTATTTCACAAAAGCACAATGTTTTGTTTTTATTGTGAATGTACACAAATAAAATAAATATTTTGAATAATGTCTTAAGGTCTCTGCACACTGAGTCCGAAATTTTCGCATTCGTTTTTTCGTATTCGCAATTCTAAAAATTCGTAACGCACAGAGACCTTGCACACTGAGTCCGATGCGTATTAATTAAATTAATTAAAATTCGCAAAACATTAGCCTACTAAATGGAGTCTTCAAGCATTGAGGATGATTTTGTTGTTCTCTTGCTTCTTAAAAAAAGAAAAAAAGGAAATATTGGGTCCATCCAATCCTAAAATATAGAGAGGATGGAGAGTTCCTCTCCTTATTAACCTGTTAACATGCACCAGTACGCGGGCGCACTGAAAGCTCTTTGTTTGCACACGTCATGGTTTTCAAACAGATAAAGTAAAACAGGACAAAATGAATCTTGACAAACTATATATCATTTTGAAGGTCTAAGCCTCTAGCATCGACGACAGATCGCTGTTTTTCGATAGAAAGCTTATACGGAATGTATTTGCTAAATTTGTGTAAGCAGTACACATCAAAACATGTATAAAAAAACCGCAGTACATACCACATTCATCCTGATAACGACTCTCAAACGTATCCACTGCTGTAAATCCTGGTTTAGTTTGAAAGATAAGGGTCCAGTGAACAACATTCCATCGAGCACTTTTAGTCCAAAGAAACAACAACGTTGTAATTTAGATCGTTAATCCTTTGTTTACGTCTCATCTCTTGAGGGAGAGTTATTGTTTGTGTCCGTTATGGAACAAATTACGCTCAAAAACAGCGTCTTGGTGGTAAAAAAACAGCACGATTTTGTAGCAGACAATGTCCCAAACAGAATGAAATCATCCAAAAAAAAAAAAAGTCAAAGATACACGGAAGATTGATTATTTGAATTCTGGCGCTCCCTCGCGACGGCGCATGACGCACGCTGTGACGCACCTGTCATCTGATGGGGGCGTAACTTAGCGATCTTTTTAGCACAAAAAACATTTCTTTTTTTTCTTCTTCAGCAGTTTTCATATATGTTTGCGTGTTTTGTGGAGAATGTGCCTGTATCTGTATGATTAACATCTCTATGGCTGATAATCAGCATGTAATTACTGACTGTTCACAGATATCAGTGTGAATGCAGTCTATATAAAAGGCCATTATAATGTGAATATTGACTATATTGGGCAGCCATCAGTATGATTAGCATCTGTATGAATGATTTTCAGCATGTGATTACTAATGTATGAGCAGAGAGCATCTGTTTGTCAGGAAATCAGTATGTAATTAAGTTATTTTTTTTATTATTATTGTTTTTTTTTCATCACTCAAAAATTATTATTATTGTATTTTTCTAGTGCTCAAATAAATCACTTATACGATTTCTAAGATTCTGTCTACTGTTTTATAATTGAAAAACTGCAGTGGCATGTATAAAGACTAAATAGTTTGTAGTAGAACTCTTCAATAATTTGGTAAATATTTTTCCTCAAACGGGGGGGGGGGGGACTAGAAAAATGTCTGCAGGAATCTCATTTTTCATGGTATCTTCTTCAGATTTGAAATATAAACTCATGAGACATGTGACTTTCATTCAACCCATACTTTTTCTGTTTCTGGATTTTCTCCAGACTGATTTCAGAGTATTTTTAAATGCAAATAAAAAAAAAAATTCATTGGTACAATTTTTATTCAAGGCACTTCAGTGTCTATAACTTTATATTTTTGAGCATTATCAACTTTGGATGATGGATAGTAAAGGCCAAAGGGTCTTCTTTCCAAAGACACCACAATTGTGTGTGTGGCACACTGAAGTCAGGAACTGTTACCATTTTAAGTTAGTTAGTCATTTTCAGCTGTGATTCCCAATATGGGGGGTGCAGGTTAACAGGTTAAGGAGCAGCGGGATTATCACGGGCGATTCAAAGTTTACTTCAGGACGTCAGTGGCTCAGTTTGATGCTTTGCTAGCGATGCTAGAGCCATATATTAAAAAGAAGACCACCAAGTTCTGTGAACTCAGTGTGCAAGGATCTATATACAGTGGATGAACTTGACAATCGCATTCTGGATTTTGGCGTTCGCTTCTACAGTGGCTCTGAACTGTCAAAACACCTCTCAAAATGCTTGCCACTGATGCGAAAAATGCAAAAAAATCGAACCCGATGCGAATTTTTTTATGACGGACGAAAATTTCGGAGGAAAATTTCAGTGTGTAAACGTGATTGACATAACGTGAGGTCGTATTTATTTTTCAACGTGCGAAAAATTCGGACTCGGTGTGCAATGGCCTTTACTCTTATATAACCACAAATGAAGGAGTAGGCTATTGTAAGCTGCTTCCACTTTTATAAGGAAAAAATAATAATAATCAAGTGATCGTGCCGGCGTTTTACATGCCATTTTATTTTCCCTCACTCCACAACAAATCCTTTAAATTGAATGGTATAAAGAACTCGGAACAAAATAATAAAAATATAAGAAGCTAACAAGCCAAAAGGAATTAATTTAAAATGTTGTACTTCGCGTTCCAATATCCATGTAAAACAAAATGTGCTTGGCATAATTTCATGGGGGTATGGTGGTCAAGTTGAAAGACACAGACTACAGGCTATTTAAACTGAACAGTGCACTGTAAAAAAAAAAAAATGTAAACGTAGGCTAGCCAATTAAAGGAACACCAAATTTAAATACGTACAGTATGTTTGAGAGGTAACTCGTCTTTTTCTTACCATGTATAAAATAATTTTAGATATTAATAATATGAATATGATTTAATGCACTTTTGAACTACAGGGAAACGGTGCTTTAACGTGAGCAACACCATGAACACGGATGCCGCCCAGGGCTTGACGCTTACCTTTTTCCCAAGGAGCACATGTGCTCCTAAGTTAAAAAAATTAGGAGCGCATTAAAAAAATTTAGGGGCGCAATGCAAATTTTTCAAATTATGTGTTTTAGCTTAATAAGGGGATATGAAGAGACATTCACAAGCACAATTATTTAATTTATCAGAATACAGAAAGTACACAAGGTTTTTAAATAATTTTGCTTTAGACACTATTTAATAGGCTAATTATGTAATTAGTTATAGTCCTATTAAACTATGTACATTAGGTATGTGACGGTATCAAATTTTCACAATAGTCATTGAAGCTTTTGTCACGGTATAAGTTTTTTTTTTTAAATCACAATATATAATTTCTAAGTGGAAAAAAATGTGTTGTCCTCCTAACAGGTTAAATAACTTTATTAAAGATCATTTACTAAAATACTTCGTTAAAAAATACACAAAAATATAAAGTAAACAAATGTTTCAAGATTAGAGTGCAAATGATTGTTCAAATGAACGAAAGAACAATAGGTAACACTTTACAATAAGGTCCCATTTGTTAAAGCAGGTTAACATTAACTAACAATGTGTAATAGCTAATTGTTGCAGTAGATACTATTCTTTGTTAATGTTGATTGTTAGCTCCATTGAATAATATTAACAGACAATTTTTGATTTTATAATGTATTAAAAGTTGAAATTAAGATGAACATGATTAATAAATGCAGTCATTGTTTTTTCATGTTAACTAATGGAACCTGTTAAGTGTTGCTGAACAATAATAACGAATCAGTCAATATATATAGTCTATTATAGATCAGTGGATAGGCCATGTTTTAAGTTAGAAAAAAATGTTTGAAAATAAATAGCTCATTAAGTCTTTAAGTAATAATTATTTGATGCTATTGTGAAAACTAAAGCGAATATAAATATCTAAAAGATTGTGAGTGTGAAACATTATTTACACAGTTTTAGGAAAGAAGCGCAGCTGCTTTGTTTACAGGGTTACCGGGGTAACGGCAGCGTCAGCTCCCTCTAGTGGCGAATGAGTGCTTTTCATTCAGCGCGTCTTCTCTTTAACTCGCTCCGCTTTTCTTCTCATCTGTACTCATTTAAATGAAACCGTTGCCTTTTTAAAGTTCAGTAATCATATGAGGCTGTATCACTATTTTTCCATAAATAAACTGAATAAATTAATGTTTGTTATAGGCTACTGTATAAGTTAGGCTTTTGTATTGTATTGTATTCGCACTCATGCTCCTAAATACATTTTCCAGTTCGCACACATCTATTTTTAGTCGCAAATGCGAGTGAAATGCTCGCACTGTCGAGCCCTGCCACCTATAGGCTAATTCTATCATGTGACACCACATTTATTTGCGTTAAAGCCCCTTTTCTCGACAAAAAGTTTTTCCAAACAAATTTTTTGCAACATTTGAAGTTGAAGTTGAGAAATTTAATCGATAATTGGCATTTCCATCAGCTATATCGTAAATATTTTAAAGCACTAAATATTTTTTCGCAAAATAATCCTTGAATGGAAACCTGGTTAATGTTTGAGGAATGTTTCTTTTTAGTTAAAACAGATGTTGCCAAAGTTTTCCTTTAGGGACATAATTTGAAGTTGGAAAATGGTTATAAATTGCAATACATCGCAATAATATTGTATCGTGACACAAGGATCGTGATAATATTGTATCGTAGGGCCTCTGGTGATTCCCAGCCCTAGCCAATGGAGTAAGAAAAATAATCTTAAACAAGATTCTTTTGGTAGATATTTGTGCTTGTTTTAAGCAAAAACTAACAAAATTTGGATATTTTTTTCAGGAAACAAGACATTGTGTCTTAAGTCATATTACTTGTCAAGTAAATGAATCCTGATTCAAGATTTTTTTTTTTCTTGCAGTGTACAAGCTTACTGTTGTGAATCGGGCAAATGTAAGGAGACAGTTTTGAACACTGATTGGTTATGTACTTGCTTGATAATTGATTTTGGAACATTTGCAGCTTTAAGAATTATAACTCTTACTACAGAATTAAAAAAAAACACCAACCTATTTGTTGTTCAACATCTTCCTGTTTTATTCCGCAGGGCTCTGGATCATTCATGTTTTCAGTTTTCTCTCACAAACTTTATCTTCTTCACTTTTAGGCTAATGGGAACATTCCAGCATTTATTGGTAAACTGCTTTGAAAACGCTGAACTGTCGATTAATTGCTGTAAAAATAAATAAATCAGTTATCAATTCAATGCAAATTGAGTGTTACAATCAAGCAAGCCTCTTCATGTCAAAATAGATAATGCAAAAAATGCATCAACCCACAGCCAAAAAACTGAATGTGTGAATTTGTTTGAATAGAAATCAAGTTAGACTCCCATAATTCCCCTCACAGATCCTACTTTGACTTTTGATCAAGTGACATCAAAAACAATTCCATAATTTCTCCAAATAATTAAATACTCAAACATAAAAACACACAAACACAGCTCTTAAAAGTATTTAGCATCCCTGCTAAAAAAAACAAAACAATAGAAACCATCACAGAAATTCCAATGGTTTCCATTAAAATACCATTATAAACCTTTAGCTTTTTCCAGTAAAACCATTACAAAATTCCTTTTTGTATTGTGTTTTGGGCATTTTTCCAATAGGATTTATCATCCCACCAATAGAATCCATCACATACCAGTAGACGCAATTATAGTTTCCATTAAAACCAATACAATTCCCATTATATCCATTACATTTTCTATTGTATTTTGGTCAGGGTTCTATTGTTTTTTACTAGTTCCTCACATTGTTGTTGTCTGCTAGGCTGAATGTTTCAGTCAGCAGACGCCAGAAAAGAAGCACAAATAGCGCTGAACCTGATGAAAACGATCCACAATGACTCCGTAAAATGCTGCTTTAACAAACTGTGTTTTTATAATTGTACAGCTATGAAGCACCGTGAGCTAATTGTCTTACCTCAGGAGAGCTAACGCTGACTGATGAGCTGCTGGTCTTCTTCTTCTTCTCGTTTTAGGTCGGATCGTACACATATGAGTGCATTAGCGCCACCTATCGACGAGTGGGCCATTGACACTAGTGTGTCACACGGGTGTTGTTTTTATCCTGATTTATATGGGACATTCCTTTTATTGATCAACACATTAGCCGTGTCCCCGAAGTGCACAAAGGACCCTCCGAAGTGCATGAGACGCTCCGCATTCGCAGGATTTCCTATTTGCGCCACCAGGTGTTCCTGATTGCCGCTCCTGTCGCGTAGCAACGTTAGAGGAGAGCTGCCATCCTGACAGGTCGTATAAAAAAGTTATGGAGCCAGCATTGCACATATTTGTTTTTTATATTTTATATTTTACTGGAGGAGATGGTGGGAATGTACCTCAGGCTTAGTCAAGATCGTGGCCGGGTAAGTTGTATTGTTTTGCTGCGTCCTTGCCGGATTACAACTTTAAATGCAGGCATCGCGTTTGAACTGACTTGAATAATGTAATGATACATATGATAAAATACAAAATCATGCATACACATATATAGCAGTTCAAATGCTGACTGATATGTTACCAAGGTGCGATTTTATAATAGTTTATTGTCTTGACCATGGTGAACATATTTAGAGAGGTTTGCAACCCTGATTTTTACTCAAGTAAAAATTAAGTAAACATAAAAATAAAACTGTGAATAAATAAAAATCAAATTATGCATTGTTGAGGGGCAGCTGTGACTGAACAGTGCTCTGTATGGCCGCTCCGTGTCCTTCAGATGCAACCATATGGGTTGCAGCTGTAGTTAGCAACAATTTGTTAATATTCTGACAATAAATGTTAGTTTCATTTTCAAAATGACCAGTGGTGGACTGTAACGAAGCACATTCGTTAAGTATTCAGTACAAATGTGAAGTAGGTTACTATGTTTGTTTTGTTTTTCTCACAGGACAGCAGCACTATAAAAATATGGTCTTTTAATGCATTGTTGTAGATTAAACTGCACAACAGTATATGAAGTAGACTTTTTAAATTTAACAACCTTGAACATATTCAGAAGTAAAATGCAACATACACAGTAGTGCAGCAGTAATATTAATGCCAAACCATCCTGACAAATTCTTTTTCAGAACAATACATACCTTCCCTTTTACTCTCCATACCATAAGTATATTACAGTATGCAAGATAATACTTTTACTTAAAGGATAGTTCACCCAGAAATGATAATTCTGTAATCATTTACTCACCCTCAAGTTGTTCCAGGTTTCGAATTTTCATTTTTGGGCGAACTATCCCTTTAACTAAGGTTTTAAATATAACTAGTAGATTTCCCCCAATGTGGTATTAGTAGTTACTAAAGGTAGTTTACTTAAGTACCTCAATATTTCTTTTTCTAATTACTTTTTCATAGCTCTAAACAATTTGTCTTTTCTTATTTTCCCTAAATCAGAGCAGACCCCTGTTCTGCAGGATAAAGCTGAATGTGTCACCGCTGGACAGGTTTTTAATGGTTTTGGGCTGAGCGGGGAGGCCCTGACAGTGCTGCTGGATCTTCTGAGAAGTGCCACTATCCAGACCCTGGTGTTTCTCTTCTGTCTGGCCAGTGGTACATCATACAGAGTGGTCTTCAGAGTGTTTGACATGCCTCGTTCCCAGTGGTGTAGTCTATGTGATACGCAGGTATACGCCGTATACCCACTAGGAAAGGTCAAGGATTTGCGTATACCCACTTAAAAAAGCACGCGGATACGTAACAACATCGTTTTGTGACAGACCTTTCACACGTTCATTCATAAATGCACCCCGTCTGTGTTGCGAAGCACCGTCTTTTTTGATAATCACGCCGTATTTCTGTTGACGACTATTGCTAAGCTTGAAATAACTAATGTGAATCACTAAAGGAGATATGAAACGAACTACTTTCAGTGTTTTCGTAAGCCTGCCCCTGAAGCTGCTGCTGCTTCGGGTGACACTGCAAACAGATGACAGAAAACGAGGCCGATGCTATCGTAGCGTTACCTGGTACGTAGTAGAGTATACGTTATCATTAACGTAATTGTAACAGCAGGGGATTGTTGACATAAGAACAATGAGTGATTTCAATAAACAAAAAGTTAATATTTAGTGACTTACGTTGTCTGACTATAACAGTATTGCCTGATTTCGTCAACTAAAATAGTTTCAAACAAACTCACAACTGAGCCGCTGCACATCTCCATTCAAACACAGCGTTTCGTTTATGAATGAATCTGCGTTTTAAACGAATCTAGTGAGTCAATTCAATTACTCATTCATAAAGACAGTCACTGCCTGAGTCCCAATGTGCATACTATCCATCCTAAATGTGATATTAGTAATTTTCAATACTATTTAGGGCAGATAGGGTGGATAGTATGCACACTGGGACGCAGGGACTTGCTTTGTTCTTGAATGAATCAGCCGTTCGAACGAATCAATTGAATGAATGATTCAGTGATAAAATCAGTAACTTGCCGCCACCTAATAGCAGTTTTAGTTTCATTTCAGTTATTTAAATCATTGAATATTTCTATATTAAAAATGTCATATTTAAAACATTAATCTCAACATGAAATTATGAAGTTAATTGCACTCATGCCACCTCTGAGCCTCATTAAATGTCTGTAAATACCTACAAGCCAGTTTTGTGTTCTTCTGTGCCACTTCTGTAGTGCAAATTAATTTTGTTAATACTGATTTTATTTGATCGGTAACCTATTCTTCTTATTGCATTGTTTTAATTAGAAATTTTGAAAAAAGCTTATAAAAATACACTTTTGAATTTGACAAAATATAACACTTCAAATAAAGTTAGAAAAAATGCCTCTGTAAATCACTTTAAGGAGTCCAATATTACTTCGTAATGGGAAGGCTAATTTTTGTTATTGAGCAGAAGGTGCTCCTGAATTATTTTTTTTAATTAGCAGCACAAGTGCTCCTAAAAATAAAAGTAAGCGTAGAGCCCTGTTTAGTGAGTGTGGTGGTGCTTATGAGGGGCTGCTCTGGGACGGTGAGTAAAAAAATCACAGTATACTCACTACAAAAAACTAGACTACACCACTGCGCGTTCCACTGTCCACCGCATTGTCCTCCGAGTCACTGAGGAGTAATTCACCTCCCAAAGACCCCAGAACACATGAGGCAGGGCTGGGCTTACAATTGATGTTGTTTTTCTGGTGTTAAACCTAAGCTGTTTTAAATAGTTGTAAAAAGTAATTTCAGTAATGTATACAACAGTTTGTTTTAATGTGTAAAAAATGTATTTACAGGACAAAAAATTAAAGGTATAGAATAATGTTTTGTTTAAAAATTATAAGCTGCATTAAAAAATTATCAATGTAAATAATTCTCTTTTATTTACATGTGAATATGCATAACAAAAAATGCAAAATGTACAGAAAGTACAAAAAATAAGTACATAAATTGCATTACAAAAATTAATAACATACAACTTATTCATTTAATTTTTCACTTACATCACAAAAATAAACAACAGAAATTAGGTTGTTTCATTGACAATGTGACATTTAAAAACAAAAAAAAAGATATTGAAAAATTGTAATGTACCTATTATTTTCCCACTGTTTTCTCTTGGCTAATAGAGAATGGCTAATAATGTATTTGTTAAGCATTCTCTCAAGAAGAGAAATCAGTCTCTCCCTGCTCTCCTGTGCTCTTCTCTCCTCTGTCTCTCTCTCTGGAGTTTGATGTCCTCCAGTGGCAGACTGGCCATCTGGAGCACCGGGAGTTTTCCCGGTGGGCCGCTGTACAATGTGGGCCGGCCCTTTGCATAATATATACATACACACACACACACACACACACACATATATATATATATATACAGTGGGTACGGAAAGTATTCAGACCCCCTTAAATTTTTCACTCTTTGTTATATTGCAGCCATTTGCTAAATCATTTAAGTTCATTTTTTTCCTCATTAATGTACACACAGCACCCCATATTGACAGAAAAAACACAGAATTGTTGACATTTTTGCAGATTTATTAAAAAAGAAAAACTGAAATATCACATGGTCCTAAGTATTCAGACCCTTTGCTGTGACACTCATATATTTAACTCAGGTGCTGTCCATTTCTTCTGATCATCCTTGAGATGTTTCTACACCTTCATTTGTCATTGAGTCAGCAGTTTGATTATACTGATTGGACTTGATTAGGAAAGCCACACACCTGTCTATATAAGACCTTACAGCTCACAGTGCATGTCAGAGCAAATGAGAATCATGAGGTCAAAGGAACTGCCTGAAGAGCTCAGAGACAGAATTGTGGCAAGGCACAGAGCTGGCCAAGGTTACAAAAAAATTTCTGCTGCACTTAAGGTTCCTAAGAGCACAGTGGCCTCCATAATCCTTAAATGGAAGACGTTTGGGACGACCAGAACCCTTCCTAGAGCTGGCCGTCCGGCCAAACTGAGCTATCGGGGGAGAAGAGCCTTGGTGAGAGAGGTAAAGAAGAACCCAAAGATCACTGTAGCTGAGCTCCAGAGATGCATTCGGGAGATGGGAGAAAGTTGTAGAAAGTCAACCATCACTGCAGCCCTCCACCAGTCGGGGCTTTATGGCAGAGTGACCCGACGGAAGCCTCTCCTCAGTGCAAGACACATGAAAGCCCGCATGGAGGACTCCAAGATGGTGACAAATAAGATCTCTGGTCTGATGAGACCAAGATAGAACTTTTTGGCCTTAATTCTAAGCGGTATGTGTGGAGAAAACCAGGCACTGCTCATCACCTGTCCAATACAGTCCCAACAGTGAAGCATGGTGGTGGCAGCATCATGCTGTGGGGGTGTTTTTCAGCTGCAGGGACAGGACGACTGGTTGCAATCGAAGGAAAGATGAATGCGGCCAAGTACAGGGATATCCTGGACGAAAACCTTCTCCAGAGTGCTCAGGACCTCAGACTGGGCCGAAGGTTTACCTTCCAACAAGACAATGACCCTAAGCACACAGCTAAAATAACGAAGGAGTGGCTTCACAACAACTCCGTGACTGTTCTTGAATGGCCCAGCCAGAGCCCTGACTTAAACCCAATTGAGCATCTCTGGAGAGACCTAAAAATGTCTGTCCACCAACGTTTACCATCCAACCTGACAGAATTGGAGAGGATCTGCAAGGAGGAATGGCAGAGGATCCCCAAATCCAGGTGTGAATAACTTGCTGCATCTTTCCCAAAAAGACTCATGGCTGTATTAAATCAAAAGGGTGCTTCTACTAAATACTGAGCAAAGGGTCTGAATACTTAGGACCATGTGATATTTCAGTTTTTCTTTTTTAATAAATCTGCAAAAATGTCAACAATTCTGTGTTTTTCTGTCAATATGGGGTGCTGTGTGTACATTAATGAGGAAAAAAAAAAAACTTAAATGATTTTAGCAAATGGCTGCAATATAACAAAGAGTGAAAAATTTAAGGGGGTCTGAATACTTTCCGTACCCACTGTATATATATATATAACTGGAAAATGTACTTTTATGAATAGTGTGTTTTATAGTTGGTCACAATTGTGACCAGTGGGATAATGTGTATACTGAAATTAAATTATTTCTGCAGTCATCAAAATTCTTATATATCTCAGCCCAGTTATTAACACATTGTAAACTTTCATCACATTCTATGGTTACTATTATACACAAAAAAACATTATACAACACTGAATAGGTATACTAAGATAAAAAAACTAAAATTATTATCCCACCAGTCACTATTGTTGCCATCAAGATGTTTACTCATTCTATGACCACACTCAACAAAACAGAATAATTGTAAATACATAAATTAATACTAGACAACTTAAATATAATGTGTACCAAAAATCTTTGTCATATCTTTGTTAAAATGCTTTATTAACCTTTTGTTTAGAGCTTTGATGCAGCCATCATCATCTCATGGTGCAAACAGGAAATAAACTATGGTTATGTGACAATTTGCACTAACCATGTGACACTGCACATATTTAATTGAGACCAGTACATTTCCAGTAAATTTAGGAAACTTTCCGGGATTTTTGGAAAGTTTCCAGAAATGTTCCACCCCTTTGCAACCCTAATTGAGACCCTTTATTTTTTCCATATTTGCAGGAAATGCATTAATACATCAGTCAGTAACATTTTTAGAGCTTTATAAATGAAAACATTCTTTATGGTCACTATTGTTGCCGATGGGATTAAATGGGTTAAGGTGAGTAAATGATGACAGATGGGTTTTTTAAACTTTACACAAACGTTGGAATATTCTGCCATTAGGTATTCTCTTACTTTAACTTTTTTGTTCTGAAGTAAATATATTATAATAATGGCTTTTTAAATATTTTGTATTTTGAGGGGATCTGCTTCTAAACAATATTCTGTAAAAAAAAAAAAAAAAAAGTATTTGAAAACACATTTTATAAAATTTTTTTTTTTTTTTTTTAAATAGTGTAAAAAGTGCTGTGACAAGTCTTGATTAGCTTAACGCAGTATACATAGCAAGTGGTTTTATTTTATTTTATATATAATAGATAAGAAAACAAGTAGATAGAATCGATAATGCTAGTGTTAGAGGCTATTTTTATATTATTTACTTTTTTGCATTTAACTTCTGCTTTTTACTGTTGTGACTGATTAGTAGATTGGACCCCTCAGAAAATGTTCTGTATTTTTCCTTTTTCTATTTGTTTCCTGTGGATTTCATTTTAGACCCCTAAGAATACAAGTATGTCTATATTTTAAGATCATTTAGCCTTTAGCCAAGTGCTACCAAAATCACCAATTACTTATAATAAGTAAACAGATGTAAAAAAAAAAAAACGTACAACTGACAACCACTAAGACTACCAGACAGTTAAATTCATGCAATGCAGTGCTTGGGCCAATCATCACTGATTGCAGCTGTATTCAGTTGTTTATGTGGATAGATATTTGTCACATAATTTAGTCTAAATTGACGACCCCCAGTTTTGTTTCCTGGTCCAAGTGTTTATTTAATTGTTTCCATTGTTGTCTCTTTAAACAGCATCTATACCTCAGTCTCCTGTGAGACGGATGCTGGGACTGCTCAGTGAACTGGCTGAAAACTCAGACTACAGTGATGCCATGACTACAATAGCCAGGCAGGTTGAAAAGGTGCAGCACAACCCGACCCAACTGATCTCTGCATTTTACTGTTTCGGTAAAGGGATGTCTGTGTCAAAACGTGCAGCAGCGTTAAGACGAGCTGCTAGACGACCAGGTCCTATTATTGGCTGTCAGCCAACAGCAGTGGCCCGAAGAACAACTAAGACTGGTTCTAGGCGGCGTTTGACAGCTGGACGCCCCAGAAAAAGTAGTTCTGGTTCAGAGCATGACTACAGCAGACATACAAGAAAAAGGGCTGTCAGAGTTCGCCACAAATAGTCAGAATCTGTGTGAATGAATGACTCGCATCAAGCCTAAAGTACAAATATTTGTATGGCATGGGTCGGTCGGTGTGTGTGTGTGCGTGTGTGTGTGTGTGTGTGGGGTGTGGGGTGGGGTGTGTGTGTGGGGGGGGGGGGTTAATTTGTCCATCCTGAATGTTTAAAAGTGGTTAATTAGTAGATGAGTTAATGCAAACAAAGTATAATTTATGAATTCTAGACATTTGGACACTTGTTAACAATTAACTGTACAGAAAAAATAATAATTCCATGCCTCCTTTTTATAGCAATTGTGAATTGTATGTAATGTTTTTGTGTACCATGGAATTTTTGTATTTTATCTATTTAATAGATAAATAAAGCATTGAATCAGAATTAGCTTTATTCACCAAGTGTGTGCAAACACAAGGCATTTGTTGTGTTTTTTCAGGAGCTCTTGGTACATACAGTACATACCTGCATATAAGAGAACAGAAAATAACAAATAAACAAGACTACAGAAAAACAAAAAAATAAATAGTAATGTGGTATAAATCTGGAACACAAGATTTATGTACAGATTTTTGCATTGTTTACTGTACAGCTGTATAAAATATGTATTTACATAATACTTGATAGTCAATAGCTAAAAATGGAGAAATGAATTACAGAAAACGGGTAATAATTTCTGTGTTAGCTGTTTAAAAGGGTGATGGCATAGGGGGGAAAAACTGTTTAGATGTTCTAGTAGTGCACTGAGATCTGTAGCGTCTGCCTGAGTGGAGAAGTGCAAAGAGGTTGTGTCCGGGATGATGGCCAATCGGCTCCGTAATCATAACGTGAATGCAAACAAAGTCATGCCTTTGAATCTTTCTCTGAGTACTTTGATGCCGCTTCAAGACAAACACACCTTCTTATCTTTTTAATTCTGGGCTAGGGTTGCAGGTAAGGAGGTCATATTGTTTGGAGGGGCTATACTAAAGAATTAATACGTAAAAAAACAACAACTAAGAAATGATATTTAAAAAATATATATTTTTATTGTGTTTGCCGGTTTTTGTTGTCAAGATCCAGTAATTGATAAGATTCAGTGTTAAGATACTATTTGTGTGCGTGTTTACTATGTAGTTTTACGTGCTATTTTTATTCATAAAACACACCCTTTTATGTTGTAAATTGTTTGTACAATATTTAATTTCGTATACACACTTTACCTTTTGTATTTTGGGTGTTGTATTAAAGATTGTTTCTTTCAACGCGGTGTAGCCAATCAGCGCTGTGATAGTTGACCAATGAAATCGAGCCAGAGACGTGATTCATAGCTGCGGGGTGGGGTTTTCTCGTAGGGGGCGTGGTCGATGTTACGTCATAAGGCTGCGCCGCGCTCCTGCTTCTGTGTTTCGGCTGAAGAAAGGTGAGTGCTTTCAACCATTAAAGTTGTTAAATCAATACAACTCGTTTAGAGAATTGTATGTATAACTGTGAAATTAATTATTACCTAATATAACAGGATGTAAAAGGATGTAAAAGCGCTCCTGCACATGATCACGTGCGTCTTATTTCGCTCCCAATTTCGTGAATCAGTTTATCTTAAACACGAATTCAGTTACTGGAAAATAGTGATGGAGAAACGGAGCTTTTAAAGCATTGTCAACTGAATCTATTGCCTTTCAAAATGATTCAGGGATTCTATCGCCAAAACTAAAACAAAACACAAACATCTTTTACAAACCAACTGAAAATATTTTCATTAAAATCAGTAAATAATGAATAACTTACTCTGGCTCAGTGCAGCGGTTCAAAAGCGCTTGTCAATGTCAAAATGTTTGAAATAGCCAATCAAAGTGTAGAAGGCGGGATTTACTGTTCACAGACACTGAGCTGCCGCGACTTGAATGCGAGCTGAGGTAAGATGTAATTAGCTAAACATGACGAGACAATTCAGCAATATTTCCCAACCGTTTACGATTAAAAAAATAATGTTAAACGAAAGACATTCATTTCAGGAATGCAAACAACTAATGGCCTTTTCAAATTTCTCAGATTTTAATGCCATTTACGTTATTCGTCACAATGTAGCCTACATAATATAGCAGTTTTCAGCAGACATGAGATAAGAGTTAATGTATATCTCTATATAGGCTTTCTTCCGTGATTTCACGTGTCTAAATGTTTAAAAATCATACTCCGTCTTACTCTAGAACATTGTAAATCTGAAGACTTTTGCTTGTGATCAATTATTAATAATGGTCTTTATTATTGGTATAATGGTTCTGTTAAAGAACAGCTTTTATTTGAAATATAAGTACTTCGTAATAAGTGTAAATATCTTTACTGTCACTTAAATCAATTTAATGCAACCTTGTTGAAGAAAAATATATATTTATATTTTTTTAATCTTACCCAAGACTGAATGGTATCACATTTTCCACAAAAATATGTAGCAGCACAACAGTTTTCAACATTCATAATTATCAGAAATGTTTCTTGAGCAGCAAATCAGCATATTAGAATGATTTCTGAAGATCATGTGACACTGAAGCCTGGAGTAATGATGCTGAAAATTCAGCTTTGATCACAGATCTAAATTATTTTACTATATATTCACATAAAAGACAGCTATTTTCAATTGTAACATTATATATTTCACAGTACTGTTTACTGTATTTTTCATTATCAAAATAATTTGTATACTCTTTTCCACAATTGGAGCTATATTCGTTAAAATGATAGATGTCAGGCTCCTTCAAAAGGACAAATGCTGTATATGACCAATAGAAGAGCACCATAAAAACAGTCCGCATTCTGCACTATTCAAGTCTTAGACGATCCCAGAGCATTGTGTCATATGGACTGATAATATTGGTATTTAACTTTAGTGATATTAAACTGTCCGTCGTAAAAATGATTTACTATTTGCCATATACACCAAGACAAATTATAATGTAAAGAAGTATGCCGGTCATTTATGTGTGTTGCGGACCGGGTTTGGTGGGCCGCTCTGTGCCAAAAATCCAGGGTCACTTTTTGGCCCCAGTCCGCCCCTGCTTATCAGGTCATTTAAAGTGTCATGAAACCCCCCTGTTTCAGCACTGGTCTTTCACACCTTAAAGAAACACTCCACTTTTTTGAAAATAGGCTCATTTTACAACTCCGCAAGAGTTAAACAGTTGAGTTTTACCATTTTCGAATCCATTCAGCCGATCTCCGGTGTTATGGATCAACTGGGGATCGTGTTAACCGGGGATGTGCGCGTGCACGCTAATAGTTTTACCTGAGTTTCCAGCAGATGTTGGACCTCCACAGATTCGTCACAGGGAATTTTCAATGGAACAGATTTCAAAGCTTTCCAAATTATTTGTGAATGTTTGTATAATTATTGGACTCTGTTGTTTCCCCTGTCGATGTTCCAATGTAACTGACGCGGTTTAAGGGAAGTTTTAATGCATTTTCATGTCGCGTCTCAGACCACGCCCAGTTTAATTTGTTTAGGCTACATTCGTTTTAATAGATTTTTTATGACAATTGTAAATGCATTAAATAAGGTGTTTACTTTGTTTCTTTGCAAAGCGTATGTAGGCAGTTGTTCAAAAATATTACTATATATAACTTGTGTAAATGAATTTGAGCAGCAATATTGCTGTGGTCAAATTTGTCAACCATTTCATTTCTTTATTTTTTTATATTGCTAAAGAATGAGTGATAAACAAGCTATAGTTTTGCATTATGCATATAATTTCGAATTAGTGACACAGATAAGATGCAGTGAATTATCCTGAATAGGGAATGTTCAACAAACGTATATGGGTCAATGACGTGACTCCTAAATTTTCTGTCTGATTGCATTTTTTCAGTTAAAAAATTGGTTTAAATGCATAAAGATGCCATATATAAGAAGTACTTCTCCCACATATGTACCAACTTTAATTTTTCAAAAAACATTAGTTATTTGTAATTTTTCTGTTATTCAAAGTGTCAAAACATCATGTGGTGCGACCGTCCAGCCATAACTGTTGTTTTTGAAACATCTTTGAAATTACCCTAAATTTATTCAGATTAATTTTCTGCACTATTTGGCATGTTTTCCAAAGTGTTTTGTAATCCTGTATAAAATTGCAAAGCATTTGTATTTATATTTCCATCATAATATTCAAACAAACTTTGTCCAATAATCTCATTTTATGAAATATCATGTGGTGCGACCATCAAGAAACTACCATTTTGGTACTTTTATGTTGAAATCAAATCAAAGATTGGATGTTGCGTTATATAACAATTTGAAAATAACCTTTTTAATGGCTGGTATGTAGTTACCACATTTGGATATCACGTGGTATGAATATTGTTATTTATATCATGTGGTGTGACCAAATATCATGTGGTGCGACCACTGCAGTGTTTTCCATTATAGATATGTGTCCCAGATACAGTTTTTGTGCTTTTATATTCAATTAATGGTTTATATACACAAAATACTTTATTTTAATATCATTTGGAATAGATTTTTATGCCATTTGGGTCATTTTGAGCGGTTTGTGTAATCTTTGTACAATATGAGAATTTTTTTTAAAAAATAGGAATTTAGAGCATCTAATTTTAGTTTGGTAATTATGCATTTATTAGTAATTTATTATGTATTTATTAATAACTTTTAATCTATTTTACCAGATTCCACTGCCAAGCAAAGTAAAATAAATGCTCACCATAGGCAGCATGTTAATTCTGACCCTGCAGTCTAGCACAAAATCCAGATGTAATTTTCTGCTGTAAGAAAAATGTTTATAATTTCATCTCAGAACCTGAGCCAGCAACTCTAAATTGACCCTTAGCAAAGACACGCCCTTAGTTACTGTTGCTACGTCAGACAAACCATCCAACAAACCATGGCACTTTTATGCCACACATCATGTTCTCATGCAGTGAAAAATACATCACGGAGCAAAGACGACACTGACAATACGCCGACATACAAGACAGAGCAGGTACCTTTCGGTATTAAACAAAGTCTCAGAGTTCAAATTGTCATTTTTTTTTAAGAAATTCAAACAAATACTGTTTTGTGGCTCTTTATTGTGTCGTGAAAGATCGCTGTAGCACCTCAGTTCAAGCGGCATGTGACCGATCATCTCTTACTAGTTATAGCACAAAATAAACATGAATGAACATCAGAAGGTATCTTGTTTCAACAGTGAAAAGATGTCAATAAACACTGTTTTACAAGTTCATGTCACCGACGTTTATCTACTCTCCTGTCTGGTTTGTTTGTCAGACAAAAATGGCAGATTTGGCATTATGATTGCTCAGATTGCCTGTTAATCAAATTCCCGGCGAAGGGTCAATTGAGCAGCCAAGGTTGGGCAAAGTTTAGAAATAACTGGGTCTAAAAAAATGACTGCAGTTAATGCCATAAGCTGAACTTTTCACACGTTTCTTTAAATAGAATTTTAATGATGTAAGGTCTTTGTGTCATTTGGAGCGACCACTCATCATGTGGTGCGACCAAAATTAGCAATAACTGTATTAAGTAAAAAATAAATTATCTAATTTCTGTGGCTGAAATATGAATCACTGCTATAGTATGCTTAAGTGAATGGTATAATAAAAATATTTTTCTCAGTTTTATGCAATTTACAAAAAAAAAGTCCGCTAACTACAATTAAGAAGGCACTCTGAAATTATACAACGAAAATATGAGATCATGTACAAAAACTCAAAAGAAATTCAAATACTTTTCTAAACACTTCAATTACTGAGAACATCTAAAAAAAAAAGTTAAGCATGTTAAAGAAATTAATTAATTTTAATATAAATCATGGTCGCACCACATGACATTTTCTAAGGCTACAGCTGATTCATCTAGATGAAAAATCACTAAAATCACTTAATTTAACATTTTAATATAAATTTGTGTACACAACCTTCTTAATGTTTGAACAACTACAAAATATATTATTTTTTGTATTTTAAAATTTGCTTGTCGAAAATCCTTATACGTTAATGACCCATATACATAGTTAGGTGTTGAAGCAAAATCACACACGCACACAAACACATTTAACAATACATCAAAACAGCTCTACATAAAATGCTTTTTTTTTTTTTTACTATGAAGATAAATCTGTTATGTCAGAAATGACTGTCGATGTAATGTCCATATTACAGAAATGTACAGTTTTATAATAGAGGTCTGTCAAGTCAAGTGTGGTCACATTTATTTATATAGCGCTTTATACAATACAGATTGTTTCAAAGGAGCTTCACAGTGTTAAATACTGAAATAGTGTGTCAATAGCCATGTTTCCACTGTCGGGCCAAAAGCGGGCGTGCCAGTGCATGCCAGGGCCAGTGAAATAGTGTGTCAATAGCCGTGTTTCCACTGTCGGGCCAAAAGCGGGCGTGCCAGTGCATGCCAGGGCCAGTCGCGTTTCCACTGTCACTTCCGGGGCTTGATCGTGCCTCGTCGGTGCTTCCTCGGGAGCCAACGGCCAGGTTTTTTGGCCCGACGAAAACCTTGGGCCAAAGCGGGCCAGCTGGGGCTAGAGGAGTGGTTATGAACAAAGGCGGAGTTTCTCAGCGTCTTGAGAGCGTCAGTGTCACGGATCATTTCATAAAGTTAACAGCTATAACAACAGTATTAAAGACATTTAAAATAATTTTAGCTTAAAACTCACTTTCAAACAGTAGCGATTGTTTGAAATAACTGTTTGAGTTCCGATGTGGATTATGATCACATTATACAAGGCAGAAATAAGCGATGCAAAAGACTATGCACGCAGCCATTACCATAGTAAACATGGTAAAAACGACAGCTTGAAGAAATAAGAGCTTCTCAGTCAGCTTCTCAATTAGGCTATCACAATCGTATATTTATTTAGTAACATATTTTATCTGTCATAAGTGTCGTCTCAAGACTTTAGCTCCGCGTATGTCATAAAAATATAATAATGGTTTTTGTTCGGGAGCTCCCTCTTCTACTCAGGTTGTATTTTTGATGAAAAAAAAAATATAGAAATGATTCTAAATGTGATGTATTCTGTGACTACAAATAAACAGACTCGACTGAAAGTAGGGTATGTGTCCTCTTTCCTTTGTGAAATAACGGTTTATACCGCTTTATTTCTGTGTGAATAATTTTCAATCCTGATTAATTCATTATGATCAATGTATCACCTATTAATGTAAAACATGATGCTTTTGGATTGAAATCTTTAACAAAATATGCAAACAAACGGCCGCTTTTATCATGTTCGTTTTGTGATCGCGCTAATTCCAGTGACTTATTTCTTATTTGTTTTCTGATAACTTCTCTTTGTTGGTGAAATTATGGGGTTGTGTGACGTTGTTCTAGAGAAGCATGTAAAGGGCGGGTTTTCGTGAAGCGCTGCAGAGCTTCTGGCCCGACGGTGGAAACGCAGTGTGATTTTGGGCTCGGTGCTACAGGTCCGAGGCTATTAGCCCTGCCCGGCCCGTTTAAAGCACTGGCTCGCACTGGCCCGACAGTGGAAAAGTGGCTAATAATGCAAACAAAGTTAAATTCAGCTGTAAAGCAGCTCTAAAATGAGGACAATAGTAAACAGTCAGTTTCTCAATTAAAGTCAGTTAATCGTTGATTCCGTGATGTCATCCTCCTGCTCAGTTCAGTTGTATTGATGGCTGTCGAGGTGAAGAGGTCTTTGCAGGGGATCTGTCTGTAGGGCACATCTAGTTGGCATGGTCTCCACTGACATTCAGAGATGTTGTGGTCTTCTCTAGGTGCTGATCCACCATCTGGTCTGGATACAGACTGGATCTGGTTAGTTAACATCATTCAGTTAAGCACAAACATGTTTAGGCAATGATTTACATATTGTGATCATAATGATTACAATATAAGGATCATTTTGCAGTTTTGCATGTTGATTCAGAGTTGGGATCATAAGTTTTAGCAGGGATTGTTATCTCTTCACAGTAGGGCTGCCACTAACGACTATTTTTATTTCGATTAATCTATCGACTAAATTATAGATTAATCGATTAATCTAAACGATTAATTTCCCACAAAAATCAACAATTTTACTTAAGAATATTTTATTAAACCAAATTAAATCCAAATTTCTATGAAATCCTTTTTTAAAGCAAAAGTAAAGTGCAACATGGAGTGCAAGAAGCAAGTGTCCATCTCACAGTCCAGATCACTGAAATCAGTTCAGTATTATAGTGTAAGAAAGACAACATATCCACGTGTTCTAGTCTAATAATAAAATTATAATCAGTATTTTAAATAAAGGAGTATTTACCAGAAATATTATTTACCAGAATTTATTTAGGAGAAAAATGTAAATGTGCAGTATTTCTGAAAAAGAAAAAAGAAATAAAAAAAATTATTAATGGAACCATTAAAATGGAATCCAGAAAATAAGAATTTGGTACAGATAAAACTAAAAAACCTAAATTAATTAGACAGGCTTTTTGATTAATACAATTTAATTTAACCATGAAAACAGAGTATAGAAAAATGAAAATGGAAAAAAACTGAATTTGGAAATAAAACGGATTTCATAGGGCCCTATTATTTATATATATTTTTTTTGTGGTAATAAAAATAGATGTAAGTGAACACTAGCTTTTAAAATGACTTAAAATACATATATAATAGCAATGATGCAATAATAATTAGTTAAAATAAAGTATCAAAAGCAAGAAATCATATGATTTTATTGAACAAAACTGTTAAAATACATAATGTATTATAAACAATAGGGCTAATGTAGATTATGCATTACAACAACGGCCTGCAGGGGGCGCCTGATTATTATTTTTAAACATTACTGCGCAAACTAATCCTTGTTTAATATTGACCAAGCACCATTTAATTAAAATGTCCACTTAATCTTTAATATTTTGCCATTTCTTTAGGACAGAAATGCTATAGTCACTGTAATTAAATGAATATGTGGACATAAAAACGTGTAAACTCCGAGTGAGGGTTTGAGCTTTTTTTTTGAAATCGCGATATATTCTCCTGTGTTTGCACAGGTTTATAAATGATTTGCCTTACAAATCTGATGAATGGCGCACGTTGCGTTCCCAGATGAACCTTATAATAAACCCAAACTCACAACAACATGCAGAGATGGAGTTTGAGATGCTCCACACATGTAAATGAGTTTCTGTGGAACTACTGTGAACGGAGCCACTGTGTGACGCACGTGCTTAACCTACACGCATGTAAATAATTAAAGCGCATATACTGTGTTAGAACTGCATCGCATATAATTATTTAATTAAATCATAGCGTTTGTGAATTCACAATTATGCTTAATTATGATTTTTAAATGGGTTTAATATCATGCAGCCTTGGAAAATAGTCTAATAATGTGTTTTATGGATTATCCTCTGTGAAATGCGGCACTTCCGGTATTTTGCCGGTTAGTCGACGCACCAAAATGAAGTCGATGATTTTTCAAAATCGACTAGTCGACTAAAATCGACGAATCGCGACAGCTCTACTTCACAGGTGTTAGGGTCATCTAAAATCTTCACAAAGGCTGAATCCAAATGTTAGTGAGGTTGTTACCACTGAAATGAAGATAACTGGCATAATTCAAAGTTATATAAAGAGGCCCACACTCATTATTTATGAAACTGACAGACTTTTGTGTCATATTTTTAGTTCAAGAAGTCTGCAATAAAGTAAATATTGAAGGTTTTCCTATTCTAATTAATGTTTGGGAGAGAGGTATCATATTCGTGTAAGATGCCAAATGATTATGAGGTTAGTGATGCATACTGTCTTTTGCAATATTAGCCATACAGGTGCATCTCAATAAATTAGAATGTCGTGGAAAAGTTCATTTATTTCAGTAATTCAACTCAAATTGTGAAACTCGTGTATTAAATAAATTCAATGCACACAGACTGAAGTAGTTTAAGTATTTGGTTCTTTTAATTGTGATGATTTAGGCTTACATTTAACAAAAACCCACCAATTCACCAAATCTCAACAAATTAGAATACTTCATAAGACCAATAAAAAAAAACATTTTTAGTGAATTGTTGGCCTTCTGGAAAGTATGTTCATTTACTGTATATGTACTCAATACTTGGTAGGGGCTCCTTTTGCTTTAATTACTGCCTCAATTCGGCGTGGCATGGAGGTGATCAGTTTGTGGCACTGCTGAGGTGGTATGGAAGCCCAGGTTGCTTTGACAGTGGCCTTCAGGTCATCTGCATTCTTGGGTCTGGTGTCTCTCATCTTCCTCTTGACAATACCCCATAGTTCAGGTCTGGCGAGTTTGCTGGCCAATCAAGCACAGTAACACCATGGTCATTGAACCAGCTTTTGGTACCTTTGGCAGTGTGGGCAGGTGCCAAGTCCTGCTGGAAAATGAAATCAGCATCTCTATAAAGGAAGCATGAAGTGCTCTAAAATTTCCTGGTGGATGGCTGCGTTGACTGTGGACTTCAGAAAACACAGTGGACCAACACCAGCAGATGACATGGCAGCCCAAATCATCACTGACTGTGGAAACTTCACACTGGACTTCAAGCAACATGGATTCTGTGCCTCTCCACTCTTCCTCCAGACTCTGGGACCTTGATTTCCAAATGAAATGCAAAATTTACTTTCATCTGAAAAGAGGACTTTGGACCCCTGAGCAACAGTCAAGTTCCTTTTCTCCACAGCCCAGGTAAGATGCTTCTGACGTTGTCTCTGGTTAAGAAGTGGCTTGGTAGCCCTTTTCCTGAAGACGTCTGAGCGTGGTGACTCTTGATGCACTGACTCCAGGTCCTGGGGATGTGGGGAGCTGGGGGGGGGGTCGTAGTGTCAGAGTTCAGTGTTGCGTGGGCTGAAAGAGGGAGGGGGGGGGCAACGACGGGAGGGAGTTCTGCTTCCTGACCGCCTGATGTATGAAGCTGTCCTTCAGTCTGCTTGTCCTCGCCTGGAGACTCTGCAGTCTCCTCCCTGATGGCAGCAGACTGAAGAAGCTGTGTGACGGGTGGGTGGGATCACCTGCAATGCTGGGGGCTTTGCGGGTGAGACGGGTGCTGTAGATGTCCTGGAGGGAGGGGAGAGAGACACCAACGATCTTCTCAGCTGCTCTCACTATCCGTTGAAGGGACTTGCGGCAGGACGCGTTGCAGGCGCCATGCCACACAGTGATGCAGCTAGTCAGGATGCTCTCGATGGTGCCTCTGTAGAAGGTGCACATGATGGGGGTCGGGGCTCTGGCTCTTCTGAGTTTGCGGAGGAAGTAGAAACGCTGCTGTGCTTTCTTGGCCAGTGCCGCAGTGTTGTTAGTCCAGGAGAGGTCCTCTGTGATGTGCACACCCAGGAACTTAGTGCTGCTCAGAGGAGCATGCTGAGTGTGCACTCTCCTGAAGTCAACAACAATCTCCTTCGTCTTCTCCACATTCAGAGAGAGATTGTTGTCCCTGCACCACCCGGCCAGGCGGCTCACCTCGCTCCTGTAGTTTGTCTCATCTCTGTTGCTAATGAGACCCACCACAGACGTGTCATCCGCAAACTTAATGAAAAGGTTAGAGTTGTGTGACGGTGTGCAGTCGTGGGTCAGCAGAGTGAAGAGGAGGGGGCTCAGCACACATCCTTGGGGGGCCCCTGTGTTCAGTGTGATGGTGCTGGATGTGTTAATGCCGACCCGTACTGCCTGAGGTCTCCCGGTCAGGAAGTCCAACAGCCAGTTGCACAGAGAGGTGTTGAGCCCCAGCTGGACCAATTTGTGAGTGAGCTGCTGAGGGATGATTGTGTTGAATGCTGAACTGAAGTCTATGAACAGCATCCTGACATATGAGTCTTTTTTTGTCCAGATGTGTGAGGGCTGGGTGGAGGGCAGTGGCGATGGCATCATCGGTCGAGCAGTTGGAACTATATGCAAACTGGAAAGGGTTCAAGGAGGGGGGGAGGACAGACTTGATGTGTTGCATGACTAGCCGTTCAAAGCACTTCATGGGAATAGGAGTGAGTGCCACTGGACGGTAGTCATTGAAGCAGGATGGAGATGACTTCTTCGGGACTGGAATGATGGTGGTAGCTAGGGCTGTGACGGTCTCCGTGACAACCGCGTCACCGGCGGTGGTTGGTTGTCACCGCGGTTGTCTATTGCCACCGGCGGTAGTGCACGTGACGTCACACACTTTATAACAAGCATAATACAAAGTTTTGTATACAAGTGTAATATAGTAACAGTTGCAAATTGTTTTATTTAGACTAGAAATCTATGCTATTCACAAATTACCTCAAACGCCATGCATGGCGTTTCCTTTAGATTGGCAGGTTTGAGCGCAGGAAAATAGTTTATTCTGCATTCAGCAAAATGTATTTCGTGATGAGCAATGGACCTTGTTGGGAAACCAAATACTACATCGCCGATCTGGAATCATTTCCATTCATGTCACCCATCCGCGTTTGTACAAGTGTCTTCAAGTTCACGTGATCGAAAACGCCCGGCTGATCAGGTTTGTGTTGGTGAGGCTTTCTCCAAACTGGCCAAATACAAATGAGACGGCAGTAAATGGAAGATGCCAACAAGAAATGTGGAAACATACGCCGCGATTCCTATTCCACAGAAAGCGCGTGCAGATGAGGAGTTAATGCTCCCGCTTGCTTGGCGGCGGAACAGTGAACCGTGTCTAAACCGGACGCCGCGTCGCAACACAACAGTGAGTCTGTCTACAGGACATTTGAACTTTGTGTCAGTACGTCATAAATAGGACGAGGCAGTTTACTGTGAGGGATTTGTCGTGTTGTATCACGCCGCATCTAGTGTAGACAGCATCACTGATTATAATGAGTTCTCGCTGCGCCGCTCGCGTGAGGTGTATTTAACTTTCTTATTTAAGGCTACTTTCCCATTTAACTGTATTATTTCTTTGATATTTATTTTAGTGTTTTGCAGGCTGAGTGTTCACTGACGGAAGTGCTAAAATAAACACGCACGTTTGTTAATAGATGATTGAGCCTCATTTATTTATTTTTGCGTTTCCAGAATTATATATATAAATATACACAACACCGCGCCACCGGCGGTTGTTGGGTTATTACCACCGCGGTGGTAAAAATCTGCCACTGTCACAGCCCTAGTGGTAGCTTTGAAGCATGTGGGGACAACAGCCTGGCTTAGTGAGATGTTGAAGATGTCTGTGAAGACATCAGTGAGTTCCACTGCACAGTCTCTCAGTACACGCCCAGGAATGTTGTCAGGACCCGGAGCTTTGCATGCATTGATCCTGCTGAGGGATCTCCTCACGCTGTCCGGGGACAGCATCATCACCTGGTCGCCGGGAGGAGGTGGAGTCTTCTGTGCTGTTTTGTGCCTCAAAGCGAGCAAAGAAGGCATTCAGCTCGTTCAGCAGGGGGATGGTGCTGTCACAGGTCTGTGGTGGGGGCTTATAGTCCGTAATGGTCTGTATTCCCTGCCACAGGCTCCGAGTGTCTCTGCTGTCGCTGAAACGATGGGCTATCCTCCTGGAGTACTGTCTCTTGGCCTCTCTGATGCCGCGGGATAGGTTGGCCCTAGCTGTCTTCAGGCCCTCCTCATCTCCAGCTCTAAAGGCAGCGTTCCGAGCCTTCAGAAATCTGTAGACCTCCCCTGTCAGCCACGGCTTCTGGTTGGCCCGGACAGTGATAGACTTTGTGACCGTTACATCATCAATGCACTTGGTGATGTAGGCAGTGACAGTCTCTGTGTATTCTTGGAGGTCTGTAGTATTGTTGTATGTGGCAGCCTGCTTAAACATATTCCAGTCAGTGGTGTCGAAACAGTCTTGAAGTGCCTCTGACGACCCTTCCGGCCACACTTGTATCTGTTTGTGTATTGGTTTGATGACTTAAACGAGCGGTCTGTATGCAGGCATTAGCATGACAGTGATGTGGTCTGAGGCTCCGAGGTGGGGGAGGGGGAGGGCCTTGTATGCTCCTCTCTGGGTGGTGTAAACAAAGTCCAGCGTATTTTTTCCCCTTGTTGGTAAGTCAACATGCTGGTGTATTTTCGGGAACACGCTCTTTAAGTCTGCGTGATTAAAGGTTCCAGCCAAGATGAGAAAAGCATCTGGGTGGGCTGTCTGCTACTCACTGATGTGCTGGTACAAATCATGTAGTGCCTCACTCCTGTTGATGTTGTTGGAGCTGGGAGGGATGTATACAGCAACGAGCAGAATGGCTGTATATTCCCTCGGTAGATAGAACGGCCGGCACTTAATAATCATAAACTCCACCAGGGGTGAGCAGTGTTTGCAGACCACAACAGCGTCGCGGCACCATACATTATTGATGTAAACACAAAGCCCGCCGCCGCGTCTCTTACCTCCCTCGACGAGAGCTCTGTCTGCTCGATAGCATGTTAGCTGCTCGAGCTGAATGGCGCAGTCCGGAACGCTGTTGTTAAGCCATGTTTCCGTAAACACAAAAACACAACAGTCTCTTACAGTCCTCTGAGTAGAGCGAAGTAGTCGGATGTAGTCCAGTTTATTGTCCAAAGAGCATACGTTCACCAGTACGATGGTGGGGATAGCTGGCTTGTGTGGGTTAGCCGCTAGCCTAGCTCGGATACCTCCGCGCTTACCCCTCTTCTGCTTCCTCTCACGCTGCTTGTAGCGCCTCCGCTGTGGGCGAGATGCAGTAGTGGGGGTCGGTGATGGTATAGGCCTCCGGAGCAGACCGAGGTCCCGCAGCTCTTCGGCGTGCGCAGAGTTTAACTCTAAAAATGTGGTTCTGCCGACATCGAGCAGAAACTCACGACTGTATGCGCGCTTAAAGACAGGTAGACAAGACGAATATGTACAAAAACATTGTGACTTACAAGACAAAAAACACAAAAACACCGTTCTGTCGGGAGAGAGAGAAGCCGCTGCGTCTGTTGTGCGCACCGCCATCTTAAGTATAGCCATGTAAGAAACTCAAATGTAAATATTCTAATATTTTGAGATACTGAATTTTGACTTTCATGAGCTGTAAGCTCTAATCATCAAAATTAAAACAAAAAACTTTTGAAATGTTTTACTTTACATGTAATGAATCTAAAATATATGAAAGTTTCACTTTTTGAAATGTTACAAAAAAAAAGGAACTTTTTCACCATATTCTAATTTATTGAGATGTACCTGTATATGTAATTATTCATCACAGTATCATGCTCTGCCTATGTCAGTCATGAAAAAGTTGTGGCTGCTGCGTGATTGTCACAGGACTTTCATAAAAAAGGCAGTATGGAAACTAGAAAAATAAGCTATGAGGCAGTAAGAAAGATCCTACAGCATGGTTCACTTTTAATAAACACCTGTCAATAACTTTGTCACCTTAAAAATGTAAACATGCCATACATGTGACATATATTGCTCATACAAATTGTGGAAAAATGCCTTCCTGTGTTCATCACACATACAGTATTAAAGAGTTTGGCTTTGAATCCTTCACTGCTCATATGTTGTCTACGGTCGGAAACACAAGTAGTCTGGCAAGAGACAGTATTTTGTACAGTAGTACTTTACCAGTAGTACTTAAGATACTATAAAATAAAATCTAAGTTCATAACTCCTGCTTTTCATTTTACATATAGGCCATATGTAAAATGAAAAGCAGGAGTTATGAACTTAGATTTTACTTTAGACAAAGTGTGCTCTACATGTTCAATGAAAGACAACAGATTCACAACATTTATATTCAAGCACCTAACTGAGCATAATGTACAGTACAATACAGACGCACTATTAAGCATATATAAAATTAAGTTAATTTTATTGATTATATGATTATAAGAAACTGAATACAGAATTGTTCTGAACAGAGTTCTAAGCCAATGCAAAATGTTTGATTTCAGATCAGTCACAAATCCATGATGAAACTTTATATCCAGGGAAGAGGATACAGAGGCACCAGAGCTGACTGTACAAGCAAGATATCTCAGATAATAAAATCAGGAGAGTAAAACCACAAACTTTTTTTCTTTTTTTTTCACAATATTTTTTTCTTCGTACATACACACACACACACATACACACATACATACTGTATGTGTATATATATATCATGTTCTAAGACTGACGGAAAATTAAAAGTTGCGATTTTCTAGGCCAGTGGTTCTCAACCGGTGGGGAGAGGGGGCGCGAGTAGGCTACAGGATGGGAGGAAAAAACCTGAAAAAAAATGAAAAAAAAAATTGCTAATTTTTTTTAATCACTAAACTACTGTCATAAAAAGTTATAGTTTTGTATATACATAACTCCTGAATAAAAATTAAAATGTGTTTGGACTGATTTAAAAAAAAGAGTTTTGAACAAATTTGATTGGTTTGTCGATAGTGAGCGCAAATGCAGGTGATAAGCGGTTTTATTAAGCGAGTCATTGAGTCGTTCATTCAAAGATTCGTTCAAACGTTCAAACGGCCGATTCATCAAGAATGAGACAGATGTTTGTGCATGGGTCATTGAATCTTTGACTCAACCGATTCGTTCAAAACACTGAATCATTCAAAAACACCATTGAGTGTTGCTGTTGCTTTGTTTGGATTCATCGGATCTATTTTCGCTGCTAAAATAGACCAAAACAGTCATTATTTCGTCTAAAATGTAAGTGACTTAATATTATTAACTTGTTTGTTGAACTGTCATATGAAATCAGTGTCACATTTTCAATCGTGAGGTGATGGTAAATTAAGTGATGGTCAATTGTCAGCTCTCTTGGTCGTCAGGTCGTGTGATGCATGTTGCTGAACTGTATTCAAATGTTATAAATATAAAAACACCACATTTTGAAATTTAACTGCAGTATGTCAATTTAGTTTATTTGTGTGTGCTGCGCTCATAGACTTTAGAAAACGGCGCTCATTTGTTTGATTTCTCCTCGAGAAGCTGCGCAAGCCTCAAAAGTTTAAGGTCCTTGCACCCTGACTGAGTCCGAAACTGTCGTATTCGTTTTTTCATATTCGTCATTTGGTGGCTCTCAATTGTCAAAAACACCCCTCAAAATATTTGCTACGGATGCGAAAAATGCAGAAAATCGAACCATCCGAATTAATTTTTATGACGGACGGAAGTTTCAGAGGCTGCAAACGTATAAAACGTGAGGTCGTATTTAGTTTTTTTTATATATATATATATATTATATATATATATATATATATATATATATATATATATATAATATATATAAAAATACGAATTATATATAATTATATACTATACGAATAAACTAACGCAGCGCACGCCACACATACATGTTTAAATACATTTATGTTGTTAATAAATAAATAACAATAAATTGTTGTAACAGCAATATCTCCAAGTTTTGTTTTTCACTGTAAAAATGTAATGATTTGCCAATGCAAAGAGAGTACCGCCACCTTTTTCCCCCACTTCAAGCACTGATTATAACACAAACAAATCATCCTCCTGGCGACTTTTTTTTTGTTGTCAAAAGCGACAAATCCAGCGACTTTTACTGGTGTTTTTGGAGACTTTTGTGGTGTTTGGAGACTCGAAAGCACGAATCACTCTGCAGTTAGGCCTACTGTGCTCAACGAGCTGCGGGTGCTGCCGTGAGCCCCTCTCCCGTCCAAAAGCACTCACAGGCGGTCTGTCTCTCAGTAGCCTCGCGCAGCAGTCAGAGCAGAGGAGACACACACCCCTCCGCGTCCAGGCTGCAAATGAATCGCGCATGCGCATGGCCGCCGCCGTTCCCGCCCTGGCTTACAGAGCGGGGTGTAAATGTAAATGTTCACTCACTCTCACACAAAAATAAATCACTGCATTTAAATTGACTCACGACATAGCTCTCCATTCACTCTAGTCTAGTCTCTTGCCAAGTTCGCTTGTGCCAGCTCTCGCTAGTCTGTTGTCAATCTCGATTTACATAGGCCTTTACTACAAAATCCCAACAGTCTTTTTAAAGACTAAACCCACAAACATTCTTGTTAAAGATTAGATCAAATCTCAGCCCTAGCCAGTAATTTTTTTTAACTGCTAGGCAGTAGCTAAAACTACCCACGCGACTAAGACACACACACACACACACACACACACTACAATCGTTAAGTATTAAAATAAAATCTGAATTGTCTGCAAAATAATTATTTTGTTCGTTTAATTAAAGATCGTGCCTAAGTCCCGACTGATTAGCCCCTGATACGTCTCTCAACATAGCCACACACACAGTTACATATTGCCTAAACTTTATTGAAAACACAATAAAAATGGAGAAATTTCTTGTGAGGACCAACAAGCCAACCGACGCACCACCAGCTGCAAAAAAGCTTCGAAGGTACGATGAAGCATACCTGCAGTTTGGGTTTACAGTCACGGCTGATCTGAGACCTCAGTGTGTCGTGTGTGCCGAGGTGCTGGCAAACGACAGTATGAAGCCCTGCAAATTAAAAAGGCACCTCGAAACAAAGCATGCTGGCATTAAAAATAAACCGGCTGAATATTTTAAAAGAAAGCTTGATGGCCTCCATCAGCAACAGGCAACCATTTCAGTGCACAGCACTGTGTCTAAACAGTGTTTGGAGGCATTGTATGTAGTGGCCAAAAGAATTGGTAAACTGGGTAAACCGCATACAATCGCAGACTCTCATTTTGCCGGCAGCGCAAGACGTGCAGAATAATGATAGGCGATAGTGCAGCAGCCAAACTCGGTGCAGTACCACTGTCCAATGACACAGTCGCTAGGAGAATTGAAGACATGTCCAATGATATCAGAGAGCAACTGATAGAGTTCGTAAAAAAGAGTCCTTACTACGCGCTGCAGCTGGACGAATCCACTGATATTGCTGGGCAGGCACAGCTCCTCACCTATGTCAGGTATCTGCGGGACAAGGCGATTGAGGAGGATGTCCTGTTTTGCCAGCCTCTTCAGTCGCACACTACAGGAGAAGCCATTTTCAATGTCCTTGATATTTTTATCCGTGAAAATGGCTTGGCCTGGGACCGATGCGTTGGCCTATGCACGGATGGTGCGCAGGTAATGACGGGGCGTGAGCGTGGCCTAGCTGCTCGCGTTCAGCAAGTAGCTCCACTTGTGAAATGGACACATTGCATGGTCCATCGCGAAGCACTAGCTGCTAAAAAAATGCCGGTTCTTTTTGACTCCGTGCTGAACCAATCCGTGAAAATGATAAATCTCATCAAATCACGGCCGTTAAACTCTCGCTTGTTTGGGGTCCTCTGCCAGGAGATGGGGTCAGGGCACGAACAGCTGCTTCTGCACACTGAAGTTCGCTGGCTCTCCAGGGGGTGGGTGTTACAGCGGTTGTATGAGCTGCGAGAGGAGGTGAAGTGGTTTTTGACAGAAATCAAATCAGATCTGGCGAAGCATCTGGATGACACTATGTGGCTTGCGTCTCTGTCCTATTTGGTCGATATATTTGACCGCTTGAACGGCCTCAACCTATCTTTGCAAGGCCGCGAAACTCATATTTTGCTCCTTGCAGACAAAGTGCACGCCTTGACACAAAAACTAGACCTCTGGCATGGCCGCATCAGTCGAGGGAACTGCGACATGTTCCCCAGCCTTGCAGACTTTATCACTGATGCAGGCACGTCACACGATTTCTCCTCCCTATTTCAATCAGCATCTGAGCACCTGTCAGCAATGAGAAAACAATTTGCGACGTACTTTAAAGAGGATTATCGCTCTTTTGCGTGGGTTTGAGATCCATTTGTGTGCACAGCAAACAAGCTATCAATTGATATGCAGGAACAGCTTATTGAGCTGAAGAGTGACAGTAGACTGAAGGAACTCTTTAGCTCCTGCCCTCTTTCGTCATTCTGGGCAGCATTGATGCAGGAATATCCTGAACTCTGTGACGTCGCCTTGAAGATTCTCCTTCCTTTCACGTCGACATATTTGTGTGAGGCAGGATTCTCAAAAATGACTGCACTCAAAACGAAATACCGCAATCGTGCACAAATCGAGGATGATTTGAGGCTATGTTTATCAAACATTGAGCCAATAATTGAGGATCTTTGCAAGGCAAAGCAGGCTCAGGTCTCACATTAACATCACCTACCTGCAAGCTTCTGTAAAAAAATGCAAATGATGCCTACTATTAGGCCTAGTAATAATAACAATAATAATAAAGCATAAATTAATATCAGAGGTCTGGTGCCAATTCCCAATTATAGCAATAGCCTAGTTCATTGCAGTTGGGGCACTGGGGCCCCAACTGCAATGAACCAGCTTTGGGGGGGCCCAGCTTGCAAAAGGTTGAGAACCCCTGTTCTAGGCCGATATGGCTAGGAACTATACTAATAATCAAGGAACTTTGCTGCCGTACCATGGATGCAGCAGGCGCAGTGATATTACGCAGTGCCTGAAAACTGTCCCCAGCTAGGTAACTAGTTATGATATAGCTGGGGACTACTTTCATGTGCTGCATAATATCATTGCACCCAGAGATCGGCTGAATGGATTCAAAAACGGTAAAACTCAACTGTTTAACTCTAGGGGAGTTGTAAAATGAGCCTATTTTCAAAAAAAGTGGAGTGTTCCTTTAACTGTTAGATCTGAAAAAGACTCCAGAAATGGGTGTGTAAAACTGGAAAAGTGGGAGTGTAGAGGGTGGGAAGAGGGGAGAAAACATGATATGTGTGCGAACACTGTGCTGGTTCATGTTTGGAGCATGAGAGAATATGAAATAGGCCAGAGTTCCTCAAGTAGTTTTCACAGAGGGCCAAATTCCGCCAACAATACCGAGCAAAGGGCCACCGACCATGTTATGACCAAAACGTTTGCTCTTATAATTATTGCTGCTTTTTGTTTTTATTGTTGTTAAAAGAATCACAAGATAAACATTCTGACCCCCCCCCCCCCCCCCCCCCCCCCCCCCCCCCAAGTAGTCTGTTTTATGCAAACAATTATGAAAATGTTTGCAATCGGATACAGAAAACTAAAGAACTTTGCCTGTTGAATATTAAAAACAAATGAACAAAAAAACTGGATTTCCATGTCTGCCATGCAAATCAACTGTTCCTGCTGATCTCCAGACTGGATCTCTTCACTCCACTTTCCCTAATTTGTCATCATTAGTATTTTTGTACTTAGATTTTTTGGGAGGAAATCAAACTGTAACACTTTCAAGTTTCGAGATTTATTTGTCACATACACGATTATACAGAGAGTATTAACCAGCAGTGAAATGTGAGTCAGGTCCGCTCCATGGACAGTGCAATATTATAGAAAACAACACAAAGAAGTATACATAAAATGAAATGAATAAAAAAAATTAAAAAAAGATATAAAGAACCAAATATAAAATAATGTGCATGATAGTATACTGTAGACTTAAATATTAAGATAAGATAAGCATGACTGTACAAGAGAGGAATGTGCAAATAGGTTGTACATGGTTGACATGTAGCAGCAATCTCAAAAAATAAATAAAAAATTAAGATACCAAAACACAGAAAGTGATGTGTGCAAATGACACTGTCAGTATGAGGTAGAGAATAATGAGTGTGAGTAGCTTACTGATTGTGAGTGATTAATAAGTGAAGTCATGATGATGTTAAGAGGCTGAGTTTGAGTTCAGGGGTCTGATGGCCTGGGGGAATAAACTCCTCCTAAGTCTCTCAGTTTTTGCCATCAGGCAGCGGAAGCGCTTACAAGATGGCAGCAGAATGAAAAGACTGTTACCGGGGTGATTTGAGTCTTTGATTTTGACAGCTCTGCTTCTGCAGCGTTTGAGGTAGATGTCCTGCAGAGAGGGGAGAGCAGACCCTGAGATGCGCTCAGCTAAGCGCACAACTCTGCAAGGCTTTGCAGTCTTGACTGGAGCTGTTTCCATACCACACTGAGATACACTGAGTCAATACACTTTCTATGGTCCCTGAATAGAAAGTTTTCAGGATTGTTGGTGAGACCCTGAATTTCCTCAGCTGTCGCAGATGGTACAGCCTTTGCCTGGCTTTCTTAACCTGTGTTTGAATGCGTGTAGTCCAAGTCATGTCCTCGGAGATGTTTACACCGAGGTACTTGAAGCTGTCTTGCTCTCTCCACAGGGGTCCCACTGATCATAAGAGGAGTGTAGGGCAGCAGGTGTCTCTTTCTGAAGTCCACAATCAGCTCTTTAGTTTCTCTCACATTCAGAGAGAGACAGTTGTCCTGGCACCATGATGTGAGTCTCTCTACCTCATCCAAGTATGCGGTCTCATCATTGTTGGAAATGAGGCCCAGAACCACAGTATCATCAGCAAATTTGATAATAGATGTGGATCTGTGAGAGGACACACAGTCATGTGTGTAGAGAGAGTAGAGCAGGGGACTCAGGACACAACCCTGCGGGGCTCCTACGTTCAGGGTGATGGAGTTTGAGGTGAACTGGCCTACCTTCACCACTTGAGGTCTGCCAGTGAGGAAATCTTGAATCCAGTCGCAGAGTGATGTGTTTAGGCCGAGGCCTGTGAGTTTAGAAGTCAGCTTTATGGGGACTATAGTGTTGAAGGCTGAGCTATAGTCTATGAATAGCAGCCTTGCAAAGTTGCTGCTGCCAATGTGTCTGAGGGAGGAGTGAAGTATGTGAGAGATGGCATCATCAGTAGATCTATTGGGACGATAGGCAAACTGAAGAGGGTCCAAAGTAACAGGGATGGAGGAGCTAATGTGGCTCTTTACAAGTCTCTCAAAAACCTTCATGACTATTGATGTGAGGGCCACTGGTCGATAGTCATTCAGGCAAGAGGGTTTATTTTTCTTAGGCACAGGGATGATGATGGATTTTTTAAAGGAGGTGGGAACCACAGAGGTAGCAAGGGACTCATTGAAGATAGAAGTGAACAAACCAGCAAGCTGATCAGCGCAGGACCTAAGGACACGGCCAGTAATCCCGTCAGGTCCGGCCGCTTTCCTTACGTTCACTCTCTTTAGGGCCCTGCGAACCTCGTCCTCCGACATGGTGATCACATGATTATCGCTTCTCTGCCTGCTGCTTCCTGACGCGCTGCTCGGCAGAGCCGCGCTGCCGCCATTGCATTCAAAGCGGCCGTAGAAGGTGTTTAATTCGTCGGCCAGCAACGGATCTGCTCTCACCTCTGCAGAGGATTTGTTTCCAAAGGCACAGATGGTCCTTAGTCCCTGCCACATACGTCGAGGGTCGTTGAGCTGAAAATGACTCAATTCTCTCACTGTATCTGATTTTGGTGGCTCTTACTGCCCATCGGAGAGCATAACACGATGCTTTATACTCGCTGTCAGATGACGTCTGACCCTAACGACGTCAGATGAACTCGCCCTGAACATGTCCCAGTCGACGTCATCAAGAGCCGCCTGTAGCATAGCTTCTGAGTGGGAGGACCAACGCGTCACTTCCCTCTTCACCGGGGGTTCCTGTGCGAGCCTTTGTTTATATTCTGGTGTGAGGAAAATGGCGGCATGGTCCGATTTGCCAAAAGCCGGTAGTGAGCGGGCTTTGTAGGCATTCTTAAACTGAGAGTAGCAATAATCCAGTGTATTCGGTCCTCTAGTTGTACAGGATACATGTTGGTGAAAGTTCGGCATGACCTGCCTGAGGTTGGCTTTGTTAAAATCCCCCGCTATGATGAAGGCAGTGTCAGGATGTTTGTTAATGTAGCTGCTGAGCACATCGTGAAGTTTAGACAAAGCCAAGCTGGTGTCTGCCTGTGGTGGAATGTAAGCAGCAGTAACGATGACCGCGGAGAACTCACGGTGTAGATAGAATGGGTGGCAAATAATGGATAGATGTTCCAGATGAGGCGAACAGGAGCGCGACAGAGAGGAGATATTCCTGGGGTCACACCATTTCTTGTTAATCATGAAACACACTCCTCCACCTTTGGATTTACCGGCCTCGGCTGTTCTGTCCATCCGTAAAACGGAAAAGTTGTCAGACAGCGTTACAGCAGTGTCCGGAACCGAGGGCGTGAGCCATGATTCAGTCAAGCAGATGATGTTACAGTCCCTTATGTCCCGTTGGAAACTTATCCTGGCTCTAAGATCGTCCATCTTATTCTCCAAGGATTGGACATTAGCGAGCAGAATGCTCGGTAAAGGAGGACTGTGAGCCCTTTTCCTTAATTTGTTGCGAATACCAGCGCTTTTTCCACGGTGTTTCTTGTTCCGTCTCCTGTGGCCTTTGTTCTCCGCGTTTCGAAGAATCTCAAGAGGCCACGATGGATTCGGTGATAAAGTGTCCTGAACCAGGTTAGTGAAGCGGTTTCCAATGTCCATAAGTGCACTTTTGTCGTAGGTGATCAGTGCAGACGTTATGTGTGTAAAAAGAGAAGTCAAAAGTAAGTAAAGTAAATAAAAGCACAGTCTTAGTGGAGCGACCTGGACGGCATCCGTGCATAGCAGCGCCATCTTGTTTTGTGTCCCAACCAGACATGACGCGACGTGATAAAAGGTATCTTTTCCATGTAGTTTTTGTCCTTAAGCATCTGCGACACGCGCCAGGGGATTCTATTTTCGAAACTGTTTCTATTTTCTGCGAAGTTGCGGCTGGAACAACATATAAACGACAGTGATAATCTCAGGTAATGATTATTCAATTTTACAAGTGTCTAACGTGAGTTTGAATATTATTTTGCTTGACCTTTATAGCCATAGTGAAAGCAACAATAGATATTTTACCTCTGATCTTGAAAATAAATTAAAGCAAACTTGTGATGAGTTAAAATTGTTAACTCAGTGTGAACCAACACATGTATTCCTTGACAAAGATAGTAGCTATCAGTCACTCACTCACGCTAAACTGTCCATTTACATTTGAATCGTCTGTTTTCAGTGTCCACTTTTCTTCACACTCTCCCATGTTTTCGCTGACACATCGTGTCTACACCGGACTGGGCGATATGACGATATATATCGGATGGACGAAATAAAAAGTCTATCGTTTCATATTATGCTCTATCGTTTATTTCGTGGTGTCGCAAAATACATTGTTTACGGTAATACTTTTTTATCATTTGGATGACTGCGTGAAGAGCAGACACAGAAGCAGGTGGCTCCGAGTAGGAGCACGATCAGACACGACAAAACAAGGAGCTCGTTCCTAAATGAGGGACTACATCTGTAGCATGGACACGTGTTTTTAAGCACTGCAGTTTTAAAACAACCGATTTTAAGCCGTTGAAACACAAACAACTATATGCGTACGCCGTCTCTGTTTCTGTGTGAGAGGAGCGCGCTTTTTTTTTTTTTTTTTTTGCCGCTTTATTGGCTTTGAACGATTACATAGACACACTTCTATGCGTAAGAATCCCTGTCTTTGCAAGTATCCTCATAAACACAGTTATTTAGGTCTTAAGAGAGAGTAATCGGCTGAAAAAAACGCATTATGTAACAGTATATTGGATCCGGACTTCGGTCTTAAAGGGGAAGCTGTCCAATATTCGTCTGCCATTAATCAAACAACAAAGCTCTTGACTATATCACTTTTGTAACTTTAATAAGAATAAATTAATAATAATAATAATAGGCTATATATAAATATATTATGTATAGAATCTATACATAATACACATGTTAATTATATCTAATTAACACAGTGAAGACTAATTAATTTACACAGTGTAGCGTTTCTTATTTATGTAGGTTTTTGTCCTATTGCTTGCAATTAGTTTCTTATCCTTATTTCATCACTGATTGCTTATCCTCAGTGAGCTTGATTTTTATTTATTTTTTTGTATTCAATTTAATTTAATTTCACTTTATTGTTGGGATTTCTTCCAAAAATTGTTTCGCATCCAATAGCGTTTACTGTCTAACATTAATTCACATCAATACACATTACACAATACAATACACACACACACACACACACACACAAAGGCATGTTCGTACACGTCTTTTTTGTTTTATATTGTATTATATTTCTATTAGTTTGATATTGACATTGGTGACAAGGATTCTGAAAATTCTATGGAATCAAAGATCACAAAAAAAAAAAAAACTATACCGTGATATATACTGTTATCGTGATATAGAATTAGTCATATTGTGATATAAGATTTTGGTCATATCGCCCACCCCTATGAACTATGATCCACGCAGCCAATGATGTTAAACTCATCGCAGCATTCAGCGCAGAAACCGCTCTTTCATGCGTGCTCCACGTGTTGTTACATATTAAATATTGCCAGTAGCGAGTTTAGGCACCACGCAATTGCATGGGGCCCCCGCGGAACACGATTTTTTTCCAATGGGAATCGAGAACCGGTAGTTTTTTGGACCGGTGTGTAATTGGGTCAATACCGGACTACCGATAAGCTTCAGGACAAACAATACTGTTATTGATACTTGCGTTGTTTTATCTCCATATACTTCTGTGTTAATGGCAAATTAGAAGCTGTTCTCATTAACCGATCTCAAGCTGATGGCGCGCCTGCCGTGAGAGGTTTGGCACGACATGCAGCAGCACCATCTCAGTCTCTGTCCGGCGTGGGTGAAAAAATTATAATGCTAAAGGTGAGGTACAATTCATATTTCTTTATTAAATAACTCACTAAATAATTTGAAAACTTTCTGTTAGGCGTAATTTTACAAACCGCACGAGTGAATCTCCGCGAGCTCTGTCTTTCCCTCTCAAAATGCGCACATCGCTTCATATCACCACATCGCGTCTGCACTATAAGCGAGCTGCACACTGCACGGTTGACACAGGAATTGTCACAGTTTACATGCATCGTCGCTAAAGTTTATAATTTGCATTTCTTTTTAAGTTTGGTCAGTATTTAAACCACTCAGCTCTCGTTCGCTCTCCAGAGACTGTGTGCTCATGCACACTCAACAATTGCCCCATTGTAAAAACAAAAATACATAGCATGATCAAACATTTAATTACATATTTAAAAAAAATTAAAAAAAATTCTCCCTCCACCGCTCAAATTAAACAAATTCTCCCTCCCACATTCTCTAAGATGGGAATTCAACCCATTTTCAAAAATGAAATTCAGGCCCATGAATGTCTGTAAAAATCCTGATTGGAGTATCACTATAAATAATTCTACATGTTAAAAAGAAGCCTTTTTATCATGCAGATAAAAATAGAGATTAAAAAAGTCCCTCTAAAACAGAGAGGGGAACTCTCTTTTAGGAGAAATCTCGCCTGCTCCCTGAGAAAGTCAATATTGTTAATTTTCTTAAATTAAAATCGTTAGAGATGCCAGAATTCTCTATTACATTTTTTTTGTGCTTCTATGCACATGGTGTTCAAATACGTTGTGCTATGGTATGCTGAGGAAATCTCTCTTTGAAGGGCCGTTTTATTTTAAAAATGTGCTTTATGTGCATTTTTTCTGTTTGCTTGGAGGCATTTGTAAACTGCAGTAATAAAATAACTTAACATTTTCAACATCTTTTTACACTTATTTTTCCACCAAATTATAGAGTAGGGCTGCAGCTAACGATTATTTTTATTGTCGACTAATCTATCGATCATTTTTTCGATTAGTTGACTAATCTATTGATTATTTTTCAATTAATCTATTTATTATTTTCTTATCAGTTGATGAATTCTTTAGTTAAACTATCAATAAATAATAACAGTAAATTCTGCTACACTGTAAAAAATGAATCATGGGTCTTGTGATTTTCATTAAAAAAATTAAGGTGATAATTAAAAATAGTGAGTATATTTCATTAAAGAAATTGTGATTCGGTGTTGTATAGAAAATATTGAGGACTTTTTACTAATAAAACCAAGAGATGTTTTCCTCATTTTTTTTTAAAGGAAACTTAAGCAGTTTTGAGGCTTGAGGAACTGATTAAACTAAAACAATTAAGAAAAGAAGGCTACCTATTTATTTTAAGAGAATTAGCCCAATTTTGCAGTTTTATTTTAGAGGTGATTGTTAGTTCCCAGCATGCTTTGCATACGGCTGGATATGGAGAGTAAATTTTGAAATTAAATGCTATTTTATGTGTTTTTGAGTGAAGGGAAACATCTATTAATGTTCAGTTATAGTTGACATTTGAAAGAGTTTCTGTTACTGAAGTTTTCATTGCACAGTGCAATCGTTACCATTGTGCAGAAGAGTAGAGCTTATGGTTATGGATACTACTCCTATAAGGCATTAAGCCTTGTTCAATGAGCAGCAGCTTTGCTAGTGGTAGTGCAGTACTTTCCAGTATTTCTCAAGTATTTTCCTACTTGAGCTGTTTGGCTGTATACAGTCTTTTAAATGTATAAAATAACTCAGTCAAATACAAACAGGCCTCACTCAAAATCACAGACTTTTGAGAATCAGCTTAAAATAAATGAGCATATTTCACTAATTATATTAGACATTGTGTCATAAATTAATTTAGGGGATTTTACATGATTTATTCAGGTAGATTCCAGTAAAAAACTAAGCCTTAAAAACTACTCAAAAAATATTGTGTAATATTGTTAACATATTTTTTTAAAGTAAATAGCACGTTGCATTTTTTAGTGTATTAATCTTTTATTTTATTCAAACGTTTTCTCATAATTAATACTTTACAAAAAATAAATAATAATAACAACAAGAAAGAAAGAAAAAATAATAATAAATAAAAAATAAGAAAAGAGAGAAAAAAATATAACAATAATTAAGAAAAAAAGGAAAGAAAGAAAGAAAGGAAAAAAAGAATTACATGGCAGTGATACAATCAATAGAAATGCACATTATGGCTGCATTCACAGTTACTGTTTGGGACTGACAGCAGTTGCTTACAGGTGAGAGACATGAAATGTTTTATTTATTCAGCAGATTAAAACATCTGCTTCAATACATCTGTTATGAATGAACAGCTGAAGTCACAACCGCATTCAGGACACTAGAGCGACAGAATCAAAAATGGCGTCATAACACCGGGAAGTTTTATCACAGTTGACAGCCCGTTTTTAAATAAATGAGCCCAGTCGAGGCTTGTCCTATCATCACACAGCTAAACAACTAAATTAAATGACTTTAATGCTTTGTTAGCGAGTGCAGAGAGCGCGTTTGGTGCGCGCGTCTCAGAGTTCGTGCAATCTCGCGCACGGCACTGACGGCAGCTCCGGTGGATCTTAATATGAACGCGAATCATTTCTCCTTCTCTGTCTCTGTGGGTGAATTAAACCCGTCATGATTATATAGGCAACTCGATGTCCCGTGCTGTTCCGTTCATTCAGCGCAGCTTTGAATGCGGTTGTGAATCCTGACAATGTAAAGGCGTCAGTTCGGCTATCTATATGCGGCTCTGACGGTCGTATAATAATAGAATGCTCTATGAACGCTCTATGAAGTGATGTTGTCATACTAGCCTTTACCTTCTGCTCTAGAGTCTTGTTTGTGTTAAACATGGCAGAAAAACAGTCTTAAGTAGGGATAACTGCAGGCTCGCACAATGGGCGTGGCTAACAGTGCGACGCATCGACGCACTCCATGCTAATCGACGTATTTTTATAATCAATGTAATCGATGACATCGACTAATCGCTACAGCCCTAATAGAGAGTAGTATGGGTAACGGTATATCGATCGCAAAATCCACAGAGGGGATACTGATAAAAGCTCGGAAAACTCATTAGCTATGGCAGCCAATCACCACTCCAAAATAAACATATATACATAACTTTTCGTGACGTAGGTTCAACTTTTCTTTTTGAACTGGAAGAACGAAATTGCTCCAAAAAATGAAAAAATAACCACTTTTCCCTTAATAATAGACATAATGAGTGTTATTGTTGTTTTCACTGATGTGCAACCTGTTCATATATGTTAACATCTCAAACAATGTGTTTTAGGGTTTCGCGACATTTTAAGGCCATTAGCTCTCACTCTGACTGACTCCCTTACCAGTGCACTGACTACTGAACTAGGGAGCTGATTGAGACACACCCAGAGATTTAGTTTGGATTCATATTTCTTTGTTAATTTTTTTTTTTATCTTAAACAGGACAAAGTGTCCCAACACAGAAAAACTCCTGGTGAAGCAACTGAGCTCCACGTGACACACTACTATAAAGATGGTGTTTATTAAAGAGGAGAGTGAAGACATGAAATTGAAGAAACATAGAGTCAAACATGAAGATATGAGGAACAAACAGGTGGTTTTCATTCAAAGCTGAACCCATCATTCGTCCTAATTTAAATGTCAGCTCTAAATATTATTGTAAGAAACCCTGACTGGTATTTTAAAGGTCGTGAAACCCTAACACATTTTTGAGATGTTAACATATTTGAACAGGTTGCAAAGTGAAAACACAATCACTCATTGGGCCTCATTTTCATTAACGTAGAAACGAGCATAGATGGGCACAAATCAACTTACGAAGAGTTCACGTGTGATCATGAAACATATGTATGCTGCCAATCCCATCGTACAAAATATTGTACCCTGGGGGTAAGCAGAAAACATCAAATTTTCATTTTTGGGTGATATTAAGGGCAGAATATTATATTAAATAGAACTTGCGGCTTACCACTATTTTTTTTGTAATTATTTCTGCAAAATAATTTCTCTTGGCCATCTTTACAGCATTCTGATAGTTGGCTAGAGACTCCTGTAACATTTCAAAAGATATCTGTAACCTGTCTTTATTCCATTTTTGTTCAAATTTTCTACAAGTTTTCCTCAACCCCCGAGTCACATCATTCAGCCATGGCTCAGGTCTGGATTTTAACCTGCAGTGGAGCGACCGAGTCCAAAAAAGGCAAGCATATGGAATATAACGCATTGAGTGAGGAATCCAAATCCATATTATGAAAAAAAACTGTCCATTAAATAACGTACGTAACGTTCATACAATACATTTTTGAACTGCTCTACAGCATCCAACATTTAAACCCGTCGTGGGCGACTTTGATTTCTGGGTTTCACTATTTTATGTGATATCAATATCTTAAAAATAATTGACTTATGGTCAGAAAAAACTTGATCTGATGTTTCAACATCCTCAATAGATAGACCAAGTTACAAAACTAAGTCTAGAATATGACCATGAACATCAGTGGGTTTATGCACATGCTGTATAAGATTAAAATAATCAATTACATTCAAAAAAGCTCCTACCAATGGATTTGTAAGACGGCACACATGTATGTTAAAATCACCCACTAACATGGACTTGCCGGTAAAATCCACTGATGAGATGATTCAAAAGGGCGCCCAGTGAAGGATCATTTCTCTTCCCGCTTGAATAATGGATTAGTAGAACGAGAGTAGATCACCTTGGAGGAGGTAAGACATGAGCTGAAGTCTTACCTAAGGAGGTAAGACTTAACAACCCTCTACGGACACCTTGGCAATTGAATCGCCATTGGCTTGTACATTTTTTAGTTTACTCGCCAGGCTGATAATACTAGGCCTATATGTATGTATGTGTATATATATACAGTGCACAGCATAAATGAGTACACCCCCTCTGAATAAATATAAAATATGTATTTTCTTAATGATCACAAATATAAATCATGTAAAGATGGCAGAATTGAAATGTATTAAACATATACTTAATAAAAACGACAAAATGTATGCCAAGATTTTCAGTAAGATAGGTAAATTAGCCAATTTAGTTTAAATGAAGGACTGCAGAAATGAGTACACCCTAGATTTAATTCAGCAAATGTATAATATTCTAGTACTTAGTATGTCCTCCAGAACTTTAAGTATACTGCTCTGACCCTTCTTGGCATTGAGTGTTCAAGTTCATGACAAATTTTCACATCTGTCCTGTTTAACTCCTGGAGGACGACCTCCTTAAATGCTCTGGTCTTTAATGGCAAGTTTTGCTCAGCTCGTCTCTACAGAATCCCCCACAGCTGCTCACGAGCATTAAGATTGAGTGAAATACATGTCCACTGAAGGATTTTCACCTTGGGAGAATCAATATCTTCATCGGCATGCTGAAAAAATGCCCAATAATGCAGGGAATGAGGGGAGGGTAGCATCTTCTGTTTCAAGTTTTTGTATTCCATCACACAGTAGTGTGTGAATTCATGACAGCGTTGATAAAGCACAACTCCCTCACACATTCAGCACTCATTCATCCCTATATAAGAGCTTTACTACCACTGAATGTCAATGTGGGTACCAAGCACTTCTCACTGTACTCCTCCTCTAGCAACACCAGAACATTTTGGATGCTTTTGGATCCGAAATGATTGACTTGGTCTCTTGAGACCAGAGTATGGATTCCCAGAAGACTCTATTTTGTAAATATGGGCCTTGGAAGAGGTTAAATGAGTTTATTTTGCTTTGGCTACAGTAGGGTAATTCTAGTGGTGACAACAACCATGCATGTCACTTCTGCAGGCTGCGTCATACTCTGTGAGATAAAGTGTCACTCTTTTCATAGCTTTTGCCGGCTCTGGGACTCTTGCATGTTATTTCTCCTGCTCTTTTTCTAGCAAAGATTCACTCATCACTAAATAAAAACTTAAAGTAAAGAACTGATTATTTCAGGAGCCTTGTCACAAGTCCATTGTTTTTGAATGTCGGTGCTACTTCTGCTATATTTTGACACTTAAAACAATAATTTGGTATTCCTCTTGTACCATTGTCCTCTTTTATGCTAAGAAATAAGTCACCTAGTAGTTCTCTCCCAACTGGTTCCACTGCTGCCAGCATTAAGTCTGAGTATGATTCAGAGGACTATGTAACACTTTTAATTGTCAGGAAATTACTGGTCTTTAAAAGTTTTGGTTCAATATACTCACCTGTTGATCAAAAATAGCCTTAAACATTTTTTTTAGTAACTTTCAGGAGGGTGTACTCATATTTGCATCACAACATTTTATCACTTTGATAAGAAAATCTTATTTTGATTAATAATTTTGACATCCTTCTTTGGTAATTGATCAAGCAGGCTTGTTGGAACATTATATCTCCAAAGAACCCTAACGTGTCATCTAAGTAAAGAGTATTTGCTGAATTTAAGTATTAGAAGGGGTGTACTCATTTATGTTGTGCACTGTGTATATATATATATATATATGTATGTATGTATGTATGTATGTATATATACTGTGTGTGTGTATATATATATGTACTGTATATATGTGTGTATATGGGGTGGCACGGTACACATATGTCACGGTTCGGTACGTACCTTGGTTCGATACGATTTCGGTACAACATGGAAAAAAAAATCTACTATGTTTCTTTTCATTTATTTTGAACAGACAGTAGTTAAAAAAAAAATCCATCTAGATGTGAAAATACTACATATTATTACATGTTATATATATATATATATATATATATAAAATCCGTTTTGTTTTCACAAATAAAAGCAGACCTTTATACAGTGATTATTAATAAGACAATAAGTGTTTAAAGTTGATTCTGCTGGTATAAGGAAACAGTTGAAGTGATCGTGACAAACACGCGCACACACACACGCACACACGATCCAGCATTGCTAACTTGACAGCCAGTTGATACTTTATCAAAATAAAATACAGTGAACTAAACATCAGCGCGGCTACCTCTGTGTCACCGTTGGCATTCGCTGTTCTTCTGCTGGCGGTTATCAAACAGCGTTGCATTGCTGCGGGCGCCCCCTTCTGGATTGGGGGTGAATTGCCTGTATTCGTCGTAAGGCATCATGCACCGAACCGAGATGCCTGTACCGTGACGGTTCGGGACGAATACATGTACCGTGCCATATATATATATATATATATATATATATTATTATTATTATTAGTGCTGTCAATCGATTAAAAAAAATAACTAATTAATCGCATGTTTTTCTCAAATTAATCGCGATTAATCCCACCTAACATTAAAGTTTTTAAATATACTTTTATATTGCAATAATTTCACATTCAATCTTCAATTGTACAATGTAAAAACAACAAAGACAGTATATTTTTAATATGTCTTTAATGACATCTTTTTTATGATTGAAGGCCAGCATCACTGATATCAATACTACTGATGTCTCTATAAAATAGTTTTTCCCCCTTAATATTTAACGATTGACTGTAGCCATTCAGCATTACAGTATAATTGACAGCTATCAATTTTAACATTTATTAGACTTAACTTCTAATTTAAGTGAACTTAAAACAATCTTCACATAAACCCATTATAATAAATGACATATTTAGCTACCTGTGCCCTTCAGCAGAAATATACAGAAAATTAATAGTTACCAAACACTAAATTAAATTGCAGTTGTTAAGCCCCTTCTGAAAAAGCGCAATCTTGATAGCACCATGTTGAGCAACTATAGACCAATATCAAATCTTCCTTTCATAGGTAAGATTATTGAAAAGATAGTTTTTAATCAGCTGAACAACTACTTAAACTCAAATGAATACCTGGATAATTTTCAATCTGGTTTCCGTGTGCATCACAGCACAGAGACAGCACTCATTAAGATAATAAATGATATTCGCTTTAATTCTGATTCTGGCAAAATATCAGTGCTGGTACTGCTAGATCTTAGTGCTGCGTTTGACACTGTCGATCATAACATACTTCTAGAGAGACTGGAAAACTGGGTCGGGCTTTCTGGGTTGGCACTCAAATGGTTCAGGTCATACTTAGAAGGGAGAGGTTATTATGGGAGTATAGGAGAGCATAAGTCTAAGTGGACGTCCATGACATGCAGAGTCCCACAAGGCTCAATTCTTGCACCGCTCTTGTTTAGCCTGTATATGCTCCCACTAAGTCAGATAATGAGGAAAAACCAAATTGCCTATCACAGCTATGCTGATGATACCCAGATCTACCTGGCCTTATCTCCAAATGACTATAGCCCCATTGACTCCCTCTGCCAATGCATTGATGAAATTAACAGTTGGATGTGCCAAAACTTTCTTCAGCTAAACAAGGAGAAAACTGAAGTCATTGCATTTGGAAACAAAGATGAAGTTCTCAAGGTGAATGCATACCTTGACTCTAGGGGTCAAACAACTAAAAATCAAGTCAGAAATCTTGGGGTGATTCTGGAGACAGACCTTAGCTTCAGTAGTCATGTCAAAGCAGTAACTAAATCAGCATACTATCATCTCAAAAACATTGCAAGAATTAGATGTTTTGTTTCTAGTCAAGACTTGGAGAAACTTGTTCATGCCTTTATCACCAGCAGGGTGGATTATTGTAATGGTCTCCTCACCGGCCTACCCAAGACGCTGCTGCCAGGATTCTGACTAGAACCAGAAAATCTGAGCATATCACACCAGTCCTCAGGTCCTTACACTGGCTTCCAGTTACATTTAGGATTGATTTTAAAGTACTTTTACTCGTTTATAAATCACTCAATGGCCTAGGACCTAAATACATTGCAGATATGCTCACTGAATATAAACCTAACAGACCACTCAGATCATTAGGATCGAGTCAGTTAGAAATACCAAGGGTTCACACAAAACAAGGGGAGTCCGCTTTTAGCTATTATGCCGCCCGCAGTTGGAACCAGCTTCCAGAAGAGATCAGATGTGCTAAAACATTAGGCACATTTAAATCCAGACTGAAAACTCATCTGTTTAGCTGTGCATTTGTTGAATGAACACTGTGCTACGTCCGAACTGACTGCACTGTATTTTATGTATAATCATATTCTATTTAACTGTTTTAAATTTCATTTTAAATCAATTTCTATAACTTTTTAAAATTCCTTGTTTTTATTATTTTTAATTCCTTGTTTTTATTGCTGTGAATGACTATTTCACTTTCTTTTATGTAAAGCACTTTGAATTAACACTGTGTATGAAATGTGCTATATAAATAAACTTGCCTTGCCTTGCCTAAATATAGATGAACCCCTTAAAGCTATAAAAGTTATTGATTTCCTCTTTTTTTTTTTTTTGTTCTTGGATTAATAGAATCACACCAGCTGGTTATTATTATTTGCCTGCTATTGCTTTAAAAGCTGCTGCTGCTTTCTGACCCACTTCAGGTCTTAGTCTCTACTAATGAACTGACGAGTTGAATCGGGTGTGTTAGATGAGGGAGACAGTGATGGGGGCCTCAGGAAAGTTTTGGAAACCATTTCAGGGCCATGTTCTTAAATATGACGCATATATAACATATTGCATGCATGCGCACAGTTTTAAGGCAGCTTTAATCGCCTTTTTGGTAACTTCATGCCTTAACTGACGGCATAACTAAGACATTGCATGCACGTAGTTTCTTTCGCTGTTTGATATGAAATTATACAGGTGCGCGCCGGCACCTTTGTGCGTGTATTTGAAGAGTGCGCGCTACGAGCCAGAGCATGTGAGCGGAGCGAGCGCGGAGCGGAGCATGCAAAATATAGTCGGAGCGCGGAGCGGGTTTTTATCCAAAGGCCGGAGCGATCGCTCTGTCTCGCTCCTGTTCCGCTCCAATACCGCTCACACCACGAGCCTAGGGCATGCACAAATCCACCCAGAATTCACCTGTGCCTTCAACAATTAAAAAAACTGTCAGCCTACACTTCAAAAATTGTTCGTTGTGAGGGAGAGATGGAGTTCGTGAAATATTTCCAAAAGCAAACCGACAGGTCATACAGGTGCACAATTCCTGTCAAAAAACTAGATGATAACGATGTTGAACATGATCAGGAATGTGGTGATACGATTGCAGTAAGTAAGGATTCGTATTTTAATCTAAAAAGACACATCATGCAGAAACATGAGTGTGCTGCGCGAACATGGGGAGGCCAGAGCAAAACGTGAGCATTTTAAATATGGTTGAAATAGGAAATATTGGCTAATAATCAATTAAATAAGTTTTGTTATACGAATATTTTAATGTAGCCTACTTAACCCTCACCGTGATTTTTTTATTTCATAGAAAAAGAGATATACATATGTTCTATTTTGACTGATGTTGCTATGAGTTCTTTATAGGATATAGGCTGCGTGGCGTACGCGCGTGGAGCGGGTTTGCTGCATGTTGATTTTCCTTTCCGCACCTATGTTAACAGATTAGAGCAGCCACACTGCCTGCGGAATATGCGCGTATCAGGTGCGCGGTCCAACCACACCGCAACCGCGGCCCCGCGACAGAATAGAAGTGAAGCGGATTTTTCCGCAGCAGTTACGCAACAAACCCGCTTCACGTCAGCCACGCAGACAGTGTGTCCCAGGCGTAAGGCTTCGGTTGAAAACGGCAGGTGTTAGGCATGGAGAGGAATTTAAAATTTGAGCGAGCGTGGAGCGATTTCACTGGAGCGGGATGAAATTGTAGGGGAGCGGAATTGAGCGGAGCGGTCTGGTGCGACTTTGAGCGGTGGAGCGGGGGGAGCGAACACCCACGGAGCGGGGAGCGGAAATTCTCACCGCTCGGCTCCGCTCACATGCTCTGCTACGAGCACAGTGTCTCTTCCGCACTCGTTTGACTCGCGCCTGGTGCAGAGGCGGCATTAGAGCGCGCGTCTGAAACGTCTCCCGTTTGATGTGGTCATAGAGACGTTCTGCATCTAAATAAACGCAATCCTTTTCAAGAAAAAAGAGACAGAGGCAGCAGTTGTGAATGGGGTGGCCAACCCTAGCCCTGCCCCTGCGTTAACGGCGTTAAATATTTTTAACGCGTTAATCTTAAATTAATCTCCCGCGTTAACGCGCTAATTTTGACACATATAGCCTACTGTATACGTTTGTAAAATGGTACAGCTTTTTAAATATCTGAAAGTACACTCTTAACATCAGTCAATCAAGCATTATAATATGACATTATGATAATCAAGTATTATTTAATGATAGAACTTTAGTAATTAGAATTAAAACTTAGTAACCATGTATGAATGCATAGACATTTTAACTGAATTTAAGACTGGTGGTGATTTTTTTTTTTTTTTTTGGTCATTCAGTGTTTCTGTAAAAAAAATGGGGGGGAAACTAACAATAATACTGATAAGACGATAATAATAATACGAATTCTGCTAATAAGAACAGTATAAAACACACTAAAGATTAACGAGCAGCTGGATTCATGAATATTAATCAGGTTGTGTGCGTTCACTCGGAACTAATTCGCTGAAATCAAAACAGGGACGATAATAGGTGAGCACCAGCCAATGAGATTGCCGTTTGCGCATTAGTTCCGCCCACTACCGGAAAATGCGGCAGTTCTTAAAAGCTGAAAAAATCCTAAGGAACTCCGTTATTTTGACAGGAAAATACAACAAAGAATATCGTTTACATGTAGCGCGTCAGTTCTGCATGTATGTAAGACTCTCTCTTGCTCTCTCTGCTCTCACCAAAGCGACGGCGAGTCATGCGCCGTTACACTAGAGTTCACGGTACGTCAAATACAGGTGCGCTGCGCATCCATTCAGATGAACTGAAAAATAGCACAGATCGCTTGACAGAGCGGAACTCTGAAGCGCTCAGTCAGTGTGTTCAGAGAGTGAAAATATATCTGTGCTAAACTTATACTTAGCCTCCAACTCACACACTGGCGAGTAAAATCTGAGAATTTATTAGCCATTGGCTAATATTAGACATCTAGTCGTCCAGAGTGAAGATTAGTCGCATATGCGAGTGATTTACTCGCATTGTAGAGGGTTGCTTAAGCTTTACTGCAAAGCCACTTGGCCGTCCGCTTCTCCTGCGACGTCGGAGATTAAAAAGCGCACAGCAGTCGGCACAGACGAAACAGGAACGAACACCCAGGTGGAAGGTAATTGGTGCCGAATCATTTCTGCCTGCAAAAGCGTGCTCGCTCCATTGATGATTTAATATCAAAAAGCATTTGGCAGTCATATGTTAACAGGGCAGAGGAGTTTATCACACAGAAAGACATAATCAGAAATAAAACAAAGACAAAGTCTTTGTCACATACACTGGCGCCATCTTGACACATCACATGTTATTAACTTTATATATTTATTTTGAGCTTTACCATAAGACAGAGCTAATTTTGTAGCATACGTTTGACTTTTGTTTGCTTATGTCTTTTATTTCCTCTTTTAAAAGCCTCTTATACTTTGGACTTATACTTTTATAATAGCTATTATTGTTGACATTTAACAAAAAGCGGCAGAGCTGTCCTTATTGTCACGCTTTATCATCGATCGTTACTTTCCGGCGTACACCACGCCTATCAAGTAAGGCTACTGTTGGTGTTGGAAACGCAAGCCGGATCAGGGTGTTCGCCCGGAATCGTACCGTACTGACCCATACCGCTCGGTGGAAAGGAACCATAAGTGTGAATGTGATGCCTGTAGGTGTGACCTTCCCTGATCTCTGTGATAATGAGTGTTATAGTTATGCTGATTGGATTAGAGTTGCTGAAAATCTGGGTAAATTCCTGTAACCGCTTACATCCTTTGCATCCTTTACTGATGATGGTCTCCAGAAATCTGTATAAAACTACAGTGATTCAGTGCTTTAGTCAGTCTTGATGACTGCAGCGTGAAGCAGTACCATCTCAATCAAGAACCTGATGAGGATTCACTCAGTCTCCAGATCTTCACTTCTGAGTTTTCTACAGGCATATTTGGATATTGTAGGTATTTTGTCTCTCAACTAAAACTACACTAATATAATCATATTTATGTGTACTTTTTAATACCCTGTGAGGGATATACTTATACAGTTTAGGTATTTCTAATAAACTGCTTAATGCGTCTTATATTTAGAAACTGAAGATTCACTCCTAACAATGATAGATGAGGAGTAACACCTATGTATGTTGTAATTTTTTGCTGGTTGATGAAACTGAACATGTACAGCTTTAATCAGTGAACCATATTTCTTTCTCATGAAAAAAAAGCTCATACAAAGATACTTAGGCTAATATTTAACTGGAAATATCTCAAATGCTCTGTAGTACATTGAGAGTACTACACACTTGCTTATATAAGAAGATCTGTGTTATCGATAACTTCTAAATCTGTGACTCTGTGATTCATCTCTTACAGATCCATGTGACACTATTATAAAGATGGAGTTTATTAAAGAGGAGAGTGAAGACATGAAGATTGAAGAAACATTCAGAGTCAAACATGAAGATACTGAGGAACAAACAGGTTTGTTTTCATTCTGAATCCTGAACTCGCTCATCTAATCCTTATTAAAATGCCCAACTTTACAGAAATGAATTATATTTTTTAAGAATGTCATGAGTTTTGTAATTAAAAATGATTTATTTGACATGGAGTGGGTCACCTCATGTGAACAGACATGTTGTGGTCACATGACCCATTACCTCGAAAATGAGCATTGAAACATACGCAACTAAGATTATACAATAAACTTTGCTTTTTTTTTAATCATCATCACTTTGAATAATGGGAAGAGGTTTAACAACACCTTTAATAGCTTAGATTAAAGCTATTCGCTTTACAAATTAGCTTTTAATTTTTCTATTAGCTTAGAAGAAATAAGATCTACATGTTGGTTTTGATGTTTGTTCTTTGTGCCATTAAAAATGGTGTTAATTTGGATTTGTCTATTTTTTTTGCATTAGAACTTATGACACTGAAAGAGGAGAGTCAAGAACTCAATAAAAAGGAAGATAATGTTCAGAATGAGAAATACGGTTTCATGACTGGAGAAAAATCATTTAGTTGCTCACATACTGAAAAGACTTCACGAAAAAGTGCTCAAAAGACAGCAAATAGAAGTTACTTCACCTGCCAACAGTGTGGGAAAAGTTTTACTGAAAAAGGAAACCGTAATGTTCACATGAGAATTCACACTGGAGAGAAACCTTACACATGTTATCAATGTGGAAAACGTTTTACACATAAACAAAACCTCGATGACCACTTGAGAATTCACACTGGAGAGAAACCTTTCACCTGCCCTCAGTGTGGAAAGAGTTTCACTCAAAAAGGACACCTTAAAGACCACATGAGAATTCACTCTGGAGAAAAGCCATTCACCTGCAAACTGTGTGGAAAGAGCTTCATTCGAAAATCAAACCTTAGCAAGCACATGAGAATTCACACTGGAGAGAAGCCTTACACATGTTCTCAGTGTGGAAGAAGTTTTACACAAAAACAAAGCCTCGATGACCACATGATGATTCATACTGGAGAGAAGCCTTTCACCTGCCAACAATGTGGAAAGAGTTTCGCTCAAAAAGGAAACCTTAGGAAACACATGAAGATTCACACTAGAGAAGCCATTTACATGTGATGGACGTAAAGTTGCTCTTTAACGTGTGCGATCACAACAGTGTGATTCGTTTTCAGTGTGTCATGTGATTGAATTCAAATACGCTTTAATTCAGATATATTTGGTTGGTGCTGAGCCAGAGATGGACGAGCTTAGCGCTTGTCATATCCCTTACGAACATTTATCATGGTTTTACTATAGTAAAACCGTAGTAACCATGACTGTAGTAAGTGTTTTTTCTATGCATGATGAGTATTTTGAAAAGTGTATAAGGGTGTGTTCACACTTGTAGTTTGGTTCATTTGGTCCAGACCGAAAAGGAAAATGATACATTTGGTCCTGGTCCGCTTGGCGTTCACATTGGCATTCTTGACAGCGAACCTAAAGGCATGGTGATACGTTCACAACCTGATTGGTCAGGTCGAATGACGTATATATTGTGACGGAACTTACCGAACACCCCAAACAAAAGGTGCGTTAGACTTAAAGCGGTGCTGCAGGTGTATGATGTCAAAGCACCCATTAACCGTTCGGTCTGCTCATCGCCGCTTTAAGTCGAACACACTTAATGCTGCCTGCTGGACTAAGTGCGCTCATTGTTGCGTGTACATATAATTTTATTTTCACCACCTGTAAACTCACAAGGAGCTCATAAAAGGCACTTTACCTCATCGTTGCTCCACGTTTGCCCTCTGCTCATTTTGTTTTGGTTACACCGCTCGTTCCGTGTCGTCAAATCATGTCGCAAAGCGTCGCATCTTTCGGTTTAAATATTTTTTTATTATTAGAAATTTTAGCAGGCAGTCACTTGTAATTACACTTTTTTTTTTTTTTAAATACAAACATATCAAACTTGCATTTTAACAATTAAACATAGGTGAAAATGAAAATGGAAAACAAACAATAGTCATGAAACTGATAATTGAACACAAAAATTTAAATACATTTCCCCCCACCCAAAAACTAGACCCATAAGTGCTTTCCAGTGGGAAAAGTAGGTACTGAAGGTATAATAAGCATATTAATCACAAGTTTGTAGAAAGGAAATAAAAGGGGACAAAAAATGTTTCAAATAACACAATCTTGTCTATTCTTGCCTGTTCTAAAACCTTGTAGAGCAAGGAGATGATACTACCATCTCTAAGACATCTTTCCAGAAGTGTGTCCAGATACATGGGTGTAGCTGTGACATAATTAGAAATGTTAGACTTCTTAAAGTCTCTTATTTATTAGAAGGAATACTGTATTTCTCACACAGCTGCTGAAAGGAAGCAAATTTTCCATTTACATATACTGTACATCCCCTACATTTTGTAGCCCTAAATTTTTCTAAAACTCAAATGCTTCAATCTAACATTGAAGGGCAAAAAGAGGGGTTAGCTGAAATAGAAAGCAAAAATGACATTTTGGTGTGTGTCTTTAACGGTTTCCAAATACACAGGCTTATGATTATAAAGTGAACTAGCTATACCTTTGGGTGATAAAAGTATTGCATTAATAGAAAATGGGAGACATTCCTCCTGTTCCAACACCAACCAATTCTCCCCTTCCGGAGTAAAATCTATCCATGAAGTCAAGGCCTTCAGGTTTGCAGCCCAATAATAGTAAAGAAAATTGGGTAGGGGGAGCCTGAGACAAAAGGAACTACACTCAAAAAAATGATTCTTTAAACTTACTTAATTCAATTATGGACAGTGGTTCCACACAACCAAATTTAGTCTATTTAAAATTATTGTTTTGAGCCAACACAATTGAATGAGGAAAATCAATGTGAAGTAGTACTGTCCAACCAAATCAATTTAATCATTTTCCTTTAACTTAAACCAGTTAATGGGGACTGAGGTGATTTTGGGGCCCTTGAGATGTTTTGACATGTCCTGATATTTGTGCTTATTTCAGCTACTTATAACATACTAATGACCAACATGTATTTGTTTTTGTATTCAACACAAACCTTGATACAATATTATGTGACCAAGATGGATGTACATGTTTGTATTTTTTTAGAAAAAAAATATTATGCGTGGTTAGTAAGTTTTGGGAAAAAAAATGTTGCTGAAATAAGGCCATAAAACCCACACTAAATAGTCCTGAATAAGACTTTAGAGTAATCAGTCTTGTCGGCTAGAATATTTACTTCACAATTAAGTGAGAATCATTCTGCTTACTCATTCACAGAAAACAATATATTGATTAAAATTTTTTAAGACATGTTTTGTGATTGAAAGCCTGTATGCGAGGGAGTGACAATGTCCTTGAATATTAAGTGATTCTCACCTGAGACACAAAGGGCCCACCCCTAAAGGCTGCTAATGGCCCATCAGTGTGACTGACTTTGAGGCAGGTAAGAGAGAATGTGAGGAGATTGAACAAATGTTTTTTTTAATTATTTGTATTTTATTTACAACACCGTATAATCAAAACATACATAATGAAGGTCAAAGACACATTATTGTGCACACTGATCTAACCACAGAGATGTGAACAGACTTTGAGTCATTCCTGCAACAGATTCTGTTCAACAAGTGACACAAGTAAATCATGCCTGATATTTACGTGTGTTATTTGAGTGTTTCTGCTACTTTCCATGGATTCAAGAAGAAAAAAAACATAATCAGTGGTCAAGGAGCTTGTTTTACCATATAATATCAGTGTAGTTGGACATCTGATGTTGATACAGCACTCTCAGAGGAAAACAGTTTGCAGAAAGTCATCAGGATTCATCATCTGTGGTGCAGGTATCTGATTCAATAAAATACAAACCAAAAAAAACAACATTTGTGAGCATGTTAATATCAGGAGCATCTTTTTATATATATGTTTTATAGACTCACGCATGCTTTGTACTATCGTAAACAAAAAAATACATTTTATATCTGAGAAACTAATTATTATTGTTTAGAAAAAACGAACTATGATTTTGTAGTCATATAGCCTAGTATGTATGGCTTTGTACTACAAAAGATGTACTTTGTACTATAAAAAAAAGGATATTTTATATCTGAGAAACTAATTATTATCGTTTAGCACGCTATTAAATCCATTTGTGAACATTAAACATTTTTCTAAACATTGTAGCATTCATCATGTTGTCCTTTGGGAAAAAAAATAAACGCGTTCAAGTTTGAGTCACAATAACACGTTAACTAATGCAAAAAAAGAAACATTACTTACTCATCAGATCGCTCTTCTCTTCTGGATGAACTCTTGCTCTTATTTTGAGGCAAATCCAGCTTTTATTCAGCGTGTCTTCCAGAAACGAACAGTAATGTTAGCGCGAGGAACGATCTGGCTTTGTTTATGTTGGGCGTCTACATGAGCACGCGGCACACGTGGTTATTTACATATGAACGCGAGGGGGCGGGATCGCATTAGAAATAATGAGTTAGACGGGACAGACTGAGCATCGTGTTGGTTTCACACGGATTACTTCATCACAGAATGTTTGTTTTCGATAAGACTTACTTCATTTCAAAGTAGACACTTCCAGCTTTCTATAGATATAACTCCCATGTCCGTGTGTTGAGTTTTCGCTGAGTTACAGTTCATTTTAGTGACGTATTTTGAAGAGCAGCTCGCGGAGATGGAGAAGACAGAGAGCGCATCCTGTTTGTTTTCTCTTTTTTTTCCAAAACCACAAAGTTTTGTTGTATTTGTGAGTGTACACAAAAAAATAGACACTTCAAAGTTTCAATTTATGTATAACACTTATCTGTACAACCAAAATCGACGGAGTATTTTTAATGTCTTTTGCACTGGTCTTAAAAAAAACGAGTTGGTATAGCCGTCCCCTTAGGGTTAATTCTACCACCAACTTAGTCCTTTACTATAATGCACTTTATCTAAATAAAGCTGAAATTTGATTTATTGCTTTTACATTCTGGGGAGAAACTGAGGAGAATTCAGTTTCAGTTTATACATTTAATAATAAAATATTTTTTTTCTATCTTTTGCTAGCTCTGGAATTCATCCTTTCGATTGATCTTGTACCGTGTTATATTTTTCTAAAGTAAAATTACATGATTTTAGCGAAAAATACTTTTATTTTGGTCTGGCGATCTGACGTCATAAGGCTGCGCCGCGCTCCCGCTTCTGTGATTCTGCTGGAGAAAGGTGATCGTGCTTATAATAATTTAAAGTGTTTAAATTAACTAAACTCATTCAGAGAATTCTATATAAACTGTGAAATTAATTATTAACCAGTGTAACATTGTAATGCTTTATCTAGTGATATTAATGATGGGAATTGTATGTGTGTAAAGCGCTCCCACACACATGAGTAACAGAAAAGGTGCGTCTCATTTCGCTCCCTGTATCGTGAATCAGTTTATCATTAACATGAATTCAGTCACTGGCAAGTAGTGATGGAGAAAAAGCTTTTTTAAAATTCTGAGTCAACTGAATCAATTTATTCGCAAAATGATTCAGTGATTCAAATAGCTGACTAGACCTGCTGCTCAAAACAACAAACACAAACTTGTGTAATGACAACTTTTACAAACCACCAGCAAATGCTTTCATGAACGTTGGAATCTTTTAAATATAACCTGCAAATCAGTAAATACCAGATATAAATCTTAATACAATGTGAACTTGTTTAAAATCCGTGTCCTGTTATTAATTAGATTTATTTATTTTTGGTCCAAACACAGAAAAACTCCCGCTGAAGCAACTAAGATCCACACGACACACTATTATAAAGATGACGTTTATTAAAGTGGAGAGTGAAGACATGAAGATTGAAGAAACATTGAGAGTCAAACAGGAAGATACTGAGGAACAAATAAAGATGGTGTTTATTAAAGAGGAGAGTAAAGACATGAAGATTGAAGAAGTATTCAGAGTCAAACATGAAGATACTGAGGAACAAACAGGTTGGTTTTCATTCTCAAAGCTGAACTCACTCATTTGATCCTTATTAAAATGTCCAGCTCTACAGAATACAGAAAACTCTAGTGTTCATTTTTTTCAGTAATAAAAATAGGTGGAAGATGGCTATTATTGTCCAAAAAACTATTTCTTAATTATGAAAAATAACATAATGGTACATCCCTCCATCAGGATCTAGTTAGATGGAGATTTTTGGTCATTATTCTTTTGGCTTGTCAAAATGTATTACAAGAAAATATGGATATATTTTGGATTATACTGTATATATTTGATATGTTTAAGAGATTCTTTATTTCTTTTTGGTTGTGAACAAATATAGAGCTGAGTATCATCAGCATAACAGCTATAATGACGTATTTCAAGGGAAGCTTATACAAACAGAAAAGCAGAGGAGTGAATACTGAGTGTTAGTGGTCAGATAGACAGGATCTAAACTGCTAATTCTTGTCCACAAATGAAAACATAATTCTCAAGCTCTTTAAGAAAAGTTGTGCTCTATGAAATATCGAATAACACTAGAATAGAGATGCAACTTCAATAAGCACAATTACTGTGCTATGATGGGGTTAAAATTTAAATATAAATGAACAAAATTTGCTATTCAGAACTGCTATTCTACAAAACTGAACATATTGAGAGGACACTCCGTTTCTAATATTTTAGACATAAATGACAGATCTGAGATTAGGGGACTGAAAAGAGCTGTAATATTTTTATGTAATATTTTTGAGTTACAGGATTTTATTTTTTTAATAAACAGCCTTGTCATAATCATTCAACCTCTATTCAGCATTGCTATTTTTCAGTCACAAATTTTTATGGGAAGGAACAAAATTGTCTTAACGCAATTAAGCCAAGAAGAACATAAAAGGCTGAATTGAACATGCAGAGTTCCCACGCGTCCTGGAAAATTAATGACCAATTTTCCAGTCCTGGAAAACACATGGAAAATGAGAGAAACATAAATTGTCTTGGAAAATTATTAGGGCTGCCCCCTAATAGTCGACTAATCGTTAGTAGGGTTGTAACGATATACCGGTATGATGATATACCGCGATATAAAGACGTACGATTATCATACCGTGTACATTTGCTTATCTACGGTATTGGGAGAAAATAAAAGACGCAGAATCTCACCTGCGCCTAGGCAACAACTTTCCACTTAACTGTTCTCTTGCTCCACCCACACATACAGCAGAGACAACATCAGAGACAGAGGCCGTTATGAGTTATCTCTAATCTCTATCCCACGTCGAAATATAAATTAAAATTGGCAGTATGGGAATAACGTTACTGTGAATATAGAAAAGACGAACGCTTATTTGTCCTCGAGGATAGACAGTTCGCAAAAACTGTGGTTGAAAAGCAGCTGCAAAAAGAGGAAACACATCGAACATTACCTATATTTCAGAACACCATCCTCCGTGCAGATACAGTTATGTCCCATAACTTAAGGTTAAAGCCTTACGAGTTCCGTGATGCGGAGTGAATCCCAGAATCCAGTCATGACAATGAATTTACAATGCAGATGTCACATAAAATGCGCGATTTTATGTATTGATGAATAAATCAAATTAATAATAATTTATAGAAACATTTAAGGAATATAATTTTCTCCTTATTTTTATTTAGTAAATCTCTGTTGTGCAGTCCTTTACGAAAACAAAAGGATAAAAGTTATTTTCAATTGATTACATTTTAAAACATTAATTAATTTGTTTAAGCTTTATGCATTAATTTCATTACCACCATTTTTGATATTATATTTGTATTATATCATAAAAGTACAGAATCCAGAAAAATTAAGTCAAACCAGAATTTATGAATTGTTATGAATTATTAATGATGATTATAAGTTGTTAAACTAATATATAATCAATGATTAAATTTACTTGATTGTTTTTGATTAATGAAATTTGAATAAACATGCTTCCAAACATTTGTTCAACCAAAAAAAAACCCTGTTTTGATTGTTTAATACCGTATACCGTGAAACCGTGATATTTTCTGAGACGATTATCATACCGTGAAAATCTCATACCGTTGCAACCCTAATCGTTAGTCAACCAGAAGAGGCTTGGTCGACCAAAATATTACGTCGCAGAAAAAAAATCCACAGGCGATGTTACTGACTGACAGATCGTTAACGGCTAGTCTATGTGGTAATACAGTACATCAAGCAGGACATCCAAAGGCTTGCCTATCATTCATCAACCTCAAATATGGTTTATCATCTGAAATATGTAAGTAGCAGCAAATTTACATGTTAACCTAGAGAAATGTGTCTGTGTGGAAGCTGAACAGTAGCGCTCACTGCAGGACAGATGGAGGCGCCGGAGCACTTGCTCTTAAAATACTCCCTCATTTTTGGTCATACAAATAAGAGTAATACATCTTTCGAATCTGTAAAGACTCTACGTTTCTTTGTGTGCACTCACAATAACAACAAAATGTGCTTTTGTAAAATAATGAAAGCAAACATAATGCACTTTCTGCCGTCTCTGTGAACTTGAGTGTGAAACTCAGTGTATATCTTTGCCTTACAGACATTAAAAATATATATATAGAGAGTGAAATGTATCCTTTCAAATGAACCAATTCAAATGGAAAACAAATTCTCAGATTATGTAATCCGTGAAACATGCATACAGGCGCATCCACTACTGTGGAGATGACGTGTCGCTGTCTTCATCTCTTAAGCCGAAAACAAAGAAAGCACTAGTTTGTCAAATTATTAAAATGTTTATGCAGTCTCCGTACTGTTTTTCCTGACAAATTAATAATCATTACTTCTGCCGGTGCGCTGTGGCAAGATTTATGCATGTGCTTGAGCGCTTCTTAGGCTATGTAGGCAATTAAAGGCTCATTATAATGATTTAAATGGTTAATTAATAAACGTGTGATTAGACGACTTATGCTGGGTACTAGAGCTGCACGATTCTGGATAAAATGAGAATCACGATTTTTTTTGCTTAGAATAAATATCACGATTCTCTCACAATTCTGGAGAACTTTTATTTTAAAGATTTACCCCTGAACATTAGGTTATCAAACAGCAGTAAAGTAGCAGTAAAATAAGACACAATACTCTTTGCTTTAAATTTAAAGAAATGTAATGAAAAATAATGTAAAGAAAAAAAAAATCACCATTAAACATAAAAAAAACATACAAATGTATTATGTCAGAGTAAAGCGATTTAAAGATTCTTTGCTAGAAACACTAGCCTATCAACATTTTGTGGCTTCAGTGCAGAACGGTGACAAGAGACAATGTTGCCTCCTGTGCTGAAAACCCTTTCAGAAGGGGAACTGGTTGCAGGAATGCAAAGGTATTTCCTGGCCAGTGAAGACAATCTTGGATACTGCTCCTTGTGAGCCTTCCACCATACTAATGGATCAACTTCACTGTCAGCGTTGCTTATGAACAGGTAAGACTGTAGCTCCATGCTGACGGATTGTTGTTGCTGTGAGGCTGGATCTGTTGGCCCTGTGTTGCTTTGTGCTGCTTTGAAGAAGCTCCATAAGGTCTTTCGAGTCTTCTTTGCAGGACTGCTACTGCTAGTTGTAGTAGGGAGACTTTCCTGTGAAGGACAAATCATGTTTATTTAATCACAGTTTAGTCATGGTAAAACAATTTAAACAATTCTGTACATTGTAATACAAAGGAAATATATAGCTAGATTTACCTCAACTGTTGTTAGCTTTGACATCTCATCTTGTAGTTTGTTTTGGACAGCAGTTTTGTTATCTTCATTGACGTAAGTCATCTTAAACCTGGGGTCGAGGGTTGTGGCTATGTCAAGGAGGTCTTGTGTTTTTTGGTCATTATATTTTTCCTCCAGATACCCCACAATCTTTGATTTGATTGTGCGAATAAGGTCAGAGTCATCTTCCTTAACAGCCAAAACAGAAGACTGGAAAAGGTGGAGAGCAGGTTTCACAGAAGAGACACTGACATACTGCTCTCCTGAAAGAGCATCTGTGAAGTCTGCTAGTGGGGTAAGAGTCTTGTCCACGACCTCCAGGTCTTGCCATGTTGGCAAGAGGTGCCTAGCCTTGCGGTCAGAAGACAGGACATGGGTGATGGCAGCTTGCTGCTCAAGTATTCTCCTCACCATAGCCTGCCTAGATCCCCACCTTGTCGAACACTCCATCTTGAGCTTGTGGTCTGGTAAACGGAGTTGTTTTTGTGCCTCAGAAAGCTCCCTCTTCCTCCTCCAACTGTAGCTGAAACACCCGACAAGCTTTTTGCACAAACCCATAGCACGTTCAATTCGTGGGTCCTTCATTGCATTCTCTAGAAGAAGAAAAAAAAAAATTAACAAGTCTGAAGTCTTAAACACACATTTATAAATGGTATACATTTGGTGATGTAAATAAGGAACCCACTAGTATTGGGGCTATTTGCTAGATTAGATATAAAATTATAGCTAGCACAGACTTTACTACATAAACTTTTAAACTTAGCTGGAGAAATAATATAATTTTGTTGTAGCTTACTTCTGTTAGTTTCACATTCAAGTATTTTGAATCTACTCAGCAAATTTCCATTTTAATGAGAGACTGCTATTAAAAATGCCACTAGGTGGCGTAAAATTTTCGTTTTATTAATTAAGAATGTTAATATGAGACTTCAAAGTTAAAAACAAAGCAGACCAAAAATGTTTCTTTTTTGCTAACTCTCAGTAAGACTTTGAATAAAATGACAATATTAATAGTGCAACACTGATTTTAAGTTTTAATAGTTTTTATTTTATTTTAAATAAGGTATTTTTTGGCAACCCTTTACAATAAGGGTCACTTGGTTAATGGTAGTTAAAGTATTTACTAACATGAACTGAGTAAGAACAATGCTTGTACAGCATTATTAATAATAGTTAAACATTTACTAATGCATTATTAAAATTCAAAGTTGTGCTTGTTAACATAGTTAATGCGTTGTAAGTTAACATGAATTAACTTGCATTTTCATTCACTAACGTTAAAAAAGATTAATACATTTTGTAATGTGTTGTTCATTGTTTGTTCATATTAGTAAATACTAACTTACATTAAATTTTTTTTAGCACTTTACAATAAGCATCTTATAGTTAAAGTAGAATGTTTAAGCATTAGAAAAATAGTACAAATGCCTTACTACTGTTTTTGAAATGGCTAAGCATTAAAAGTTAATAAAGACAATTACAAAAGGCTATTTTCATTTTGTTTGTTAAACAACCTATTGCAAGATGAAGCCTATGGCCAAAACACTGCAGTTGTGTCCAGTCATTTATGGATGTTGCCTTTACAATGTTGCTTCCGTTGTCTGTAGTGATGCACACAAGATTCTCCTCCTCTAACTTCCAGTTTATGAGAGCATCCTTTAATCCTTGCGCCAAAGCTTCACCAGTGTGGTCCTCAGGGAAAAACCCAGTTTGTAGGCAGCGACTTTTCATCTCAAAATCATCAGTAATGAAATGGATCGTCATGCTCATGTATGGTTCCATTGCTCTGCTGGTCCATAAATCTGAAGTTGCTGCAAAGTTGTGTACGTCTCGCAATTCCGTCTCAACTGTTTCGCGACATTTGTTGTACAGAGCAGGGATTGCAACATGTGAAAAATAATTACGAGAGGGCACGCAATAGCGCTTATCAAGGGTTTGGATGAGTTTTTTAAACCCGTCTTTTGCAACAGTGGTCACGGGAGCCATATCTTTAGCCAGGTGAAACGCGATTGCGTCCGTTATTTCTTTGTGTCTGGGGGAGGTTGTTGGGTACGGTGTTGCATTGAATAATGTTGCTTGAATTGACGTTTGCTTTGTCTGGCTGCAGGTAGGCCTACTTTGTGATTGATCGGCTTTGTTTTTCCGTACCATTTCATACTGATGTATATGATTACGTTTCAGGTGATTAAACAAATTTGTGGTATTCCCCTTTGGTGCAGAAACAATTGCTGAACATTCCTTGCAGTATATGGTTTGCTGAGTATCATCATCTGGTTTGAAACCGAAGTAAACCCACACTTCGGAATAAGATACTTTTTTAGGTACTAAAATGTCCGGGTTGTTAACAGACTTACTTGAACAGTGCTGTGCCTCACTCATTCTTCTCTGTTTAGTTTCTGTTTGTTTCTAACTCGAATGTCGCATGACTCGCATCCACTGTTCTGGTGCAGGTAACAAGCACATCTGGCCGCTGCCCGCGCAAAACCGCATGTGACGTCAGGCTTCATCACGCCCGCTGTGAGTGATTGCGTGTTATCTCGAGATCAGACGAGTTATGCTCGTCTCCTGTCCTTGAAAATATAATTGGCTGAATCGTATAAATGCTGGATTAAGATCGCATGGGGGGTCGAATCGAGATCGCGATCTTTTAACGATTAATTGTGCAGCTCTACTGGGTACACACCACAAGATACTCGGGCTGATTTTGGGCCGATTTCTCCCCTTCCGACAATGTCCCGATTATCTTGGTGGTTCTAAAGATTATCTTATCAGATTTTCCTGTGGTGTGAGGTGTGTTAAGAGTGACTGAATCTGCTCTGAAGAACGTCGGAGGCGCCCCCCGATCGCGAATCGTAAATATACAACATGTTGAATATTTACGATCAAAAATCCTGATGTGTGGGGGAGAACCCTGAGGACACCACACACTATAGGAGCAAAACGGTTAAATCTAGGATTTTTTCCCCTCATGTTTGTGGTCTCACATTTTGAAGATCTTATAAGATTTTTTTATTATTTTAGTGTGTACCCAGCATTATGCTTAAAATTAACAACTACTAGTCGACCAGAAAAATCCTTAGTCGAGGGCAGCCCTAAAAGTTATTATTATTATTTTAATGTTCTTGGACCACTTCTCTTCTCCATCTACATGTCGTCATTAGGATCGGGTTATTCAGAAGCATGGCTTTTCCTACCACTGCTATGCTGATGACACTCAACTCTACTTCTCATTCCAACCAGATGATCCGACGGTAACTGCTCGCATTGCAGCCTGTCTGAGTGACATTTCTAGATGGATGATGGACCATCACCTTCAGCTCAATCTTGCTAAGACAGAACTGCTCGTGTTCTCAGCCAACCCATCACTTCACCACAACTTCTCTATACAGCTGGGTTTGTCAACCATAACTCCTTCCAGGACAGCCAGGAACCTTGGAGTTGTGATCGATGATCAGTTAAGCTTCACAGACCATATTGCTACAACGGCCCGGTCCTGCAGATTTGCCTTATACAACATTAGGAAGATTAGGCCCTTCCTGTCAGAGCAAGCTGCACAACTCCTTGTCCAAGCTCTTGTTCTCTCCAGACTGGACTATTGTAATGCTCTCTTGGCGGGCCTTCCCGCATGTACTATCAAGCCTCTGCAACTGATCCAGAATGCAGCAGCCAGAGTGGTCTTTAATGAGCCGAAAAAAGCTCACGTTACCCCTCTCTTCATCAGGTTACACTGGCTACCAATAGCCGCTCGCATCAAATTCAAGGTACTGATGTTTGCCTACAAGACCACAACTGGCACTGCACCAATATACCTAAACTTGCTAGTTCAAACTTATGCGCCCTCCAGAAGCTTGCGTTCTGCAAGTGAACGACGTCTTGTGGTGCCATCCCAAAGAGGTACCAAATCACTCTCACGGACCTTTTCCTGGACTGTGCCCAGCTGGTGGAATGACCTCCCGATCTCAATTCGAACAGCTGAGTCTTTAGCCATTTTCAAAAAACATCTAAAAGACATCTTTTTCGCCAGCACCTGACTAACTAATACTAACACTTACCTATTCTATTTAAAAAAATAAATAAAAAAAATAAAAATCCTAGCTACGTGTACTGTGCTAGACTAACTGAGACTTGTCATGGCACTTGTATACTGTTGCTCTCTCGATGGTCTGATTGCTTCTATTGTTCTCCTCATTTGTACGTCGCTTTGGATAAAAGCGTCTGCTAAATGATTAAATGTAAATGTAATGTTCTTGGTCATTGAAGAACAGTTTACAAATGGTCTGAAACAATTAACGTTAGTAACAGAAAGCACTCTGTTTAGGGACGGAGAGTATTGACACGTGAGCAATCTTGTGTTGACGTTTGCAGGTGCTAGAGATTAAAGGGTTACTCCACCCCAAAATGAAAATTGTCATTAATCACTTACCCCCATGTCGTTCCAAACCTGTAAAAGCTTTGTTCGTCTTCAGAACACAATTTAAGATATTTTGGATGAAAAGTGGGAGGCTTGTGACAGTCCCATTGACTGCATAGTAAATTGCACTGTCGAGGCCTAGAAAAGTATGAAAAGCATCGTCAGAATAGTCCATCTGCCATCAGTGGTTCAATCTGAATTTAATGAAGCGACGAGAATACTTTTGAACGAATTGTTTGAGAAAGCGATTTAATGACTCATTCATAAACAATGACAATCTCAACATAAATAAATGGAAAGAAAGTGTAGTGTAATATTTATATTCTTTATTTTTTTGCCATGAGCTTTAAAAGCTGAAGAAATCTCTCTTCTCTCTCCTTTGTCTCCCTGTCTCTCTTGGTCTCTTCTTTCTTCTCTTTCCCTGGCCTCGCGTTCTCGTCTCTCCTCTTGCTCTCATCTCTCTCTTTCTCTTCTTTCCTCCCTTTCCATCATCTCTCTCCATCTCCTCTCCTCCCTTTCTATTGCTTCCATTTCTTTTTCTGCTTCCCCCTCCTCCATCTCGTGGATCAGTTCCTCTATGTCCTTCCTCTTCCTCCCTACTCTTTCAGCTGTTGACCTCACCGAGGATGGCAACATCTGATCTGGATGAGGCAATATGGTTGGGTGGTGTGATGGAAGGTCTGCCCCCTATTGCCTCATCCAAGACAGAATACCACTTCCAAGATGCTGCTGTAACCTCACCATCCTCGGTGCTCACACCAGTCTGTGGACATTTAAGATCCTACAAAAAATGTAAAAGCAAAATACCAAGACAGTCAATTATAACATGGAAAAACATTAGCATGATCAAATCATGAAAAAAATCAAATTTTGGGGTGAACAATTTTTTTTTTTTTTAAATCTTACTTTAAATTTTTGTTTTAGGTTTTCCCATTTTCGTTTCACTTGAGCAGCAGAAATTTTGCCCTCAAGCTTCTGCTCTGTCACAAAAGCTCTGTCACAATAAATGCACAGAAATCAAGCACAAAAAGAATTCAGTAAGACCTTTGCTTGAAGTGTTAGTATGTACTACATTCAGTGTCAACAACACCTGAATAAAATTACATTTTACATTATTTGTTTACTTACTTAAAACCTTTAATGGCAGCATTACGCTTTCCAGTGAAGAGGACTTCATTAGCCCCTCTCCACTGGATAAGGATCCGAGTGTGTTCATCAGTCCCTGTAAGGTCAAAACAGTGAACATTAATTATGATCAATCTATTAATGCTACACCGACAAACTGAGGCATACTTATTAACAGTAGCTTGCTATGTAGCCAGCAAAATATATACTAACTTAAATAAACACTAGAAAAAGAGGGGAAGAATCGTTGTAATTCCGTTGAATTTTCTAATTTCATTACTGCTAAACAATGAACGTCTCTGTTAAAAAAGCAGTGTTAACAAGCTGATGTACAGCATTGATGTTAGCTCGATCGGTTCGTTAGCTTGATGTGCTCCGTAATGATTAAAAAAAAACTTTTACAGCCGATTCACGAGTCATCTCATCGATTTACAATGTTTAAACTTTTAATAAGTCAGCCGTTTACTTTATTTTAAACAAGTGCAATTTAATCACAATGAACAACGTTTTTCCCTGAGGTACTTACACTTGAAAAGAGCCATGTCTCCGGTTTCTGCCATTTTTCGAATAGGACGCCTCCTCTCCCGTGGCCTCATGGGATAGTAAAGTGTCCATTGTATGCCTACTACAGAATTTGGACGGAAGCAGTAGGTCATCCGGGTGCTTCTTGCCTATTGTTTTTCGAATACTATGAATTTGGCCATACTACTCGCATACTATATAGTAGGGAAGTATGCGATTTCGGACGCACCGCATGATTTGCTGCATTCCAAAATGAATAAGCATTTTGAATGAATAATTTAAAAAGAATGACTCTGGTGACTCATTAATTAAGACTGTTATTTGCTGCCACCTACTGATTGTTTTAGTGTAATTTTTAAAGTATCTTTTTCTCTTAATACTCAAAATTGTAATTATTTTAAAACATTAAATTCATGATCAGTATGGATCACGAATCAACAACGATCCATTTAACCCCTAATGACTGAATACTGTCAATAATATAAACAGTTGGACAGACATTTTTATGTTGTTTAGTCTGTTTGGGACAGATGCTTTTTGCAGACTTTTTAAAAAAAAAAAATTTTAGAATGGCTTATTTTATTTTATTGAGTTGAGTTAAGACTGCAGTTGGGGAAAAACTGAAGGGAAAACCTAATGAGAACAGCCTAGGCAGTCGTAATGTTCATCATAATAAAGTGAAGAGCTTAACATCAGAAGCTCAGTGTCTGTGCATATTTGGTGTATTACTGATTTTATAGTTAAGTCATAACCATAATGTGTAATTTTTTTTAAGACTTCTGGAGAGGCTGTGAATCTGTGATCCATGTCTTTTATTCCTGTCATAATGAAATTTGAAATGTCCTGGAAAATGAAATCTGAAAAAGAGTGGGAACCCTGACATGCGAAAAATCATTTGGATAGACTTGTGGAGTTCTGGAACAATGTTTTATGGAGTGATGTGAGCAAACTGGAACTTTTGGACCCTTGGATCAGCGGTATGTTTGGTGCAAAAAGATATATAGGAGAATGTTTGAAGGACATAATGGATTCTTTGAAGTTTCTGATCCTTTAGGCAAAGATTGCGATGCCTTTGGTGCAGAGACTAAAGCTTGATGATCAATGGACTCTCCTGCAGGACAATCATCCCAAAGTACACATCCAAATTTACTTATGCTTGGTTCAGGGATCGGTTGAAGAATGTTCTTAAGTGGCCTGTTCATTCTGCAGGTTTAATTCTTAATATCTGGTTGAATTTGAAGAAAGCAGTGGCAATGTGAAAACCAAAGATTATCAGTGATCTTGAAGCGTTTTCGGGCGAGGAATGAGCCGAGATTGCAGTAGAGAGCTGACAAAAGCTTCTAAGTACTTATAAGCAGCATTTATTGGATGCTAGAAATATTAATATATACAGTGGTCAAATTGTAAAAAAAAAAAAAATCAGGAGGGATGGTGGGTCCTGTACCTAACTTTACTAATTTTTAAACACATTTTTATGTAACAAAAAATAAGCTTTCTTAAACTGTGATTTATAATCTGTTTTCCTTCTGGGGTCTGAAATGGGGGGGATTTTTGTCAATAATTAAACAATATTTTGTTTTTGTGCTGGTAGCTTTACTGATTTAGGGCTGTCATGGATGAAAAAATATAACACTGAAACTGCCAGTAGGTGGCAGCAAGTCCCTTATTTAATAAATGATTCACTGAATCATTCCGTCAAGCGATTTGTTCAAAATAGCTGATTCAGTTAGAAACAAAGCAAGTGACTGCCTTTATAAATGGATTATTAATCATTGGCTCACTCATTTCATTTTTCAATATTGTTTTCTCAACAAGGGGGATGCCATCCCCCCTCTATTAAAGCCCCGGTTATAAAGAATAAAGTTTCTGCCCTAAATTTGACTTGTGGGTTGAATAATTTTGTCCGTTATTGTTTAGATCCATTTCGATTTTTTTTTTATTACTCATAAACTTAACATTCTCAGAATCACAATGTGTAATGAACTTATGTAATAGTTTACTGATACCATTGAATTGTTGTCCACTTCGCAGGGCACTTAAGGTTGAATAGAACAAACGTCGCATGTGATAAGAGATACATGTACAAATGTATTTGCGTGTGGGGGGGGGGACCGTAGACTATTGTAGTATTGTTGTCTCTGGTATTCTGGTCTGTGAGCGTATATGCGTTCAGGGAGCGTGGCTTTGGACGGCGATTGCAGGGAGGATGGGACGTTCGTATTCAGTGCTATCAGGCTAAAGTTAGCACTTTCCAAGATCTCCTACAGCACCTTTAATCAAGAATGTGGCTGCAAGATTAGTCTTTAACAAGCCAAAAAGAATGCATGTCACACCTCTGTTTATCAATTTGCACTGGCTACCAATAGCTACTCGCATAAAATTTAAGGCATTGATGTTTGCCTACAAAACCACCTCTGGCTCTGCACCCCTTCACCTAAATTCAATATTTCAGACTTATGTGCCCTCTAGAATCTTGTGTTCTGCAAGTGAACAGCACATTGTAGTGCCATCCCAAAGAAAAATACATCTCTTCTATCTTCATTTGACCCTCTAACTCTAGCACTCTATATTCAAACTCTATTTTATCTATTTGTTTTCTTTATTTATAAAAATACACTTGACCCTCCAATACTTACACTGTACATTCTATTTCCATCCTAACTACTTTGTTTTATTTTTATTTATTATAAAAATGACCCTCTAATACTAGCATTCTCTATTTTTCTATTCTTTTGACTTGTTTTATTTTAATTTAAAAAAAGACCCTCTAACACTAGCGTTCGCTGTTCTTTTTTTCTATTCTATCTACTTGTTTTCTTTTTTTATTATATTAAAAAAAAACTTGCTTACAGCATTAGGCTAACTGAGACTTGTCATAGCACTTGCATATTATTGCTCTTTTGTTGGTTTTGATGCTTCTATTGCCCTCATTTGTAAGTCGCTGTGGATAAAAGCGTCTGCTAAATGACTAAATGTAAATGTTTTGATGTCTGTTGCTTTATGCCAAACTGGTGTTATCTCTTTTCACCACAGATCTAATGGCAGTGAAAGAGGAAAGACAAGAACTGAATGAAACAGAAGAGAAAGATCAAAATGAAAAACATCATGATTTCAAAACTGAAGAAAAATCTTTTAGTTGCTTACAAACTGAAAAGATTTCCTCAACAAAAACAGCTCAAAAAACTCAAACTACAGATCTTAATTCCCACATGAGAATTCAAACTGGAGAGAGACCTTACACCTGCCAACAGTGTGGACTGATTTTAAGTTGCAAAGAAGTCCTTGAAGTCCACATGAAAATCCACATTGAAAAGCAGCCGTTAATATGCCCTCAGTGTGGAAAGTGTTTTACACGGAAATCTCACCTTAATGCCCACATGATCATTCACACTGGAGAGAAGCCTTTCACCTGCCCTCATTGTGAAAGTAGTTTCAGGGTTAAAGGAAACCTTAAGACTCACATTAGAATTCACACTGGAGAGAGACCTTTCACCTGCAAACTGTGTGGGAAGAGTTTCAGGGTTAAAGGAAACCTTAAGATTCACATGAGAGTTCACACTGGAGAGAGACCTCACAAGTGTCTTAAGTGTGAGAAGAGTTTCACATGTCAAAGCAGCATGAAACGTCATTTGCAAGCTCATTCTGGAGAGAAATTGCCATTTTCCTCAGAGTGACGAGGTTTAAAAAGGAGCGATTTCTACAATCATCTGTGCATTCCTTCTCAAAGACAATTTTAATGTAGTCTGTGTAATAAAAACATTCACACTTAAAGACATGTAAAGTCCTGCAAACGTGAGACCGTGTTCTTTGTTAAAGTTAAAACTGTATGAAAAAAAGTAAAAATTGTATGACTGACACCATGACTACTTCTTTTACTTGCATCCTTGACTTCTTTATGCTTCACCATAAGGCTTCTTATTTTCTTTTGCGCACATGTACTCCGTTGGCCGTACCTGACCATCTTCTTTGCTGTAGTTTAAAATATTTATCTGCTGTGGTAGATTTCCTCTAATTTCGACTATGTTGGGCTGTCCTCGGCTATTCAAAGCAGCCAAGGACTGCCCAAGAGGCCATATTTTTAGGGGTGTGGAAATTTCCACATAATAAGAGACTGGGATGCATTTCCCAAAAGCTACATAAGGCTAAGCATATCGTAAAAATTATCATACGTAAACATCTTAGAATTACGGTCCATTTCCCAAAAGCATCGTAACTTAAGTAGAACTTGAAAATCGTCATAGATCTACCAGTGCTCTGAAGTTATCGTAACTCCCTAAGTGCATCTTAAGGAGACAGTTTTATACGGTCTCCTGCAGGACAACCTGTAAAGTGCCCATAAAATGTACTCCTTTCCAATGTGATTTAAGTATTGTTTTTACGCAATAATTTAACAATTAAACCAATAAAATAAAAATTAAATGACTGAACACAAATTAAAGTATGAAAAAGGAATAAAACATACACTGCTGTATATTTTATCTACCAGGGGAATTCCTAGTGTGCTTTACAGACTTGGAAAAAAACACGTGTCAATGGCGTGCATGAAAGCCAGCCATGTATTGTACCCTGAAATAATGTCTTTAGATATTACATACTATAATATATTTATTATATACAGGTGCTGGTCATATAATTAGAATATCATCAAAAAGTTGATTTATTTCACTAATTCCATTCAAAAAGTGAAACTTGTATAATGTATACATTCATTTCACACAGACTGATATATTTCAAGTGTTTATTTCTTTTAATTTTGATGATTATAAGTGACAACTAATGAAAACCCCAAATTCAGTATCTCAGAAAATTAGAATATTGTGAAAAGGTTCAATATTGAAGACACCTGGTGCCACACTCTAATCAGCTAATTAACTCAAAACACCTGCAAAGGCCTTTAAATGGTCTCTCAGTCTAGTTCTGTAGGCTACACAATCATGGGGAAGACTGCTGACTTGACAGTTGTCCAAAAGACGACCATTGACACCTTGCACAAGGAGGGCAAGACACAAAAGGTCATTGCAAAAGAGGCTGGCTGTTCACAGAGCTCTGTGTCCAAGCACATTAATAGAGAGGCGAAGGGAAGGAAAAGATGTGGTAGAAAAAAGTGTACAAGCAATAGGGATAACCGCACCCTGGAGAGGATTGTGAAACAAAACCCATTCAAAAATGTGGGGGAGATTCACAAAGAGTGGACTGCAGCTGGAGTCAGTGCTTCAAGAACCACTACGCACAGACGTATGCAAGACATGGGTTTCAGCTGTCGCATTCCTTGTGTCAAGCCACTCTTGAACAACAGACAGCGTCAGAAGCGTCTCGCCTGGGCTAAAGACAAAAAGGACTGGACTGCTGCTGAGTGGTCCAAAGTTATGTTCTCTGATGAAAGTAAATTTTGCATTTCCTTTGGAAATCAGGGTCCCAGAGTCTGGAGGAAGAGAGGAGAGGCACAGAATCCACGTTGCTTGAGGTCCAGTGTAAAGTTTCCACAGTCAGTGATGGTTTGGGGTGCCATGTCATCTGCTGGTGTTGGTCCACTGTGTTTTCTGAGGTCCAAGGTCAACACAGCCGTATACCAGGAAGTTTTAGAGCACTTCATGCTTCCTGCTGCTGACCAACTTTATGGAGATGCAGATTTCATTTTCCAACAGGACTTGGCACCTGCACACAGTGCCAAAGCTACCAGTACCTGGTTTAAGGACCATGGTATCCCTGTTCTTAATTGGCCAGCAAACTCGCCTGACCTTAACCCCCATAGAAAATCTATGGGGTATTGTGAAGAGGAAGATGCGATATGCCAGACCCAACAATGCAGAAGAGCTGAAGGCCACTATCAGAGCAACCTGGGCTCTCATAACACCTGAGCAGTGCCACAGACTGATCGACTCCATGCCACGCCGCATTGCTGCAGTAATTCAGGCAAAAGGAGCCCCAACTAAGTATTGAGTGCTGTACATGCTCATACTTTTCATGTTCATACTTTTCAGTTGGCCAAGATTTCTAAAAATCCTTTCTTTGTATTGGTCTTAAGTAATATTCTAATTTTCTGAGATACTGAATTTGGGGTTTTCATTAGTTGTCAGTTATAATCATCAAAATTAAAAGAAATAAACACTTGAAATATATCAGTCTGTGTGGAATGAATGTATACATTATACAAGTTTCACTTTTTGAATGGAATTAGTGAAATAAATCAACTTTTTGATGATATTCTAATTATATGACCAGCACCTGTATCTAGTATATTAATATTAAATAATATTACATTATATTATAATCTGAGTTGTCTGGAACACAGCATTAAGCTAAACATTTCAATTAACAAACATGTACTACAATTACGAGACATTCTATAAGGTGACATTCAGCACTTGACAAATGGATAGCAACTCCTAAGTAGCACTTAAAGGGGACGACATACACGCAGTTTCACCCAATCTCATGTTAATCTTGAGTACCTATAGAGTAGTACTGCATCCTTCATATCTCCAAAAAGTCTTTAGTTTTATCATATGTATAAAAGAAAGATACAGCTTTACGATTCTCTCCGAAAAAAGCCGAGCTCCTGGAGGCGCGCCGTGGGCGGAGCTAAAGATTGACGAGCACTTGCGCCGATCGCCAACAAAACAGAGACATTTGATGCTGTTTCACTTACCATCTGCAGTTCTGAATCATGACGGGGATCTTTTATAGCTTGGACTGCTCCATCTTTCAGTATCAAACGACGTGCAACTCCAGTGTCGAACTGGACCTTGTTTATAAAACGTTCCTCAACAAACACACTTGAGAAACTCCGTTGCTGCCCCGGAAAAACAAACTGCATCCACTGTTCACGTAACGCTGGGTTCTTCGGGAAGCTGAACAAGGTTATCTTTCCCTCACAACCAAAAACACACTTCTTTAGAGACATTCTTCCCGAGCGAGTCCTGTGCAGCAGTGCAGCTGAATGAAGCGCGTTGATGGGCGCGCTCTCGCGCTGGTCGATGCGTGCACGGGCGCGCTCTTCCGGGAGAAATGCCCATATAAGGAGTTCCACCGTCGTTTACGTCTGCAAGACCCATGATCGAAAAAAAACTCTCCGAAACTTGTACGAACATGGAAGTAAGATTTTTGGCACAGAAATACTCTGTTATACGTCCAAATTGTTTTTTAAAACTTTGTCCATGCTTAGCATGAGAATCCAACTCTTTAACAGTGTAAACAACTCTGAATGCATGAAACAGCATTGTACCCCCCCTTTAAAGCTGAATATGCGCTGCACCTGCTGCCTACTTATACTCACGCTGTGATCAGCAGCAGCTGGATGCAATAATTGCATGCCAATGTGCATTGGCTCGTTTAGGTACACTCGAAGTGGATTGGTCTCTCTAAGCGAGATCCCAATTCGTCGGTCACCCGACGTGACTCGGAGTGACCGACTGATAGGGAACCGAGTTTTCAGTGAACACAGTAATTATGTAATTATGATTTGGTACAAAAGCAGCATCCAAGAAAGGTCTAGTCCTTTAGGAGCAAAGATGGGCCGAGGATCGCCAGTTTGCCAACAAATACGTGAGAAAATTATTGAAATGTTTAAAAACAATGTTCCTCAAAGAAAGATAGGAAGAGATTTGGATATTTCACCTTCAACAGTGCATAACATAATTAAAAGATTCAAGGAATCTGGAGGAATTTCAGTGCGTAAAGGACAAGGGCGCAAGCCTAAGCTGAACAACCGTGATCTCCGATCCCTCAGGCGGCACTGCATCAAGAATCGTCATTCATCTATAAGCGATATCACCACATGGGCTCAGGACTACTTTGGCAAACCTTTGTCAAGTACCACAATACGTAGTTACATCCACAAATGCCAGTTAAAACTGTACTGTGCCAAAAGGAAGCCCTATGTTAACAGTGTCCAGAAGCGCCGTCGACTTCTCTGGGCTCGGAGGCATCTGGGATGGACCATCACACAGTGGAAACGTGTACTGTGGTCAGATGAATCAGTATTTCAGGTATTTTTTGGGAGGAATGGACGCCGTGTGCTCCGGACCAAAAGAGAAAAGGATCATCCAGACTGTTACCAGCAACAAGTCCAAAAGCCAGGGTCTGTCATGGTATGGGGTTGTGTCAGTGCCCTTGGCAAAGGTAACTTGCACTTCTGTGATGGCACCATTAATGCTGAAAAGTACATAGAGATTTTGGAGCACAATATGCTGCCTTCAAGAAGACATCTTTTCCAGGGACGTCCATGCATATTTCAACAAGACAATGCAAAACCACATTCTGCACACATTACAAAGTCCTGGCTGCGGAGGAAGAGGGTACGGGTACTTGACTGGCCTGCCTGCAGTCCCGACCTGTCTCCAATAGAGAATGTGTGGCGCATTTTGAAGCGCAAAATGCGACAACGAAGACCCCGTACTGTTGCCCACCTTAAGACTTGTTTGCAGGAAGAATGGGACAAAATTACACCTGAAACACTTCATCACTTGGTGTCTTCAGTCCCTAAACGTCTTTTAAGTGTTGTGAAAAGGAATGGCAACATTACAAAGTGGTAAATGCTTTACTGTCCCAACTTTTTTTGGAATGTGTTGCAGGTCTGAATGACAGGAAAGGATGTATATTTACAAATGACATGAAGTTGACCAGACAAAACATGAAATATTTTGTGTTCATATTGTCTGCAATGAAATACAAGTCAAAGTAAATTTAGAAATCACTACTTTCTTTTTTTATTTGCGTTTTCCATACTGTCCCAACTTTTTCTGATTTGGGGTTGTATTATTATTATTATTATTAAAATCTCCTGGTAGATGGCTGCATTGACTGTGGACTTCAGAAAACACAGTGGACCAACACCAGCAGATGACATGGCAGCCCAAATCATCACAGACTGTGGAAACTTCACACTGGACTTCAAGCAACATGGATTCTGTGCCTCTCCACTCTTCCTCCAGACTCTGGGACCTTGTTTCCAAATGAAATGCAAATTTTACTTTCATCTGAAAAGAGGACTTTGGACCACTGAGCAACAGTCCAGTTATTTTTCTCCACAGCCCAGGTAAGATGCTTCTGACGTTGTCTCTGGTTCAGAAGTGGCTTGGTAGCCCTTTTCCTGAAGACGTCTGAGCGTGGTAACTCTTGATGCACTGACTCCAGCTTCAGTCCACTCCTTGTGAAGCTCTCACAAGTGTTTGAATCAGCTTTGCTTGACAGTATTCTCAAGCTTGCAGTCATCCCTGTTGCTTGTGCACCTTTTCCTACCCAAATTCTTCCTTCCAGTCAACTTTGCATTTACAACCCCAAATCAGAAAAAGTTGGGACAGTATGGAAAACGCAAATAAAAAAAGAAAGTAGTGATTTCTAAATTTACTTTGACTTGTATTTCATTGCAGACAATATGAACACAAAATATTTCATGTTTTGTCTGGTCAACTTCATGTCATTTGTAAATATACATCCTTTCCTGTCATTCAGACCTGCAACACATTCCAAAAAAAGTTGGGACAGTAAAGCATTTACCACTTTGTAATGTTGCCATTCCTTTTCACAACACTTAAAAGACGTTTAGGGACTGAAGACACCAAGTGATGAAGTGTTTCAGGTGTAATTTTGTCCCATTCTTCCTGCAAACAAGTCTTAAGGTGGGCAACAGTACGGGGTCTTCGTTGTCGCATTTTGCGCTTCAAAATGCGCCACACATTCTCTATTGGAGACAGGTCGGGACTGCAGGCAGGCTAGTCAAGTACCCGTACCCTCTTCCTCCACAGCCAGGACTTTGTAATGTGTGCAGAATGTGGTTTTGCATTGTCTTGTTGAAATATGCATGGACGTCCCTGGAAAAGATGTCTTCTTGAAGGCAGCATATTGTGCTCCAAAATCTCTATGTACTTTTCAGCATTAATGGTGCCATCACAGAAGTGCAAGTTACCTTTGCCAAGGGCACTGACACAACCCCATACCATGACAGACCCTGGCTTTTGGACTTGTTGCTGGTAACAGTCTGGATGATCCTTTTCTTCTTTGGTCCGGAGCACACGGCGTCCATTCCTCCCAAAAAATACCTGAAATACTGATTCATCTGACCACAGTACACGTTTCCACTGTGAGATGCTCCATCCCAGATGCCTCCGAGCCCAGAGAAGTCGACGGCGCTTCTGGACACTGTTAACATAGGGCTTCCTTTTGGCACAGTAGAGTTTTAACTGGCATTTGTGGATGTAACTACGTATTGTGGTACTTGACAAAGGTTTGCCAAAGTAGTCCTGAGCCCATGTGGTGATATCGCTTATAGATGAATGACGATTCTTGATGCAGTGCCGCCTGAGGGATCGGAGATCACGGTTGTTCAGCTTAGGCTTGCGCCCTTGTCCTTTACGCACTGAAATTCCTCCAGATTCCTTGAATCTTTTAATTATGTTATGCACTGTTGAAGGTGAAATATCCAAATCTCTTCCTATCTTTCTTTGAGGAACATTGTTTTTAAACATTTCAATAATTTTCTCACGTATTTGTTGGCAAACTGGCGATCCTCGGCCCATCTTTGCTCCTAAAGGACTAGACCTTTCTTGGATGCTGCTTTTGTACCAAATCATAATTACAATCACCTGTTGACATCAACTGTTTCAAATCACATCATTATTTAACCAATTTACCTCATTACTAGCCCTAAATTGCTCCTGTCCCAACTTTTTTTGGAATGTGTTGCAGGTCTGAATGACAGGAAAGGATGTATATTTACAAATGACATGAAGTTGACCAGACAAAACATGAAATATTTTGTGTTCATATTGTCTGCAATGAAATACAAGTCAAAGTAAATTTAGAAATCACTACTTTCTTTTTTTATTTGCGTTTTCCATACTGTCCCAACTTTTTCTGATTTGGGGTTGTAATATGCTTTGATACAGCACTCTGTAAACAGCCACACCTTTCAGTAATGACCCTCTGTGACTTACCCTCTTTGTGGAGGGCGTCAATGTTCGTCTTCTGGATCATTGCTAAGTCAGCAGTCTTCCCCATTATTGTGGTTTCAAAGAACAAGAGATACCCGGAATTTATACTGTAGGGATGGTCATTAATTGAAACTCAAATGTAAATATTCTAATATTTTGAGATACTGATTTTTGACTTTCATGAGCTGTAAGCTCTAATCATCAAAATTAAAACAAAAAAACTTTTGAAATGTTTTACTTTACATGCAATGAATCTAAAATATATGAAAGTTTCACTTTTTGAAATAACTTACAAGAAAAAATGAACTTTTTCACGACATTCTAATTTATTGAGATGCACCTGTATATATATATATATTAGTGCTGTCAATCGATTAAAAAAAATTAACTAATTAATCGCACATTTTTCTCAAATTAATCGCTTTTAATCCCACCTAACATTAAAGTTTTTAAATATACTTTTATATTGCAATAATTTCACATTCAATCTTCAAATGTACAATGTAAAAACAACATAAAGACAGTATATTTTTAATATTTCTTTAATGGCATCTTTTTTATGATTGAAGGCCAGCATCACTGATATCAATACTACTGATGTCTCTATAAAATTGTTTTTCCCCCTTGATATTTAACCCTTGACTGTAGCCATTCAGCATTACAGTATAATTGACAGCTATCAATTTTAACATTTATTAGACTTAACTTCTAATTTAAGTGAACTTAAAACAATCTTCACATAAACCCATTACAATAAATTACATATTTAGCTACCTGTGCCCTTCAGCAGAAATATACAGAAAATTAATAGTTACCAAACACTAAATTAAATATAGATGAACCCCTTAAAGCTATAAAAGTTATTGATTTCCTCTTTTTTTCCTTTTGTTCTTGGATTAATAGACATCACAGCAGCTGGTTATTATCTTATTTGCCTGCTATTGCTTTAAAAGCTGCTGCTGCTTTCTGACCCACTTCAGGTCTTAGTCTCTTCTATTGAACTGACGAGTTGAATCGGGTGTGTTAGATGAGGGAGACAGTGCTGGGGTGCCTCAGGAAAGTTTTTAAAACCATTTCAGAGACATGTTCTTAAATATGATGCATATATAACATACTGCATGCATGCACACAGTTTTAAGGCAGCTTTAATAGCCTTTTTGGTAACTTCATGCCTTAACTGACGGCATAACTAGGACATTGCATGCACGTAGTTTCTTTCGCTGTTTGATATGAAATGATACAGGCGCGTGCCGGCACCTTTGTGCGTGTATTTGAAGAGCGCGCGCTACGAGTACAGTGTCTTTTCCGCGCTCGTTTCACTCGCGCCTGGCACGGAGGCGACATTAGAGCACGCGTCTGAAACATCTCCCGTTTGATGTGGTCATAAAGACATTCTGCATCTAAATCAGGGGTCTCCAACCTTATTTCATTCGGGAGCTACTTTTTAAAAATGAAAGCGGCTGAGAGCTACCAATGTTATACAGTACTTAAATCTCTTAAATAATGTATCAATCCAAACTGTTATACACGGCGTTGTTAAAATGTGCTGGAAATATTAAAAAAGTACTGATACAAACACTGAAATAATTTTACCAAGTTTTATGACAAAAGCCAACAAATAGAAATAAGCAATTTTTTAAAGAAATATTTTAAAAAAATAAAATTATAACATATCAGCCTTTAAACTTTTTTTAATAAAAGGATTTGTCAGAATGATAAATTAAATTTTATCTGCTCCATAAACAGTTCTACATAAGCTAATGTGCATTCTAAAATTCTCAACACTTCTGAGAAGGTAGGCTATTTTCCATTGACCGGTTAAGATTTACAACAAAAATTTGGTCTGATTTTCGCATTGGTCTGAACACAAATATGACAGACAGACTGAATGAATTTGTAAATCCACAGTTTGACAGCAGAGGGCGCTTATGAACTGCAGAACAGAGCTGTTTCCATGGTAACCTCTGTAAACAAAGCTGCGCTGCACTTCTAAACACTGCTTTATTATGCATTACACGGAGGGAAGATGGAAAGCAAATGCCATCGAAACTTTTCTGAAGACAGTCGGTTTCCTATTATGCATTCACACAAATAATGAAATCATATATTCTTTCATATAATTTCCCTCAGCAGTCTGCCTTCAGTCATGTTTTCACACAAAACGAAACTACTCTACGTGTTGCGCCTGCGTAAGACTCTTAATAACTTTGATTAAAGCTGAACTGTATTTACTGTGAATTTTTCTAATCGCGATAATCAAATACGGGTTTAATGATAATTAAAATACATAACGGGATCATTAAAATAACCTCACGGCCGATTTGTCAATATGTCTTTGCGAGCTACCTCCAATCAACTGGTAGCTCGCGAGCGACGTGTTTTCAAGAAAAAAGAGACCGAGGCAGCAGTTGTGAATGGGGTGGCCAACCCTAGCCCCGCCCCTGTGTTAAGGGCGTTAAATATTTTTAACGCGTTATCTGAAAAAATTAATCTTCCGCGTTAACGCGCTAATTTTGACACCACTAATATATATATATATATATATATATATATATATGTATATGTGTATATATATATATATACTGTATACATATATATATTTGATTTGTACTGTATTTTAGTGCGTTCTGCAATTTCAATTCTCTGTTAGTGTTTAGTGTTACGCACCAGGGAGTAAGAGAGTAACGCAATTTCAATTCTCTGTATGTATGTACGGTACATGTGGCAGAATTGACAATAAAGCAGACTTTGACTTGACTTTGACTAGAGTCTGGCTGCAGATGCAGACGCATGTACTCTCAGCCGCGCATGCGCACTTAGACACATGCACTCTCTGCCGGACGCATGCGTAAATACATCAAAATACAAACTAAAGGCACGACATAAAAGAAAAAAAGAAATTCTGTTAACTCCGCCTGAAAATATATGAGAATGAAAAAGTATTTCATGAGGTGAAATCCTATTTTTAAAGGGTGGAGATTACTGCTTTTTAAGAGTACCGTAAAGACTGGTGGTTCAGGTCACGGCTCGGATTTTTATAAAATTATAGCTCAAAGACATTGTTGAACATCTACACTAACAATGTCCGATTACTTCGCACATGTACCCATGTACGTTACTAATTAACAGTAATACATTATTAAAAACTTTTTTCTTGTACACACATTCTTCCTGCCTAAAAATATTTGACCTTAAGTCAGTTATACAGTAATTAAATTGAAACCGAAAAAAAAAACACCTATTAATATTTCTTCATTGTAGAAAGACATATATATATATATATATATAAATAATGTACAACTTTATAATGAATTAAATCATTAACAAGCACCTGTTTATATTCCTTCATAGTAGAATGAGAAATGTATGTGTATTTAACATTCCATAATGAATTATTAAATCATCAACTAACAAATCAAAGTCTGCTAGTAACATTCAATGTTAATATGCTTTCCAAAACTGACACCAGAAAATAATTAAACAGCAGTTGGTGATTGTTGACTTTAGTATATAATAAAACAAAAACATGGCGTTGTGAGTGGATTATTTACAGTTGCTTATTTACAACGCAGCGCTGCGCCATGTCTTTAAAATTCGAAGACATTGTTTTCTATGCGTGTACGCACACCGGCGGCGTCATTCGGCATCTGTCCGCGGCTTCCAGCTATGACTCAGGATGCTGTTCAAATTCCTGCCGCGCCACAGAGCGCCATCTGAATTGTTTTATATTTAATAACATCATATTTGTCTCAAATCGTTGTTAATACATTATACCACTGCTGCAAAATAATGTACAACTTACATTAGTTTTACAGCTTGAATAAAATGTAAACATATAGAATTAAATGTATAATAAACGTAGTCCTTTTAATCTTTTATTTATCTCTTGAGACATTTTCACATACGCAAAATATTACAGTATAGGCCTATGTAACAATTGCCTGTCGTGATTATATTCACTGTCGTCGACTGCCACCTACTGGATTTACCAGGACACAACCGTTACAACACACATCAGGTAATTTAAATAGCGGAGTAGCGGGCTGCAATGGACGACGAAAAACTAATTAACGAAGTAGGGAAATACCCAGAATTATATGCCACAAACCATAGATTCTTCAAAGACAACATAAGGAAGTCATCAGCGTGGAGGAAGATTGCCGATGTCATCGGTTTTTCAGGTAAGAATGTCTAATTTACGATCTGAGGTAGGGGTGGGCGATATGACCAAAATCTTATATCACGATATGACTAATTCTATATCACGATAACAATATATATCACGGTATAGTTATTTTTACTTTATATTTTTTTTTTTGTTGATCTTTCATTCCATAGAATTTTCATAATCCTTGTCACCATGTCAATATCAAACTAATAGAAATATAATACAATATAAAAAAATACAATATAAAACAAAAAAGCTGTGTACGAACATGCCTTTGTGTGTGTGTGTGTGTGCGTGTGTGTGTGTGTATGTATTGTATTGTGTATTGATGTGAATTAATGTTAGACCGTAAACGCTATTGGATGCGAAAATTTTTTGGAAGAAATCCCAACAATAAAGTGAAATTAAATTTAATTGAATACAAAAAAAACACAAAAAAACTCAAGCTCACTGAAGATAAACAATCAGTGATGAAATAAGGATAAGAAACTAATTGCAAGCAATAGGGCAAAAACCTACATAAATAAACGCTACACATTGTGTAAATTAATTAGTCTTCACTGTGTTAATTAGATAGATATAATTAACGTGTATTATGTATAGACTCTATACATAGGCTAATTAAATATGTTATTTATTATTTTTATTAATTTATTCTTATTAAAGTTACAAAATTGATATAGTCAAGAGCAGTGAGAGATTGTTGTTTGATTAATGGCAGACGAATATTGGAGCGCTTCCCCTTTAAGACCGAAGTCCGGAACCAATATACTGGTACACATGCATTTTTTTCAGCTGTTTACTCTCTCTTAAGACCTAAATCACTGTTTATGAGGATACTTGCAAAGACAGGGATTCTTACGCATACAAGTGTGTTTATGTAATCGTTCAAAGCCAATAAAGCGGCCAAAAAATACGGCTCCTCTCACACAGAAACAGAGACGGCGCACGCATATAGCTCTGTTGTTTGTGTTTCAACGGCTTAAAATCGGTTGTTTTAAAACTGCAGTCCATGCTACAGATGTAGTCCCTCGTTTAGGAACGAGCTCCTTGTTTTGTCGTGTCGGATTGTGCTCCTACTCGGAGCCACCTGCTTCTGTGTCTACTCTTCACGCAGTCATCCAAATGATGAAAAAGTACCGTAAACAATGTATTTTGCGACACCACGAAATAAACGATAGAGCATAATATGAAACGATAGACTTTTTATTTCGTCCATCCGATATATATCGCCCAGCCCTAATCTGAGGTAAAATGTTCAGTGACAGTCATTAGTAACAACTGTATGTAATTGTACAGTACAATCATAATATAACGTACAGTACAGACATTGTCTTAATGTCCTTAAATAACAATAATGTTGACCACAAACTGACAATTATGTTATTTTAAGTAAACAAATCCTCATGTTGAATTAAGATAAACTACCTCAACTGGAATATGATTATAATTGAAGTTAACAAAGAAATAAGCACATCTTACACAAAAAAATTTAGCATCTTTGTTTTTATTTAGCAAACAAATCATATTAGTAGCTACAGCATAAGAAATGTTGAAATTGCTTATAATAATACAAAACAATGCTAATAATTGATGAATGGCAATCTAGCCTAATATGAATGCTAATGATAATCAGAGACTAAATTATTATGAGCTAAGCAGGAATAAGATATCTAGGAAGTGATCAAATCTAATATCAATTAAATTATTAAAGTAAAGCCAGTAAGGCAACACTATAGTGACATTACACCATTTCATTCTGCCAAGATACATGTCCTTCAGAGTTGAAAAAAAAAGCAGAATTTATCTCGAACAGTGTAGGCCTCCCTTGCACCACGAGGTCCACCAGCAGTAGAGATGCTCTCCATTGATCCAGTAGTTGGAGCACTGGTATTTAGCCACCTCTCTACTTCCATTGGCTTGAGTAGAAAGTTGTGCAGGAGGCATGCTGACAAAATAAGGCTGTTTATTTTGTCAGGGTATATGTTGATCCTACTATGCAGGATCCTCCAGCGAGATGACAAAATGCCAAAGGCATTTTCCACCACATTGTGCGCTCGAGACAATCTGTAGTTGAAGACGCGTTGTTGTGTGGATAAGTCTCGACCAGGGTAAGGCCGCATCAGGTAGATTTTTATTTGGGAATGCTGCATCCCCAACGATGGTGAATGGCATCTTCCCCAAATGCTCCGCTCCTGGTAGCTGCTGATCATCGGGCACCTCCAGCTTTTTTGCATCCAATGCCTTCCCTATGGCTGAGCCAGCAAATACACCCCCATCACTTGACCGTCCATACTCTCCAATATGGACTAGACGGAAGCGATATTCAGCATCGACCACAGCCAATAATACTACAGAGAATGTTTTTTTGTAATTAAAGTAAAGGCTGCCTGAATGAGGTGGTGCAAAGAGGAGGATGTGCTTCCCATCTATCGCTCCTATGCAGTTAGGGAAATTCCACCTAGTTGAAAACTTTGAAGCAATATTCCTCCACTCCTGCTCAGTAGGTCTTGCTAGGTGTGTATCCATCATGCGCTTGTTAATTGCAGAACATGTTTCCTTGATGCCTTTAGCCACTGTGCTCTCCCCCATACGATAGTGGAAGGCAAGCGTTCTGATTGAATTTCCTGAGGCCAGATACCTGTAAAACAAACAATAATATAAACATTAATTTCTATCTCTTCACAGAAAATGAGTGCAGGACAAGATGGAAGTCACTTCGAGACAACTACATTAAGTGGAAAAAAAAGACAGCAGTTGCCAAGTGGCTCTGGAGCAATGCGTCAACAGGAATGGAAATATGCTGCTGCGATTTCCTTCCTGAATGTATTTCTACAAAATCGAAGGTAATATTTGTAGTAATGTAGTAATGCACTTCAAATTAACTTTGTAACAAAGAGTGCATATGACTAAAGTATGACTTGAAGTAGACTTTTAAAGGGATAATTCAACCAAAAATGAAAATGATGTCATTAATCACTCGTCTCACTTGTCGTTTTATCAAAAATATCTTAATTTGTGTTTCGAAGATTACGGGTTTGGAACGACATGAGGGCGAATAATTAATGACAGAATTTTCATTTTTGGGTGAACTGTCCCTTTAATGGTAGTAAAAATTGTGTCCCTCTTTCTTTTCCCCAGTACAATCAGTAATGTGGATTTCGAAAACTATATGGATGGGTCGATCCATGAAGGTGATTTAGACACACAAATGACATCAGAAGAGGAAAGCCCAGTACCGGAGACAGCAGGGACTGAAAGTGAAGAAGTTCTAGAACAGCCCCAGAAAAAAAAGAAAAGAAGAGACAACCCAAAAAGTCCGAACACACAAATTAATGAAAAACTTATGGACTTTAGTAACACCAACAGTGCCACCAAAACAACATGAAACGGAGCTTTTCCTTCTAAGTTTAGCACCTCAAATGAGATCTCTGGGAAAAAGAGAACAAACCAGAGCCAAAATAGAGATGCTACGTATCCTGGATGACCTGGATGTGCAGAGTCAGGCACATCATGGGCCAGGTGTGCCGAGTTACCACACAGGACCACCACTATTTGGTAGCTTGAATGCTCCACATTAAAATATTGTGGCACCCTCAGTTTCCTCAACATATCTTGTGCCATATTCATAATTCAATGAGATGTTATTTATTTATCTATCTATCTGTCTGATTGTCTGTCTGTTTTGCTTGCTTGGTTGATTGATTTGGAAATTGTTTCCCAATCCTGTTTTATGTTTTAGATTACATACCGATACTGTTACTGCAATTATTTTTATTAAAAGTATCCATGTGTACATTACTGTGTTATCTTGTCATATGGCTCACATGGTAAAATCCATTTAATGAATTATAGTTTTGAAATAATTTCCTCTTTCTTCCAACAACATAATATTATTACATTGTAAATCAGATATACAAAAAAGTTAAATAGAAAATTGCTTACCTCAAATGTCACTGCAAGTTTTTCCTTTGGCCCAATTGGTGTCCGGTAATTTATAGACATCCCTGTGATGTCAGGTCCAATAATTGACAACAGGTCCTCCATTTGCTGTGTACTCATTCTGAAGTACTGCAGGTGCTTTTCCGGGCTTATTTGCAGCTCCTGAACAAGGTGGTGGTAAGCGCCAAATTGTGTCCTTTTTTCATTTAGAGGGTGTACCCAAATGCGATTGACTGTTTGGTTTCTTTTGTATTCTGTGACATAAAAGTAGCAGTGCAGCAGTTTTTTTGTTGTCAGACAAAATTTGATCTGTTTGGGAAGAACAGGAAAAACACAGGGCATTCATACACAAACCTTAATATGTTACATAAGTTAATTATACACCCACATTTATGTCTGATGCATTTTTCTTGGCAACTTGGGAATACACAGCCCTGTATGTATGTATATTTATATATTTATTTCTAGGACTATACAAACACACCGTGGTATTATCTATGATTTTCATCAGATTAATTATTATTTTGTACATTGTGCGTTACAATTATCATTGTGCAATATTCTTTATTACCATAAAAAAATTAAAATATAAAAAAATAGATATTATAAACTGAAACCTAAACTAAAATACAGTACATTTGTTTCATTGAAATAAAAACTTTACAAGGCGTTTGGTTACATTTTCACTCAGGCTGGCTAGCTAACTTTAGCTAAACAATATTGCTACTATGTAACAGTTGCCTAGACAACAGATACAACAAAACAGTAACAGACTTTTCATAACACAGATTCTTTTCATTGATTAACGTTAAAAACTCAGCTATTATCAATTAAAATAATATATTTAAAATAATAATAATAAATTAAGTTAAAACTCACCCATCTTGCAGCTCAGAACTTGATACGAAATTGAGCTGGCGCGTATAGAATGTGCGCGTCAGGTGTGCGATACCTCGAGTTGTCCTAGATGCGGCGCTGCGCTTCTCGCCCGGTGTGCGACCCCCTTTACAGTTTCTGTTGTTGAACAATTTTAATACATACATAAAATAAATGAAATATTACTGACTATACTATTAAAATCATTACATAAGACAAAAAAAAAAAATTGACTTTTTCAATTTTGTGTTCGACAAAAGATTCTCAGATGCATGTTATCCACCACATTCTCTAAAAATGTATGCATGTCCTGCGTTAATTTAAAAACCAATATCAGTGGCTCTACAAGATCGTCCTTGATGAACTCTGCACAGATAAACTGCTCCAAGGCCTCAGCAGCTTCTTCATCCTCCATGCACAGTATACAAGGAAGCTGAACTGATCCAAGAAGATCCCCAGAGTTCTCGATGCACCACTGACTGGCAGTCTTAAGATCCATCATGACACGCACCTAAGAAACAACAATGCAAAAGAGGATACATAATATGCTGAACAATAATGGCTGCAACCCCTCTAACAATACCTACTTTTCGTGGAGACTGAACCACCTGCTTCTCCGGTGCAAACTCAAGGGTGAAAAGATTGGTTTCATCAACCTAAAAAACAAATATAAATTCTGAGTTTGAGCTTGTTACCTTTAGTACTACCATTTTAAGCTAACTGGCACTTTTCCTGAGGAGCTGCTACAAAGTAAAATATACATGTTACCTGTATGTGAAAAGGCTCTTCCTGTTAGTGGAAAAAAATATGGCACAAGTTTACCTGGTTTGTCATGATAACATGCCATTTTTATCCTTATGATTCCCAAGTAAGAGATTTCTTCAAACCTCATTTTTTGCAACCTAAATACAGGCTGCTGATCACCTCTCAGGAAGGCTTTTAACTCCTCAGCATAGTGAGCAAACAATTTTCCATGTCTGGAAAATAGTGATTGAATATTGAATGTTACATAATTCTGTTCTAATGAAAGCTTTAAATATTCAAGTCCAAAAAACAAACAATTCTTTACCGTTCCAGTACGAAGTTCTCCATTAACATGACGCACCATCATTTCCTCAGCTCTGCCACGTTCAGCTGCTCAAAACATAAGTTAATGCCCATTATAAGTTATATGGTCTCAAAGTTACTGAAAACTATACTAATACTTACAATTGTGTAGTCAAATGGGGCATCCAGCACTATGTACAATGCAGACTATAAATGAAAGACAAGTCAGTATTAGGGCAAAAACAATATAAATTAACCACAAACATATTGTACATGTTACGAATAAGCACAGATAAGCAACAAGCAGCGGGTCCAAATGCAGTTTAAGATCCTTTAACCTGTTAACCAGCACCCCCCATATTGGGAATCACAGCTGAAAATGACTAACTAACTTAAAATGGTAACAGCTCCTGACTTCAGTGTGCCACACACACAATTTTGGTGTCTTTGGAAAGAAGACCCTTTGGCCTTTACTATCCATCATCCAGAGTTGATAATGCTCAAAAATATAAAAAGTTATAGACACTGAAGTGCCTTGATAAAAATTGTACCACACTGAATTTTTTTTAAATTTCATATAAAAATACATGAAATCAGCCCTGAAGCAATCCAGAAAAGTAATGGGTTGAAAGTCACATGTCTCATGAGTTTATATTTCAAATCTGAAGAAGATACCATGAAAAATGAGATTCATGAGATTCATTTTTCTAGTCCCCCCCCCCCCCTCCGTTTGAGGAAAAATATTTACCAAATTATTGAAGGGTTCTACTACAAACTATTTAGTCATTATACATGCCACTGCAGTTTTTCAATTATAAAACAGTATACAGAATCTTAGACATCGTATCAGTGATTTATTTGAGAAAATAAATTAGAACTAGAAAAATACAATAATTTTTGAGTGATGAAAAAAAAAACAATAATAAAAAAAAATAACTTAAGTACATACTAATTTCCTGACATACAGATAGATGCTCCTGCTCATACATTAGTAATCACTTGCTGACGATCATTCATGCAGATGCTAATCATATAGATGGCCGCCCAATATAGTCAATAATCACATTATAATGGCCTTTTATATAGACTGCATTCACACTGATATCTGTGAACAGTCAGTAATTACATGCTGATTATCAGCCATACGGATGTTAATCACACAGATACAGGCATATTACCCACAAAACACGCAAACATATATGAAAACTGTTGAAGAAGAAAAAAAAGAAAAGTTATTTGTGCTAAAAAGATCGCTAAGTTACGCCCCATCTGATGACAGGTGCGTCACAGCATGCGTCACGCGCCGTCGCGAGGGAGCGCCAGAATTCAAATAAACAATCTTCCGTGTATCTTTGACTGTTTTTTTTTTGGATGATTTCATTCTGTTTGGGACATTGTCTGCTACAAAATCATGCTGTTTTTTTACCACCAAGACGTTGTTTTTGAGCATAATTTGTTCCATAACGGACACAAACAATAACTCTCCCTGAAGAGATGAGACGTAAACAAAGGAATAACGATCCAAATTACAACGTTGTCGTTTCTTTGGACTAAAACTGCTCGATGGAATGTTGTTCAGTGGACCCTTATCTTTCAAACTAAACCAGGATTTACAACAGTGGATACGTTTGAGAGTCGTTATCAGGATGAATCTGGTATGTACTGCGGTTTTTTTATACATGTTTTGATGTGTACTGCTTACACAAATTTAGCAAATACATTCCGTATAAGCTTTCTATCGAAAAACAGCGATCTGTCGTCGATGCTTGAGGCTTAGACCTTCAAAATGATATATAGTTTGTCAAGATTCATTTTGTCCTGTTTTACTTTATCTGTTTGAAAACAATGACGTGTGCAAACAAAGAGCTTTCAGTGCGCCGGCGTCCTGGTGCATGTTAACAGGTTAATGATAATCCACAGAGATATATGTCCAAAATACATGACCGAACCAAGAAAGGGTCACAGGAGGTAACACTTAACAACTCACACAGACAATAACAAACCGGGGCTTAATATACACAAACACAGGACCAAACAGGAAATGGAACACAGCTGAACCAGGTAGACACTAATGAAAACACAGCATGATGGGAAATGGAGTCCATGACCAGAACAGGCAGGAACACAAACCACAGGAACGCCCTCTAATGCCTCACAGTGGTGCAGGCAACTGGGCGTGACATAGCCCCCCCTCTAAGGGCGGATTCCAGACGCCCTACACTGTCAAAGTCCAGGAGGGCGGTGGTACAGAGGGGGACACAGGGGGAGGGAAGGAGGGCCAGGACCGTGGAGAGGCACGGGAGGCAGAGGCAGGACAGAGGGTGAAGGCCACAGATGAGTCCGCTGAGCAGAGGGTCGAGACCAGATCAAAGCCAGAGGTGGAGCTGATTGGACTGAAGGCGGTGGCCACGGTGGAGTCAGCGGAACAGAGGGTAGAGACCAGAGTAAAGCCAGAGGTGGAGCTGATTGGACTGAACTAGGATTAGGACCAGAGACTTGAACTAGACTTGGTTCTAGAATGGATTCTTGGACTGGACTTGGCTCAGGAACAGAAACTTGAACTGGACTTGGCTCCGGAACGGATTCTTGAACTGGAATTGGTTCTGGAACGGATTCTTGGACTGGACTTGGCTTAGGACCAGAGACTTGAACTGAACTTGGTTCTGGAATGGATTCTCGGACTGGACTTGGCTCAGGATCAGAGACTTGAACTGAACTTGGCTCCGAAGTGAGAGTACAGTGTACAGCCCAGACACACAACATTGCCACTGCCATGACTGGAAGCACTGCAGACAGAGGAACCACCTCTATAATCTCCACTGTTGAAGGCCTTGGGATGCCAGCTGCTCTCACTGACCTCAATGGTGGGTCCGCCAAACTGGAAGCTAGCCTCAAACGCCCAGAGAAAGCCTTATTGTCTCCAAATACAACACTGCTGATGACAGGGAACTCTGGTTTGACATCCATGATGACTGGAAACTCTGGAGTGTCGTCCATGGCGGCTGAAGACTTTGGTGTGGCTTTCATAACAGCTGGAGGCTCTGGAGTGGCGAACCAGACAGGTGAAGTGGCAACTCTGGCTGATGAGGTGGCAGGTGAAGAAGCAGCTCTGGCAGGTGGTGGCTCCAGCTGTGGCCTGGCAGCTATCTTGGGTGCTGACTCTGGCTGTGACGTGGTGGCCATCTTTGGAGCTGACCTTGATATGGCGGCCATTTTGAATGTCGACTCTGACTGGAGCATGGCAGCCATCTTGGGAATTGGCTCTGGCATGGGAGTGGTGACAAACACTGGACTTGCAATCGTCAGTGTGTGGCATGGTGGCAATCCTGGTCGGCCAGGACTCCGTGGCCACTAGGAGCCCACGGCCTACTGCCCCCCGGCAAAAAATGTTTAGGGGAGACTTCCTCTTCCACTTCCCCGACAGTGAACTCAGATCCACAAAACAATAAAACGAAGTCAATATATTGTGCCAGGGACCAACCTGGATCCTCATCAGGCAAGTGGAGGCTGATATCCAGATCAAGCCCACTCCAAAAACAGTCCCTCAGCAACGCATCATCGCCAGGCACAAGGTGGCAATACGAAAGAAACTCCTCCACGTAAGCCTCAATGTTACGCCCCCTTTGATAAATGGAACAAAGTTTCTTTAAAGGGTCACAACGAGTACCTTGATGTGGGCGCATGATGAAAACTGCTGGATCCCTTGTTGTGGTGAGTTGTTCTGTTACGAATAAGCACAGATAAGCAACAAACAGCGGGTCCAAATGCAGTTTAAGATCCTTTAATGATAATCCACAGAGATATATGTCCAAAATACATGACAGAACCAAGAAAGGGTCACAGGAGGTAACACTTATCAACAACTCACACAGACAATAGCAAACCGGGGCTTAATATACACAAACACATGACCAAACAGGAAATGCAACACAGCTGAACCAGGTAGACACTAATGAAAACACAGCATGATGGGAAATGGAGTCCATGACCAGAACAGGCAGGAACACAAACCACAGGAACGCCCTCTAATGCCTCACAGTGGTGCAGGCAACTGGGCGTGACAGTACACATCTTACCATCAACATAAATATACCACAGTCGTTTCCATATGGTTGTCCTGGAAAACCCTTAAATATAATGAAAGGAGGGAATAAGCACAATTTCATACATAGATGGGACAGAATAGATAGACGGATAGATTAGAGATAGATAGATGGACAGGATAGACGGATAGATTAGAGATAGATAGATAGATAGATGGACTAGACAGATAGATGGATAGATGGACAGATTAGAGATAGATAGATGGATAGATAGCCAACCTGTAAATCAAGACCTGTTTTTTCAGTCCATTTTCCAGGTATTATCCTATATGCAATGTCTCCTGTCAAGAATGCAAAAGGGCAAATACATTAATAATAATAATTGCTGTGACAAAATGTAAGGGTGTACAAGCTTATGTATGCGCAAGGTTATTGAATAGATTAATAGATATTCAGAATGGTCTTAATATTCTTTCTCTCTCTATCACATACAAGAATACATGCACGCATGTATACATACGTACATAAGTTTGTGTAAAAACAACCTTTCCGCATACATCTACAACAGTGCGTCTCATATGGGGGTCTGTTTCAGATAGACATCCATAATCTTTGAGAACAGTGTTATTTTGTTTCTCTGCCTTGGTAATCACCTACACAAAGTGATAAACCCAAAATTAAACAGAGACCCCAGTATGAGAAACCTGCTCACAAAAGAAACAAACTTTCAAGCTCCAGCAAACAACGGAACTCTCATTTACAATGAGAGTTCAAAAGAAACAGACCAGCTCTAAACAGCAGAATCAACATCTAAAGCAGGGGTGACAAACTCAGTTCCTGGAGGGCCACAGCCCTGCAGTGTTTTGCTTCAACCCTAATTAAACACACCTGTTCCAGCTAATCATGTCAATCAGGCTTATTTAAAGGGGTCATATGATGCTTTTTTAAAGATCATTATTTTGTGTATTTGGTGTAACAGAATATGTTGACATGCTTTATTGTTAAAAAAAAACATTATTTTTCAAATACTGTACATTATTGTAGGTCCTCTATGCCCCGCCTCTCTCAAACGCTTCGTTTTCTACAAAGTCCCTCCTTCCGACAAGCGCAGTCTGCTCTGATTGGCCAACTGGCACAGTGCATTGTGATTGGCTGAAAATCACAAGCACTCGTCAGAAATGTAATGCCCCTTTCCATAATCGCCAGCTTCAACTTTCAAAATAAAAGTAAATGTAACCCTGTTGAAATCCTTATCATTAGTAAAAGTTATATAAGTTGGAATTAATAATTTCATAGTTTAATAAATGGAATTTGAGGTTAAAAAAGTTAAGAATCAGCAATGAAGTTGTGATTTTGCTCAATAAGAAAAATGCATATTGTGTTATGTTCATGTTTTACATTTAAAAGGTTAAATATTTTTTGGTTAATAATATTTGTGAAGATGCTTTAATGATGCTGGTAAGAATAGAAAGAAAGAGTTACAGAAATGTTTTGTGAATTTATTTTATTTCTGAAAGTTTGTAATGAGCCTATCAGGGTTGAGGTCAAAGGACAAAGGAGAGAAGAGGATCGCGAGACGCGAGTGTGTTGACGGATAAGAAAAATGTGGTTAATGTTAATATAGCTAATGCACCCGTTTTAGTGAAAGTGTTCAACAAGGACTCTTAGATTCACTTTAATGGTGATAATTCTGTCAGTGTGAGTGGCATACTCCGCACACGAAGACTGAAATTAGTGCTTAGTGTTTTGCATGGACTTCACTATCAAGCTAGCGGCCAGCGATCTCGAGTAGTTAAGGCTGTGTGGAACTGTGAGTGACGTTGATCAAAGACCCTGACGGAGCCGGATAGCGTTACCGAGAGATGGACTTTGCCCGTATCGTCGACCATGTGACTTTCCTCGTCAACCTTCTCTTCTCTTCAACTCTCTTCATCCTGTTTCCTGTTACTGACGCCTTTGATCCTGTCCGTGCGAGCTTACATCTACATTGAGTATATAAGGTACCATTTGTTTTGTTTGGCCTGTGTGGTGAAGCAGCCATTTCGTTTAAGGCTACAACGTACTCAAGCTACATTCAGGCCTGCATCATTTGAACATTTGAAGGGTATTTCAAATTTAAAATAGAGTTTTGCCGGCTATTTTATTTTCTTGGGCCCTATTGTTTGAATGTGAATGTAAATGCCTTTGTGATCTGAAAAGTGAGTTTATTAATACCTTTTTACTTTCTGACCCACTTTTTCTAACTAAATCTGTCATAATAAAACAGTTGTGGTTACTGACTGATATTTTAAGTTGATTAAGGAAAAAGAGTAATTTTTGAGTTAAATGTGAAAGTATTTATAAGATAAAAGTACTTGAAAGACATTTCATTTCCGTTTAAAGTGTAAATAGTACTGCTTAAATAGTGATTTAGAGAGAAAGAGTATTTCATACAAGGAGTTAATAATTACACACACACCAGTTGAATACTGATACATTTATTATTGAAACTCACATATTTGACTGAAAAGAAATTTAAAGAACTCAGGATAGCCACCTCTCATTATAGTGAAACAAGCTAGAGAGGCGCTACATAAAGACAGTCAATAATGTCCTTAGTTTTACCATCAGTTCAAGCCCGAGAGGGGAACAGAGTCGTGTGACAGACACAGTGATGATGCTCGTATGTGTTTGCACACAAGCCGTGGTTAAAGGCTGGAATACACTACACGACTTTTAAAATCGGAACAGATTTTTAAAACACTAGGCATGTTTTCTAGGCACTAGGAAAACTGGGCATCATGCACTATGTGACTGAAGATCATACACTACCAGACTTTAAAGTCCGTGTAAAGTCAATTCTGAGAATTGTTTGTAAACACATTATAAATGTTAGAAATGCATTGCTGAAACATGTTAGAAAGACTGTGAACTATGTAGTACTTAATTGTGGAGTTAGACCGTTAAACAGTTTTTCACCATTTTCGTGATCAGGATTTTCTGGGCGGGGCTAAATCAGAACTCGATGCAATCGAGCACTGCCCCTTTCCCAGCACTATAAGAGATATGTTCGACTTGAAGCAGTGCTGCAGACCGACCGGTGTGTGACATCAAAGTACAGTGAGAGCTACAGAGAGCAGACGCTCCTGAGGCTTTCAAATTGCTCTCGCAGTACTTTGATGTCATACACTGATCGATCTGCAGCGCTGCTTCAAGTCGAACACACCTAAAAACTAGAGTATCCTACATTAATATCAGTGGTTCACGGCTCAATCGCGAGTTACTGTCATTACCGCTAGTTACTACAGCCTACAGTTTGTTAGCTAGTTATGCCTTCGTCACGTAAATGCATAATACCTGGTTGCGATCATAAAACAGCTCATCTCCTTATTAAATAAGCTGCAGAGGAAGACAGTTGAGAGAGACGGCAGCTTTCCCGTGAGTGGGCGTGGTTTCAGCGCCGCCAGTGGAAATTCCCCAGCGTTTGAGAGCAGAGAATACTGCGTATTTTTTCAAGATTTTAATACCTTATTTTATTTACTTGCCGTTTTTTTTAGCATTCAAATTTGGCTGGGTGGTTAATAACACATTTTTCTGTGGTGTGACAAACTCAGAACACATTTAATATTGACTTTACACGGACTTTAATGTTGTTCCGATCACAATGAACTCATGCAGAAACGTGCGCCTTGTTGCTAGGAGACGCATGACAAATGAAAACGTGTGTTCTAAAATCAGGCTGAAAATATCAAACAAGTTTGATATCCTCCGACTGGATAGAATCAAAGTCTGAAGCTAAAAAAATCTGTGACCATCATACACTATGCAATTTTCTGTGGAATCTGTCAGCTTTAATCTGCAGACTGGCTCTGACTTTCCTCACTTGTTCAGACTTTAAAATCGGGGGGAAAAAATCGCGTAGTGTATTCCAGACTTAAGACAGATGTTTCCACATGTGTTTGAATGAGCCATTTTAGGGGGGCGTGGCAGTCTTAACTTTGATAAAGAATATCTCTTTGGTTTTGAGACTTTAGTCTTTGCAACTTCAGGGATCTTATCTATGCACAGGGATCTTATCAGCTTGTAACACTCCAAAGAGAAAGGAAAACTTGAAATCGCATCATATGACCCCTTTACAAACTACAGAGTTCTCATACCGTAAGCAGAAGCTTACAAATGATGACACACCAGAGATTACAAAATAGTTCTTTAACACCTAAGAAAGTCAGTTATATGAATTTGGAATGAGATGGTGCTGAGTGAATTCTGACAATTGTTTTTTTTCTTTCATCTGTACCTTCAAAATGAAAAAGAGGGGTCCTGATGGAAAAGGTCTGAGAAACCTGCTTTATAATAGAAATAAGAACAGCTTCTATGCTATACAAATAATAATAAAAAAAATCGAACAGATGAACTTGATCAATGAACTTGAACAGAGAAAGGTCATAGGAATGTAATCTCTAAACAACAGAACTTGCATTTAATGATTTTATCTAAAGACCTCAACAGTGATTTGTATGTCTGGGCACCAAATCCATGTGGTGTCTCAGCACATTTAGAATCTAGACAGAATCACTCTCTGTGCTGGTTTCAAAACCTAAAGAAATTAAATTTAAAATCAAACTAATATACTGAAATTAACTATTAACATACTGCATTTACAACCCCAAATCAGAAAAAGTTGGGACAGTATGGAAAACGCAAATAAAAAAAGAAAGTAGTGATTTCTAAATTTACTTTGACTTGTATTTCATTGCAGACAATATGAACACAAAATATTTCATGTTTTGTCTGGTCAACTTCATGTCATTTGTAAATATACATCCTTTCCTGTCATTCAGACTTGCAACACATTCCAAAAAAAGTTGGGACAGTAAAGCATTTACCACTTTGTAATGTTGCCATTCCTTTTCACAACACTTAAAAGACGTTTAGGGACTGAAGACACCAAGTGATGAAGTGTTTCAGGTGTAATTTTGTCCCATTCTTCCTGCAAACAAGTCTTAAGGTGGGCAACAGTACGGGGTCTTCGTTGTCGCATTTTGCGCTTCAAAATGCACCACACATTCTCTATTGGAGACAGGTCGGGACTGCAGGCAGGCCAGTCAAGTACCCGTACCCTCTTCCTCCGCAGCCAGGACTTTGTAATGTGTGCAGAATGTGGTTTTGCATTGTCTTGTTGAAATATGCATGGACGTCCCTGGAAAAGATGTCTTCTTGAAGGCAGCATATTGTGCTCCAAAATCTCTATGTACTTTTCAGCATTAATGGTGCCATCACAGAAGTGCAAGTTACCTTTGCCAAGGGCACTGACACAACCCCATACCATGACAGACCCTGGCTTTTGGACTTGTTGCTGGTAACAGTCTGGATGATCCTTTTCTTCTTTGGTCCGGAGCACACGGCGTCCATTCCTCCCAAAAAATACCTGAAATACTGATTCATCTGACCACAGTACACGTTTCCACTGTGTGATGGTCCATCCCAGATGCCTCCGAGCCCAGAGAAGTCGACGGCGCTTCTGGACACTGTTAACATAGGGCTTCCTTTTGGCACAGTACAGTTTTAACTGGCATTTGTGGATGTAACTACATATTGTGGTACTTGACAAAGGATTTGCCAAAGTAGTCCTGAGCCCATGTGGTGATATCGCTTATAGATGAATGACGATTCTTGATGCAGTGAGGGATCGGAGATCCGCCTGAGGGATCGGAGATCACGGTTGTTCAGCTTAGGCTTGCGCCCTTGTCCTTTACGCACTGAAATTCCTCCAGATTCCTTGAATCTTTTAATTATGTTATGCGCTGTTGAAGGTGAAATATCCAAATCTCTTCCTATCTTTCTTTGAGGAACATTGTTTTTAAACATTTCAATAATTTTCTCACGTATTTGTTGGCAAACTGGCGATCCTCGGCCCATCTTTGCTCCTAAAGGACTAGACATTTCTTGGATGCTGCTTTTGTACCAAATCATAATTACAATCACCTGTTGACATCAACTGTTTCAAATCACATCATTATTTAACCAATTTACCTCATTACTAGCCCTAAATTGCTCCTGTCCCAACTTTTTTTGGAATGTGTTGCAGGTCTGAATGACAGGAAAGGATGTATATTTACAAATGACATGAAGTTGACCAGACAAAACATGAAATATTTTGTGTTCATATTGTTCATTTTGTGTTCATTATTGTTCATAATGAAATACAAGTCAAAGTAAATTTAGAAATCACTACTTTCTTTTTTTATTTGCGTTTTCCATACTGTCCCAACTTTTTCTGATTTGGGGTTGTAGTTTGAAACCTCTTTTTTCAAACAAAATTATCTTATATAAATATTATACATTAATAAATATGTAGTCCACTGAAGAAATGATAGCGAAACAAGACTCTAAACAAATTCCAAAAGGGAGCTTAATGTGAAAATAAGAATTCAATTCCAGTGACCTTTTATATCGGGCGCTACACCAAAAAAAAAAAGGCCATCGGGTGGCACCAATGCTCCACTGTTATTGTTTAATGCATACTCTGTCACAAATTAGCTAATTAGTTTCCATATCACTTCTATCAGAAAATAGGTATCAAATATGGAAACTTGAGTCTTAGACCTTTCCGGTACATGGTTTGCCGTTTGAAACAGCAAACTTTAATGAACTAAACAAATGCCCAGCTAAAAGAGGCAGCTGAAAGGATTTAAAGCAGTGTTTGAATGCAAAATAGACTGAGTTTAAGAGACATAAAAACATACATATTTCATTTATGTCTGTTTAATTGTTTTTATAACAACATAAACATGAATCATAACTTGATTTTGCAAGATTTGTAAACAGGTGCTCTATGGTTATCTGTCCCCTTTTCTCACACAGTAAAGAGGTAAAATCACTGCAAATTTAATTTATCCCCACCCCAAACAACTCTATAATATATATAAAAAAAAATTGTTTACATTTATAACAGCCCAAGCATACCTATTTACATACAGAATGTTGCACCAAACAAATTCGTAAGGGGAAAAATGTAAACAATAAACCAACTCTATAGCGGATTCTAAGTGATCAAGGGCTTAGGACGTTCCAATTAATTCCAAGGGTTCCGCCAGAAGTGTGCACTCATGCAACATAATCAATAACGTACATCCGAGTAAATGAGACGGAGGGAAGTTTGCGAGTGAAGGGTATTGTAGAAAATGCAATGTGATTTGCAATGGGAAATGCAATGTGATTTGTGTATTCTAATGTGTTGCACTTTAAATGTGTTGGGCTCTTTAAGAACAGGCTCTCCCTCATTGGGTATATATACGAGGAACACACGAGTGCTGTGTCAGTGTGTAATATGTCGTGTTGGTGACACGAACTCTGTTAATAAAATATCACGTTCACATGTGGCCGTCACAGTGTTAATTCTCGGGACGCAGCATACAATATGGTGTCAGAAAACGGCACGGACTTTTCGCCTGCGAGTGAACCATTTTTGTAGAAAACAGAGTCTGCTCATAAATGTTTTTTTTCTCAAGGCCGCATAGTGAGTGACTATGGCGGATTGTTTTCGGAGACCTGACCCGCTCTCATTCAAAGGGAACGTTGCCGACAACTGGCGAATATTCGAGCAGGAGTATGGCATTTTCATCGCGGCGGCGCACCATGATAAGCTTGCCAAGACAAGGGCCTATATCCTCCTCAATCTCGCAGGGCCGGAGGCCATAGAACGAGAGCGTTCGTTCGTCTACGCAGCGGAGGTGCGTGCACCGGGTGAGAATGGCGCTGTTTTAACTCCCTCTGAATCAAGGGAGGATCCCGAATGCCTGAAAAGGAAGTTTCGTGAAATTTGCAACCCTCAACAAAACAAAACCATGGAGAGACACAAGTTTCACTCCAGAAACCAGAAACAAGGTGAGACTATTGAGTCATTTATCAGTGATCTCAGGATCAAAGCAAAAGCATGCCATTTCGGAGAACTGACAGACGAGCTAATCTGTGACAGGATAGTATGCGGAATCAACAGTGAAAGCTTAAGGAAAGCACTGTTAAGGGACAGCGACTTAACTTCGACTAAAGCCATCTCAATATGTCGCATACATGAAATGACTGAAGAAAATAATAAAACATTAGCGATGCCACAGACGCCCACTAACGTGGATGCAGTACATCCAATTTCCAGCAGGAGGCGCCAGTACACAAGATAAAAGCCCAGAATAGAACAGAGTGATTCACCAACCATAACGAATTGCAAAAACTGTGGAAACAATCATGTGGCAAAGAAAGAAAAATGCCCGGCTTTTGGACAGCTGTGCCACAACTGCAAGAAAATGAATCATTTCAAAAAATGTTGCAGATTGCGTTGTCAGTTTGGACCAAAGAAAGCAAACTACAAAAAGACTGTACATGAACTTGAAATGGACAAGCCCCCTGTATATGATGACACTTTCTATGTTGATGGCATTGAATTTGATAGGAGTGTTGACACTGTTAACTCTTTCATGGCTGAGCAGGAAGAGAGATTTGTCACTTTGCACATAAACAAAACTCCAATTGAGGTAAAAGTCGACACTGGGGCAAAGTGTAACGTAATGTCGCAAACGACATTCAAGCGAATTGCCACCAATGCACAACCAGTGGAGCAAGAAAGCACACCTAACCTTGTGGCTTATGGTGGGGGTAAAATTGAAACAAAAGGTTTAGTTACATTGTTGTGTAGTTTAAAAGGACAAAGTCACTCACTCCCATTTTTCTTGGTGGATCAAGAAGTCCAACCGCTGTTAGGATTTCGTGCATGTTTGGACATGGGGATTGTCACGATGAGCCCACATGTTCATCTGGTCAGTATGGAGAGCGGTACTGAACAAATCCTCAAAGACTACAAAGACTTGTTCACTGATGAACTTGGAGAACTCCCAATCACATACTCCATGACAGTGGACCCAAGCGTGCAGCCTGTAGTTCGCCCTGCACATCGCATTCCACTGGCAATGCAGGACCGTGTTAAAGCAGAGCTGGACCGCATGCAGAGTTTGGGTGTCATAACACCAGTCTCGGAGCCAACAGACTGGGTTTCGTCCATGGTTGTGACACATAAAAAGGACAGACAAGAAATCAGACTGTGTATAAATCCTAAAGATCTCAACACTGCCTTAAAGAGACCCCATCACCCAATGCGCAGCGTAGAGGAAGTAGCATCCCAGATGTCGGGGGCAACTGTATTTTCTGTGCTGGACGCAAAGAACTCTTTCTGGCAGATACGTCTTGACCGCAAGTCCTCTATGATGACTACGTTCAGCACTCCATTTTGGCGCTATAGATTTCTTCGTATGCCTTTTGGCATAAACTCCGCAAGCGAAGTGTTCCAGCGCTCAATGGAGCAGCTGTTTTCAGGATACCCCTGTGCTATCATTGTCGACGACATCATCATCGGAGGCCATGACGCTGCAGAACATGATGTTAATTTGAAAAGAGTACTGAATCGAGCACGCGAGGTCAAGCTCAAACTAAACCCAGCCAAATGCAAATTCCGTCTGGACCAAGTCAGCTATGTAGGCCATATCTTCACTAGCAAAGGCTTGAAGGCGGATCCTTCCAAAAAAAAGCTATCTCTGAGATGCCTGCTCCCAAGGATGTTCCAGCATTGCAGCGCTTCCTTGGAATGGTAAATTACCTGGGGAAGTTTATCCCAAACTTTAGTGATGTTGCTGCACCTCTAAGGAAGCTGACACACAAAGAAACTGCATGGTGCTGGTACCAGCAGCACCTAACAAGCATTTGATACTCTCAAAGCTTGTTTAACCACCCCACCTGTCTTGTCATACTATGATGTAAAAAAGCCAGTCACATTAACCTGTGATGCCTCATGTTTTGGACTCGGTGCTGCATGTATGCAGGAGGGGAGACCGGTTGCGTACACGTCTCGCACACTCACAGACACAGAGACGCGATACGCACAGATTGAAAAGGAGCTGCTTGCTGTCGTATTCGCCTGTACCAAATTCAAGGGATTATGTGTACGGAAAATCAACAATCGTCGAAACAGACCACCAGCCCCTGGTGACCATTCTAAAGAAACCCATTCACACTGCCCCTGCACGATTACAGAGAATGATGCTCAGGTTACAGTGCTACGACATCACTCTAGTGTACAAGAAGGGTAAGCACATGTATCTTGCGGAAACCCTATCTCGAGCTCCAAACACAAAAGTCCCTCCAGATGCTGAAAATGACACATTTGAGGTCATGTCCATCAGTTACATCTCCACTGGTCGACTGGAGGAACTCAGAAAGCAAACAGCAGAGGATGAGGTGCTACAGGCTCTTTGCACTGTGATTCAACGAGGCTGGCCAAATAAAGAACATAGCTTATGCCCCGCTCTGCGTCCATACTTTCCCTACAGAGATGAACTAGCCGTGGAAGACGGAATAGTGATGAAAGGCCACAAAACTGTCATTCCTCGCTCATTACAGAGAGAATACATTGGCATAGTCCACGGAGGACACCCTGGTTTGGACGCTACCAAGCACAGAGCAAGAGGTATCATTTTCTGGCCAACGATGACAGCTGATATCACAGTGGAACTCCTCGCATGCTCAGTCGGTAATAGCACAAAGCCAGATCAACAGAAAGAACCACTGAAACTGTACCCAGTTCCAGACATGCCTTGGTCTACAGTGGCAACAGATATGTTCGAGTGGCATGGCCAAAACTACCTGGTGCTCGTGGACTCATACTCGGGTTGGTATGAGATTGACCTTCTACGTGGCACGACATCCTCAGCTGTGATCAGGAAACTGAAGAGACATTTCTCTGTGCATGGCACTCCGCACACACTCATTTCTGATAACGCCAGACAGTACACAAGTCAACAATTCAGAGACTTTGCCAAACAGTGGGACTTTATCCATGTCACCAGTAGTCCAGAGTTCCCGCAGTCAAACGGCCTGGCAGAAAGAGCGGTCCGCAGTGCCAAACAGCTGATGGAGAAATCTCACAGAGATGGGACGGATGTATTCCTCAATCTCCTAAATCTGAGAAACATTCCTCGTGACCCGACGTTAGGTTCCCCTGCACAACGCCTGTTGTCACGACAGACACAGTCAGCCATTCCCGTTAACTCCAAGCTGTTAGAGCCAGCTCCCAAACATGCGCAGCAAGTCACTGCACAGCTCCTCCATAAGAGGATGACCCAAAAGCGATACTACGATGCCTCAAGTTGTCCATTGCAACCACTGACAGAGGGACAAGTTGTCAGAATGCAGACCCCGAAAGGATACGACCACCTTGGCACAGTAAAGGAGGTGAACAAGGAGCCTCGGTCTTACACTATCCAATGCAATGGGAGAACATACAGGAGGAACCGACGCCACATCCTTCCCGTTGGAGAGCCCCCTCCTTCACGGCTTACCCTCGAGGACATTGACTCTCAAAATACCACGACACATACACAGGACTGTGCTCCCCCTGCACCACAAACACACCTCCCACAACCAGAATCTACACCTACTGTCTTGCCAAAGCACACAGTACAGTCCCCTACTAAGGTTGGCAGTGCACCTTACAGAACACGATTCAGGTCGTATTTGCAAGCCAAACCCAAGATATGAACAGTGAGTTCTACTAATGGTAGATTTAGCGGCACTTTGGTTCTTATTTTGAATACATGCTGAATGTGTTTATTATGGCAATTTCTATATTGCCAATATAATTTTTTGTTGATGTGTTTTCTTAATGTATACTGAGACCATCTTAAGATTTGTTTCTGCAATGGTTACATTGTTATAATGGAAGTCATTCATATTCTCAGTTGCTGACCAAGTTAATGTCATGCCGCAAATTTCTTAATTGTTAAAAAATGTTTTCTTTTTTTCGGTAGGAGGTTTCAGCTAAAGGAAGGGGATGTAGATCATTGTGATAAATGATCTGTTCAGAAATGCAATGTGATTTGTGTATTCTAATGTGTTGCACCTTTAAATGTGTTGGGCTCTTTAAGAACAGGCTCTCCCTCATTGGGTATATATACGAGGAACACACGAGTGCTGTGTCAGTGTGTAATATGTCGTGTTGGTGACACGAACTCTGTTAATAAAATATCACGTTCACATGTGGCCGTCACAGTGTTAATTCTTGGGATGCAGCATACAACAGGTATAAAAAAACGGATTGGAATGCAGCCATAGGTGCCGATTTCACCAAATCTGCTGGCTGTAAGTCAGGGTTTGTGTACCTGGGATTCTGACTGCAGTCGTGTTTCTTTCTCAATAGAGGCTTTCGCACCGGAGGAACCGTTTCATAGTTCCTAGAACTATTGGCGAAAGTTCCTGCTTTTTGGCGTGTTCGCACCACAGGAACTAGTTCAAGTAACTCCATTTGGGCGAAATACTTTAGCTCCTACTTAAGAGCAGGGTCTAAAACATAGTTCTATAGGAACTACCAGCGACGTAAGTGTATGCTGATTGGCCAAACGCATATGAAACACCGGCTACCGAGCATTTTTAAAAAGCAGTGTAAAAATATTTACTCCACGAACATGGAAAACAGCGGTAACGGCATTCACCTGTTGTCTGCGGTGTTCTCAGCCTCGATGATAACACTACAAGTTATCAGATTTGGTCAGATTTTCACGCTCTTTCAATCGCGTAAATTGTGCATTTACATTCCATCTCTTATCACAAAACCCACAAAACAGCAAAAGCAGCTCTGAACACGCCGTTCTCCATTCACCGGTTGTTGATGTTTGTAAATGCCGCAAATAAAGACATAGGTTTCAGCCGCTTCAGAGTCCCTGCTGCCAGTGTGAATGCAAGCAGGAAAACGGCCTGAGGGGCAAATTGGTTCTCTAGGGATCGATAATGCTGGCTAGTTCCTAGACCTGAATTCCTAGGTCTACGCGGTGCGAAATCGCCTAATAGCAGCAGACATGTCCCTTGACAACTTAAGGCTCTCTAAATGGCACTGTCTCTACTTCTCTCAGATGGGCACTGGTAAGAGAACAAACCCAAATGGCACAGGGCCAAATTTAGAGTCCACAAAATTAAGGCACTCAAGCCTGTGTTGCAATTTGCAAATGCCTGGTTGTGGGCGTATGTCTCGCAGTTTCTCTCCACTGGCCATGATGTGAGGATCTGGAAGAGGCGCTGACATAAAAGTGAGATATGTCAAGTATAATCTATATATAGTTATAACGTCACTAGACCTTTCATACTATAGTAGACACCAGAGAGATTAATTTATCGCCTCTCTTTAAATATACATTAAAATGTGAAGTGTTTTGTTAAGCTGCCCCAAACCCCTATATCACAAGAATCATAATTTACGTTTGATAATAATATCAACTGAAGACTTCTACATAAAGTGAAAGATACATATCTTTATTAGATGACAAATGTATTAAAATGCATGGACAGCAGTAGGTTAATTCAGACTTTCCATCATATGCTCTGTACAGTGTACATTTCACACCAGCTGGTTTTGGTACTGGTTTACACACTGTCATGTCATTTGTCTCCTCCGGTGCAATTCTCTGTAACATAAAAATGATGATAAACTATTAATTGACAACAATCATTATAAACCACTAGTCCAACATAGTTAAATGCAGAGCCGATCCTCCCTATACGCAGAATACTCAAGCTGCAATAGTAGGGCCCCCGAAAAAACACCAGGGGGCCCACTTGCTCTCAAAGATGTTTTAATTTTAGTTTCGTTTTTGAGTTTGGCCAGCGGTTACGAAAACATGACTGTTCATTTATTTTAATGCGGTGCGCTGGCACCCTCTCTATGTAAAAATCAGTCAAATCATGTGACGTGAATGTCGGGTCTTTCAATAATTTTAAATGTGCAAAAAAAAGTTGAAAGCGTACCAAGCCGTGGAAGAGATACTGCTTTTCGAGCGTTTTCCGTGAGCGCGATTCGAGATGGAGTGAAACACAGACAAATGCAATGGCACTGTCTTCAAACCCATGGTACTGTAGTGAGCACTTTGAAACAATAATGCCACTATGTGATTGCACAGTGCTTTCCCAGCAGAACAGGTGCATGGCATGCATTTCAGTGCCCCAGGAGCCTCTTTAGCATGAAATGTAACCTGACAATAGAAACATTCAAATAAGTTGTTGCTGTGCAACCATTTTGCATTTCATTGGTGTAATGGAACAAACTTTAAGAATTACAGTAACTGCATAAGTTTTTCGGTCTTTATTGTCCTTCAACAACCCTCTTTTGTTTTTAAAAGGTAAGAACAAAGATGTCTTTTGGATTTTTCAACACAAAATCATTGACACCAGACTGAGAAACACTGAACCACAACAGAACTTTGAGGGATACTGCAACGTTTCTGCAACCGATGCAGAACACAACAATTAGAAAAACCTGAAGGTGATGAGCCTCCTCATTTTTCCTTGTAGACCTGTGACAACGTCCTCTCACTGTCACCTCATCGACAACTACATTCGAAACTGTGTTCAGTATTTTGGTGAATGGGCACATCATTAACCCTGAATACATACTGAATTTAATCTAACAATTCACAATCTATAGCCAACATCAGTAATATGGAAACACAATTGCAACAAGAGTTAGCGGACTGCATTATAGTAATTGATCAAGAATATGAGAGAGCTAACAACTAAATTACTGTTAACCTCACTTCTCCACTAATGTAAGCTGGGCTGGACAATAGAAGAATACTTACCTTCATAATCAAACATTTACTGCTCAATGAAGAATTTGTATCCTTTATCAAGTTTAGAAAGTGTCATTTAGAATGTATTGTGTATGCATTTTTTATTTTTAATATCTTTAATGCTAATGTTCAAGCAGCTTTTAAGACAGTGGGTTTATGCATTTCGAGACATCACTTGACCATTACAGTTAGATGAATTCATTAAAGAATACATTCTTTCTCATTTATTTACACTGCCCTCCAAAAGTTTGGAAACACCCTGGCAAAGTGTGGTTTTGGACGATATCACACTTCCAAGCTTGACCCCAAGCACACTTCCAAGCTGTGCAAATCCTATTTGGAGAGGAAACAGTCAGCTGGCATCATGTCTGTCATGGAATGGCCTCCCCAATCACCCGACCTCAACTCGCAGTCTATATATCTGTCAATATCAGCAGGTGAGAATAGTCTATATTCGTCATTCAAAAAGAGACTGCACATACTGTTTACAAACTGTAAACAAAGCAGCACTTGCTTACCAATTTGAATATGAATAATGTTGATAACTTTGTTCATTCCAGATGACTCATGTTGTTACGATCGTATTTACGTACTGAAATTCTCAGGTAAGATGATATAAAATTACAACAGCCTTTTGTCTGCGCCATCTCAAATTCTTTGCTTGCCTTCATCACTTTTGCTTTTATACTCATGCACTAATGTAACATGTTCCCTAAACTGAACAGCCAGTCAGAGTTTTCTCATGTGATTCAGCATGCTTAGTGTTGACGGCCTGACTTTGGCTGAACTTCGTTTTGGTGTGTCAGAGCGCTTAAGGTTCAACATGGTTCAGAATCTCAAGTCAAGGATGGTCCTGAGATTCACTGTGGGCAGCTGGAGCCTTATCTACAGCACACTTTGCTAGTAAACACTCTACTTTGGACCGAAAGATGTGGGCTTTGTGGGCAGATGTGGTCCTGCACAGCTTTTCATTTCAGAGACCATGGGTAGGCAGTAGTGTGTAATGATATTCAACGTGCGAACATGTTTGTTTTTAGTACACTTTACCATACCCACACAAAAGAATCAAAGAATAATGTAAAACCCTGTAAAGCTTGAGATTGTTTGTGCCATTATAACAAAAACTGTGTATGGATGTAATATGCATGAAACTAATAAACTACATTAAACAACATTAAATATTTTTCTCATTATTTTTCATTTAAACTTATTTCTGCTATTATAGGCTTGTCTTGTAAATGTAATTTAAGAGAAAACCTGATGATTAGAGCTTACAGCTCATGAAAGTCAAAAATCAGTATCTCAAAATATTAGAATATTTACATTTGAGTTTCAATTAATGACCATCCCTACAGCATAAATTCCGGGTATCTCTTGTTCTTTGAAACCACGATAATGGAGAAGACTGCTGAGTTGGCAATGATCCAGAAGATGAACATTGATGCCCTCCACAAAGAGGGTAAGTCACAGAGGGTCATTACTGAAAGGTGTGGCTGTTTACAGTGTGCTGTATCAAAGCATATTGAATGCAAAGTTGACTGGAAGGAAGAATTTGGGTAGGAAAAGGTGCACAAGCAACAGGGATGACTGCAAGTTTGAGAATACTGTCAAGCAAAGCTGATTCAAACACTTGTGAGAGCATCACAAGGAGTGGACTGAAGCTGGAGTCAGTGCATCAAGAGTCACCACACTCAGACATCTTCAGGAAAAGGGCTACAAAGCCACTTCTGAACCAGAGACAACGTCAGAAGCGTCTTACCTGGCTGTGGAGAAAATAACTCAGTGGTCCAAAGTCCTCTTTTCAGATGAAAGTAAATTTTGCATTTCATTTGGAAATCAAGGTCTCAGAGTCTGGAGGAAGAGTGGAGAGGCACAGAATCCATGTTGCTTGAAGTCCAGTGTGAAGTTTCCACAGTCAGTGATGATTTGGGCTGCCATGTCATCTGCTGGTGTTGGTCCACTGTGATTTCTGAGTCCACAGTCAATGCAGCCATCTACCAGGAAATTTTAGAGCACTTCCATGCTTCCTTCTGCTGACAAGCTATATGGAGATGCTGATTTAATTTTCCAGCAGGACTTGGCACCTGCCCACACTCCCAAAGGTACCACAAGCTGGTTCAATGACCATGGTGTTACTGTGCTTGATTGGCCAGCAAACTCGTCTGACCTGAACCAAGAGAGAATCTATGGGGTTTGTCAAGAGGGAAGATGAGGACAACAGATCACAATGCGATGAGCTGAAGGCCACTGTCAAAGAAACCTGGGCTTCCATACCACCTCAGCAGTGCCACAAACTGATCACCTCCATGCCACGCCGAATTGAGGCAGTAATTAAAGCAAAAGGAGCCCTACCAAGTATTGAGTACATATACAGTAAATTAACATACTTTCCAGAAGGCCAACAATTCACTAAAAATGTTTTTTCTTATGAAGTATTCTAATTTGTTGAGATTATTAAACAATTAAACAACACAATTAAAAGAGCCAAAGACTTAAACTACTTCAGTCTGTGTGCATTGAATTTATTTAATACACGAGTTTCACAATTTGAGTTGAATTACTGAAATAAATGAACTTTTCCACGACATTCTAATTTATTGAGATGCACCTGTATATTTGTGAAGACTAATGATGGAACAACACCCCCCCCCCAAAAAACCCTCAGCTTTTGCTTTTATTTCTCATCAAACAATGCACAGAACAACAGTAAGCAAATGGGGCCAAGCAATAATAAAAGATAAAACCATCTCAAGATTAAAGTCGTTTAATTAATAAAAAATTAAAAATAAACACTTGTTAAATTCGAGAAAAAAGTCTACATAAAATGTTGAGAATGAACTCATTAAATTACGAGAAAAAAGTTGTTAAATTCGAGGAAAAAAATAGGAACATTTTTAGAAAAAAGTTGAACTAAAATGCAGAGAATAAATACACTCGTGTCATGTTCATTTCATCTCGTTGGACAGTGTCAAACAGTGTCTGCAGTGGTGTAGGTTGGATGAACATGGATGTAGCATATGATGTTGTCAACGGGTTCGAGTCCATCTTTTGCCAAACTCACTTTTCTTCCTTTTACATATCATATATCACATATCAGAATATCACATAACACATCAGAAAAGTGGAAATCAACTGCCTATTGAGTGTTTAAAAATGTATTAAGTGGGTAGATTTAATGTTACTACAGTACCATTGTAAATATGAATTTGTGGTTGGAAAAGTATTCTAACTGATTGTTGTCGCACAGTGTTTTCTCCTGTTTTCCGCATCAGTGCCCGCGTCAGCACTACATCCATGTGCATTACTCTGCAACCTACCCCCACTGCAGATGCTATTTTTAGACACTGTCCAACGAGATGAAATGAACATGGCACAAGTGTTTATTCACCGCATTTTAATACAACTTTTTTTTCTCGTAATTTAATGATAAATCTCATTTTATTTAGACTTTATTTCTCCAAATTTAACAACGATTA